>JARQOD010000001.1:568528563-568549632 GCA_033576555.1 Oophaga sylvatica
TTTTACGATAAAAATTGGCAAAACTCAAAAAATCTCTGAAGAGCCTTTAATGAGTAGGTTTGACCAATCACAGATGGCTGAACCTTGACCGGGTCCATTTCAATAACAGATGGAGACAAAAATGAATCCAGAAATGAGACTTCTGTACGCCAAAAAGACACTTTGATCCTTTCACATACAGTGCATTCTCTCTCAAATCTGGAACACAGTCCGAACATGTTTCACATTAGAGTCCCAGTCATTGGGAAAAAATCAAGATATCATCCAAATAAAACAATCAGAATTTTTCCACAAATCCCTGAAAATATCATTCATGAAGGATTGGAAGACGGAAGGAGCATTAGTGAGCCCAAAAGGGCATCACTAGGTAATCAAAATACCCCTCTGGGGTATTAAAACGCCGTCTTCCATTCATCCCCGTGCTTAATGCGAATAAGGTTATACGCCCCCCTTGAGGTCAGCTTGGTAAACCAACTAGCACTTTTCACCTGGAAAACAGGTCACAAATCAAGGGTAATGGATATTGATACTTCACAGTGATCTTATTCAAGAGACGATAATCAATACACGGCCTCAATTAACCATCTTTTTGGACACAAAGAAAAAAACGGCACCAAGGGTGAAGAAGATGGTCTGATATAACCCTTCTCAAAGCTCCTTGATATAAGATCACATAGCATCGTGTTCAGGTACAGACAAGTTAAAAAGGCGACCTTAGGAAATTTTTTCACCATGCACTAATTCAATTAGCGCAATCATAGCTCCTGTGAGGGGGCAGGATGCAGATTTACTTTCACTAAATACATCCGAAAAAAAAAAAAAATCAGTCAAAAAGTCAGGAAATCTGAGACTGGGGAGAGGCAGAAAAAACGGAGTGTTCGGCATTAACCATTGGCAGCCCAACTGGTCACAGACACAGATTTCAATCCAAAAAGGATTATGAGACTGTAACCAAGGGAAACTAGTACCATAAGGTCATGCAGATTATACAGCATCAGAAATTTGCAACTCTCCTGATGATCTGTGTTCAACCCTCATTTATCACCTGAGTAGGAAAACTGGGGTTATTTCTCCGCCAAAGGGTAGAATCAATGCCCGTAGGGGAATAGACTTCCGCAGGGGATCATGGGAAACCCACAACGTTTGGCAAAGTCAAATCCATCAGGTTATAGCTGTCCTGAATCAACAAAGCCTGAGCAGAAAATGTGGACAGGGAGCAAATCAGGGTAACAGTCAACAGAAATTTAGTCTGCACTACCCAAGACAACTGAGCGGGCAAAACGTCTTCCCCGCTTAGGGCAGACTGAAATAGCATGAGAGGCGTCACCACAGTAGAAACATAACCATTGCGCTTTCGAAAACTCATGACGCTGTTGCCCCAGAAGTCACTTATCACACTGCATGGGCTCAGAAGCTGGCTCTAAAGGCAAACACTATACTAATGCATACTTGCGTCACGCAAATGTCTGTCATTTGAATAGCAATGACATAGAATCATTGAGACCAGATGAGCAGGGATCCTACCATAACATCCTTTACATTCTCTGACAGCCCCTTCCGAAAAAGGGCTGCCAGCATCATCATTCCATTTGGTCAGGACTGCCCACTTTCGGAATTTCTGACAGTACACTCAGCGTCTTCAAGCTCTGATTTAATGCCAACAAGGTTTTTTCAGCTTGATCAGTGACATTAGGTTCTCATACAATAACCCCAGAGCCAGAAAAAATGCATCAATATCATTCAAAACAGGATCCCTAGGTGTCAGGGAAAAAGCCCAATCCTGAGGGTCACACGCAGGAGAGAGATGACAATTTGAACTGCTGTGCTGCGTTCCTGAGGACTTAGGCTTTAAGGCAAAAATACAACTTCAGTTCTTTTTGAATTTAGAAATTTAGCCCGATCCCCCAAAAAACAAAATCTGGCATGGGAACCCTAGGTTCCACAACCGGCAACCTAGCAAGATAAGTAGCAATACTCCGAACCTCAGTGGCAAGCTGATCCACACGGCCAGACAACTGTGCAAGCTCCATTGAGAGAGAAAAAAAATCCTCCTCAGCACCCAGAGAAAAAAGAGGGAAAAAATGCAACAAACAGGAAAAAAAAAAAAACTCTGACTACTCTGACAACTTTTTTTTTTTTTCTTTCCACACTATTTTTCCCTTCTGTGAGTCCATATAATTTTCAGTTTAGGCGATATACTGTTGTGTTTTGGTAGCTTTAGGAGAATAAGCAAAAACGGCAATACCACCAGAGAGGCTGGAACTATTGGATTGCAGTACCTGAACTAACCACACAACTAGAGGTAGCCGTGGAGCTTTCCTACGTTGATCCTAGACGCCCCGTCACAGCCTGAGAGATAACTACACCTAAAGGCAGAAGATGAAAGCTATCTGCCCGGAGCAGATCCAAAACAAAATAGGAAGCCCCCAAACATGTAATGGCGGTTACACAAGAAGAAGCACGGACACACACAGAAAATAGAATGAGCAAAGCTGGGGCCAATCTGTCAGACAGAAAAGTACAGGAAAGGATACTCACTGCAATCCAAAAAAAACCCTAAAAAATACAACTCTTCTGATTGCAAAAACACCTGAGATCACACGATCTCTACCACTAAAATCAGATCTTGGTGTAACATAAATAAGCCACAACCACTGAAAAAGCAGGAAAAAACAAATGAACAAATAACAGTGGCTTCAGATAAACTGAGAGGAGCACAAGCCCACGGAGGGGACCTGGCTGAC
Organism: Oophaga sylvatica; assembly: GCA_033576555.1. Lineage (NCBI taxonomy): Eukaryota > Metazoa > Chordata > Amphibia > Anura > Dendrobatidae > Oophaga > Oophaga sylvatica. The sequence continues at coordinate 568,531,308 of JARQOD010000001.1, forward strand.
CTCCCAGAAGTGCAGGGAACAATGCAAAAAGCAATCACAAAAATAAAAGCAGAAAATATCTTATCTGATAGCAGAAGATGCAGGCAAGACTCAGCAAACTTCCAAATGAACCCGGAAACCACAATTGAGGGCAAGAACAATTGATCACCGGCAACCATCATGGGAGGGAACCTCCCTTATATCAGACTAGTCAGCGATCCCTGATTGCCATTCCTCGCTGAAAGGCTCAGTACTGTCTGTAACCACCAGAGGGAGCCTCTGCTCAGAAACCATCTCTAGCACATTCATAACAGAGAAGGCAGTGATGGGGATGATGGGAGTGATGGAGAAGGCAGTGATGGGAGTGCTGGAGAAGGCAGTGATGGAAGTGATGGAGAAGGCAGTGATGGGGATGATGGGAGTGATGGAGAAGGGGATGATGGGAGTGATGGAGAAGGTAGTGATGGGAGTGATGGAGAAGGCAGTGATGAAGAAGGCAGTGATGGAGATGATGGGAGTGAAAGAGAAGGCTGTGATGGGGATGATGGGAGTGATGGAGAAGGCAGTGATGGGAGTGATGGAGAAGGCAGTGATGGGGATGATGGGAGTGATAGAGAAGGCAGTGATGGGGATGACGGGAGTGATGGAGAAGGCAGTGATGGGAGTGATGAAGAGGCAGTGATGGGGATGATGGGAGTGATAGAGAAGGCAGTGATGGGGATGATGGGAGTGATGGAGAAGGCAGTGATGGGGATGATGGGAGTGATGGAGAAGGCAATGATGGGAGTGATGGAAAAGGCAATGATGGGAGTGATGGAGAAGGCAATAGGGATGATGGGAGGGGTGGAGAAGGGGATGATGGGAGTGATGGAAAAGGCCATGATGGAGGGATGGAGATGGCAATGATGGGGATGATGGGAGTCATGGAGAAGGGGATGATGGTAGTGATGGAGAAGGCAGTGATGGAGAAGGCAGTGATGGGGATGATGGGAGTGATAGAAAAGGGGATGATGGAGTGATGGAAAAGGCAATGATGGGGTGACGGAGGAGACAATGAGGTTGGTGATCGAAATGGCAATAATGGTGTGGTGAGGAGGAAATGATGGAGGTGGTGGAATGAGAAATGATAGGGGTGGTGGGGGAAAAGGCAATGATGGTGGTAGTGTAAATGACAATGATGGTGGAAAGGGCAATGATGGGGGTGATAGGGGAGGAGGAAATGATAGAGGTGGTGGAATGGGCAATTTCTACATGAAGGTGATCAGGATGGGGCACATTTCTACATGGGGGGATCATTATAGGACAATTACTACAAGAATGTGACCATGATGGGGCACATTATTAAAAGAAGGAGACAATGATGGGGCATATTACTACAAGAAGGGGACAATGATGGGGCATATTTCAGGGTGGAATCTGCTTGCATTCAATGCTTAAATCTATCTATCTAAAAAGAAGAAAATTAGAGCAGCACAAAGAAAGAGTCGGGTGCAGAGCCCCCAGGCAAATACCAAACATCAATTATAGAAATCCAGACAAATTGGCGGCAGTACACCGTTTGTAGTGAAAAAAAAGCTATTTAATAAGGCCAAAAGGCGACGTTTTGGTCCAAACAACAGGAACCTTTCTCAAGGCTTGAGAAAGGTTCCTGTTGTTTGGACCGAAATGTCGCCTTTTGACCTTATTAAATAGCTTTTTTTCACTACAAACGGTGTGCTGCCTCCAATTTGTCTGGATTTCTATCTATCTATCTATCTATTTATATATCTAATATTCATTTTTTTTCCCCTAAAGATCAATCCAATTGCTGTGTTTGGAAATGGCAGTGTTGAGTGGCTCAGTGTCAGTGTGTGATAAGCACGCATGAGCTTGAAAGCCACCCTGCTGAACAGAAGAGAAGACTGCAAAGGTAAGCTTAAAATCAATGAATTGTTTACATAATAAGATTGATCATGATGGTATTTCTCCTTGTATGTGATATTATTGGTCTTGGTATAGGGGATTGTGTTTTGTATGGCGGTCATTTGTTCATTTTTGTTTCGTTCTATTCACATTTTTTGTTTTTAAATTTTGCAACCTGAACGACCATGGCTTGCCCCCCTAGTTTTGATCCTGGGTATGCCCATGTTGTGGTATGTGTTAAAGGGGCCCACTGAGACTCTTTCACTGGGGCACACGAAAACCTGGAACCAGCCCTACCCCCCCACAACTTTAGCCAAATAACCCCAGTTTTCAATGCATAACTTATTATAAAGTAAATTAGACAAGCTTAAGTAATAAGAATTGATGTCGTTGGAATTGAAATGGGCACTGTAGGTGTGCTTACTGTCCTCCACTCCCTGCTGACTTTGCTTCCCCATTGACTTGCATTGGGTTTTCACTTTTCCCGATAAGTCGGCCGATTTCGTTCATGAAACCCGACTCGACCCTAAAAAGGCAAAGTCGCTCATCTCTAGCGTTAACCCTTTTACTTCCCCTTGTTTATTAGCTCCCTGCGAGGAAACCATTGCCATCCTTCTTGTTAAAAATTAAATAGCATTGTTATACAGCTTTTTCCTGCAATCCCAGCGTTACTGCATTCCCGCACCTGCTTACAGACGCACCCCAATAACCCTTTGAACAGATGTACATGAGGGCCTCCTGAAAGCAATGTTCCCATTATTATGAAGTTGGTACTCCCATAATGTTTGCTTATGCATGAATGCAAGGCCTGTCCCAAATTTGGATGCACCCAATACCCCTTGGAAGAGACATGGAGGAGGGCCTCATAAAAATCTGTTCCCATTCCAAGGGAGCGGGTCTCCTATACTTGTAATGCCCATACAGTAAGTGTATGGGCTGACAAACATTTCCCCCTGGGGGGTATACATCAACATACTGTATAAAAATTTTGGTTTAAAGCATCATAAACACCTTTTAATAAAATTATGTGAGTGTTGTAACAAGGACCACGATCACCCTGGTGATATAGTGGTGGTGGATAAAGAGACATGGAGGAGGGCCTCATAAAAATCTGTTCCCATTCCAAAGGAGTGGGTCTCCTATACTTGTAATGCCCATGCAGTAAGTGTATGGGCTGACAAACATTTCCCCTGGGGGGTATACATCAATATACTGTATAAAACTTTTAGCTACAAGCATCATAAATACCCAGGGCCGCCATCAGGGCATTACTGCCCTGACAGGCGTATGGGGCCCGATCAGCAGAGGGGGTCCTCATTGGGCCCCGTCTCTTCTGCTCATCAGACCCTAGTGGCAGGATTCTGCCGATGCAGAAACTGAACCTGTGTCCGAGACACAGGGGCAGGATGGGAGACACGGGGGCAGAATGGGAGACACGGGGGCAGGATGTAAACACATGGTGCAGAATGGAGACGGGGCAGAATGGAGACACAGTGCAGGATGGAGACATGGGGCAGGATGGGAGACACAGGGAAACAGAATGGGAGACACGGGGCAGGATGGGAGGCACAGGGGCAGGATGTAAACACATGGGGCAGAATGGAGACTGGGCAGAATGGAGACACAGTGCAGGATGGAGACACGGGGCAGGATGGAAGACACAGGGCAGGATGGGAGGCACAGGGGCAGGATAGAGACACGGGGCAGGATAGAGACACGGGGCAGGATAGAGACACGGTGTCAGGCTGGAGACACAGTGCAGAATGGAGACACGGTGCAGGATGTAGACACAGGGGGCAGGATGGAGACACAGGGGGCAGGATGGAGCCACGGGGGGCAGGATGGAGACAGATGGTGCAGGAGCATAGGGCAGGATGGAGACAGATGGGGAAGGATGGAGACTTATGGGGCAGAATTAAGGGACAGATGGGTCAGGATGGAGATTTATGGGGCAGGATCATGGGACAGATGGGGCAGGATCATAGGACAGATGGAGCAGGATGGAGAGATCATATGGGGCAGGATGGGGAGATCATATAGGGCAGAATGGATACTCATGAGGGCAGGATGGGAGAACATATGGCTGGAGTCAGGAATGAGACACATGGGGGCCAGGATGATGGAAATTATTACAGTAGGGGCTAATTAACCCCTTCACCCCAAGTGTGGTTTGCACGTTAATGACCAGGCCAATTTTTACAATTCTGACCACTGTCTCTTTATGAGGTTATAACTCTGGAACGCTTCAACGGATCTTGGCGATTCTGAGACTGTTTTCTTGTGACATATTGTACTTCACGTTAGTGGTAAAATTTCTTCGATATAACTTGCGTTTATTTTTGAAAAAAACGCAAATATGGCGAAAATTTTGAAAATTTTGCAATTTTCAAACTTTGAATTTTTATTCCCTTAAAATAGAAAAATATGTCACACAATAGTTACGGTAATAAATAACATTTCCCACATGTCTACTTTACACCAGCACAATTTTGGAACCAAAGTTTTTTTTGTTAGGAAATTATAAGGGTTAAAAGTTGACCAGCGATTTCTAATTTTTACAACAAAATTTACAAAGCCATTTTTTTAGGGACCACCTCACATTTGAAGTCACTTTGAGGGGTCTATATGGCAGAAAATAACCAAAAGTGACACCATTCTAAAAACTGCACCTTCAAGGTACTCAAAACCACATTCAAGAAGTTTATTAACCCTTCAGGTGCTTCACAGGAGCTGAAGCAATATGGAAGGAAAAAATGAACATTTAACTTTTTAGTCACAAAAATGATCTTTTACAAACTTTTTTTTATTTTCACAAGGGTAAAAGGAGAAAATTGACAGATAAAGTTGTTGTGCAATTTCTCCTGAGTACGCCAATACTCCATATGTGGGGGAAAACCACTGTTTGGGCACACGGCAGAGCTCATAAGGGAAGGAGAACCGTTTGACTTTTTCAAACCAAATTGGCTGGAATTGAGATTGGATGCCATGTCGCGTATGGAGAGCCCCTGATGCGCCTAAACAGTGGAAACCCCCCACAAGTGACACCATTTTGGAAACTAGACCCCTATGGAACTTATCTAGATCTGTTGTGAGCACTTTGAACCCCCAAGTGTTTCACAAAAGTTTATAATCCCTGAGTGTGAAAAAAAAAAACAATTTTCCACAAAAATGATTTTTTAGTTCCAGATTTTTATTTTTTCCCAAGGAAACTGGACCCAAAAGTTGTTGTCCAATTTGTCCTGAGAACACTGATGCCCCATATGTGGGGGGAGGAACTGTTTTGGCGTACGGCAGGGCTTGGAAAGGAAGTAATTACGATTTGGAATGCAGACGTTGATGGGGGTCATGTTCCTTTTGCAGTGCCACAGATGTGCCTAAACAGTGGAAACCCCCACAAGTGACCCCATTTTGGAAACTAGACCCCCTAAGGAACTTATCTAGATCTGTGGTGAGCACTTTGAACCCCAAGTGCTTCACACAAGTTTATAATGCCCGGGCATGAAAATAAAAAATCCTATTTTTTTCCAACAAAAATTATCTTTTAGTCACCAATTTTTTATTTTCCCAAGGGCAACAGGAGAAATTGGACCACAAAAGTTGTTGTCCAATTTCCTGTGTACGCTGATACCCCATATGTGGGGGGGAAACCACTGTTTGGATGCACGGCAGAGCTCGGAATGGAAGGAGCACCATTTGACTTTTTCCAACCAAAATTGGCTGGTAATGAGATTGGACACCATGTTGCATTTGGAGAGCCCCTGATGTGTCTAAAAAGTGGAAACCCCCGCAAGTTACCGCTTTTTGGAAACTAGACCCCCTAAGGAACTTATCTAGATCTGTAGTGAGCAATTTGAACCCCAAGTGCTTCACACAAGTTTATAACGTAGAGCCGTAAAATTAAAAAATCATATTTTTTCCACAAAAATGATCTTTTAACCCTAATTTTTAATTTCCCAGGGTAACAAGACCCAAAAAGTTATTGTGCAATTTGTACTGAGTACGCTGAAACCCCATATGTGGGGGTAAACCACTGTTTGGGTGCATGGCAGAGCTTGGAAGGGAAGGAGCGCCGTTTGACTTTTTCAACGCAGAATTGGCTGGACGCCATGTTGTGTTTGGAGAGCTCCTGATGTGCATAAACAGTGGAAACCCCCACAAATGACACCATTTTCTAAACTAGACCCCTCAAGGAACTTATCTAGATGTGTGGTGAGAACTTTGAACCCACAGGTGTTTCACTAAAGTTTATAATGCCCAAGCATGAAAATAAAAAAATTATATTTTATCTACATACATGATCTTTTAGTCCCCAACTTTTTATTTTGCCAAGGGTAACAGGAGAAATTGGCCCCCAAAAGTTGTTGTCCAATTTGTCCTGAGTACGCTGATACCCATATGTGGGAGAAAACTACTGTATGGGCACACGTCAGGGCTCGGAAGGGAAGTAGTGACGTTTTGGATTGCAGAGTTTGATGGAATGTTCTGTGGGCATCATGTCGCGTTTGGAGAGCCCCTGATGTGCCTAAACAGTGGAAACCCCCACAAGTGACCCCATTTTGGAAAATAGACCCCACAAGGAACTTATCTAGATGTGTGTTGAGCGCTATGAAGCCCAAGTGCTTCACAGAAGTTTATAACGTACAGCAGTAAAAACAAAAATCATTTTTTTTTTTTACAAAAATGATATTTTCGCCCCCAATTTTTTATTTTCCCAAGGGTAACAGAAGAAATTGGACCCCAAGAGTTATTGTGCAATTTGTCCTGAGTACGCTGATACCCCATATGTGGGGGTAAACTACTGTTTAAGCACATGGAAGAGCTCAGAAGTGAAGGAGTTTTACTTTTTCAACGCAGAATTGGCTGGAATTGAGATCAGACGCCATGTCACATTTGGAGAGCCCCTGATGTGCCTAAACAGTGGAAACCCCCCAATTCTAACTCCAACCCTAACCCCAACACACCCCTAACCCTAGTCCCAACCCTAACCATAACCCTAACCACAAACCTAATCCTAACATACCGCTAACCCTAATCCCAACCCTAATCCTAACTTTAGCCCCAACCCTAACCCTAAACCTAATGGGAAAATGGAAATAAATACATTTTTTAATTTTATTATTTTTCTCTAACTAAGGGGGTGATAAAGGATGGTTTGATTTACTATTTGTAGCGGGTTTTTATGATTGGCAGCTGTCACGCTAAAAGACGCTTTTTATTGAAAAAATAGTTTTTGCATCACCACATTTTGAGAGCTATAATTTTTGCATATTTTGGCCCACAGAGTTATGTGAGGTCTTATTTTTTGCGAGACTAATTGATTTTTATTGGTGCCTTTTTTGAGCACGTGACATTTTTTGATCGCTTTTTATTTCGATTTTTGGGAGGTTAGAATTAACAAAAATCAGCAATTCATGAAATTCTTTTGGGGGGGCGTTTATACTGTTCCGCGTGTGGTAAAATTGATAAAGCGGTTTTATTCTTCGGGTTAGTACGATTACGGCGATACCTCATTTATATCATTTTTTTATGTTTTGGCACTTTTATACAATAAAAACAATTTTATATAAAAAATAATTATTTTTGCATCGCTTTATTCTGCGAGCTATAACTTTTTTGTTTTTTCACTGATGATGCTGTATGCGGCTCTTTTTTTGTGGGACAAGATTACGTTTTCAGCGGTACCATGTTTATTTATATTGGTCTTTTTGATCGCGTGTTATTCCACTTTTTGTTCGACGGCATGATGATAAAGCATTGATTTTTTGCTTTGTTTTTTTTTAAGGGGTTCACTAAAGTGGTTAACTAGTGGGACAGTTCCATAGGGCGGGTCGTTACGGATGCGGCGATCACATCGTGCTGTTCTGAGGGTCTCAGGAAGCATGCAGGGAGCACCCTCCCTGCGCGATGCTTCTCTGTGCCCCCGGTACACGCGATCATGTTTGATCGCGGTGTGCCAGGGGTTAATGTGCCGGGATCTGTCCCTGACCGCTCCTGGCACATAGTGCCGGGTGTCAGCTGTGATAATCAGCTGACACCTGGCTGCGATCGGACGCGCTCCCGACGGGAGCGCGTCCGATCGATTGGGACGTACTATCCCGTCCATGGTCAGATTGTCCCGGGTTTCATGGATGGGATAGTACGTCGGATGGCAGAAAGGGGTTAAGGGATATTATTACTGCAGTGATGTTTTTATTTTTTGAGGACTGTTTTAAATGGGGGAGGCGGCCCCGTTACTGTGCATAGCGACACTATGTCACCTTTATTCATCTGATGTAGTTTAGAAGTTGGGAAAAAATTAAGTAATTTGTTCTGCAAGCGGTGCTCTAGATAACTGTGTTATTTCCTGCAGAGACGAGCGCTGGCTGAAAGAAGTGATGGCGGTCTGTGCTGGATGAAGATGAAAAGCGAAGATGAAGGACTTCACCTAGAGATGTCACTGGTGAGTCAGTGTGTTACCTGTACACTGACACTATACACTGTATACTATATACAGCAGTTCTGTGTACAATGTCACCAGTGATCACTGTATTACCTTTACACTAACACTATATGCAGAGCTCCTGTGTAAAATGTCATTGATCACTGTATAACCTGTACAATATACACAGCGCTCATGTGTATATCACTGTTGATCACTACATTACCTGTGCACTTATACTGTATACAGAGCTCCTGTGTATAATGTCACCGGTAATCACTGTATTACCTGTACACAGACACTGCATACTAAGTACAGATCTCCTTTGTATAATGGCACTTAAGGTGATATTAGTATTGTTTTGTTTTTATTAATGATCAGTATTGTAGTATTCACTATGTGATTGTAATATGTTGTCCGGCCATGATGTGCTGGTACTTTTTCCTTGTATGTGCTATTATTTGGTCACTATGTGGTGTGTTATGAATGTGCTAGAGATGGTTTCTGAGCAGAGGCTCCCTCTGGTGGTTACAGGCAGTACTGAACCTTGCAGCGAGGAATGGCAATCTGGGATCGCTGACTGGACTGATATAAGGGAGGTTCCCTCCCATGATGGTCGCCGGTGATCAATTGTTCTTGTCTCAGTTGTGGTTCCTGGTTCATTTGGAAATCTGCTGGAGTCTTGCATGCATCTGCTGCTTTCGGATAGGATATTTTCTGCTTTTCTTTTGTGCTTGCTTTTTGCATAATTTTCTGCACTTTTGTGGAGGTCAGCCGGGTCCCCTCCTGGGGCCTGTGCTCCTCTCGGTTTATCTGTGGCCACTGTTCATTTGCTTTTTCCTGTTTTATCAGTGGCTGCGGCTAGTTTTGTTACACCAGAGATCTGATTTGGGTGGTGGAGATCGTGTGATCTCAGGTGTTTTTGCAATCAGAAGAGTTGGTATTTTTTAGGTTTTTTTGTTGGATTACAGTCAGAATTCTTTCCTGTACTTTTCTGTCTAGACAGATTGGGCCCCAGCGTTTACTCATACTATTTTCACTCTGTGTCCGTGCTTCTTCTTGTCTAACCGCCATTACATGTTTGGGGCTTCCTATTTTCTTTGGGGATCTGCTCCGGGCAGATAGCATTCATCTTTCTGCCTTTAGGTGTAGTTATCTTTCAGGCTGTGACGAGGCTTCTAGGATCAACGTAGGAACGCTCCACGGCTACCTCTAGTTGTGTGGTTAGTTCAGGTTACTGCAATCCAATAGGTTCCAGCCTCTCTGGTGTATTGCCGTTTTTGCGTTTTCTCCTCAGCTACCGAAAGATAACAGTATCACCGGCCCAAACTGAAAATTATATGGCACTCACAGAAGGGAAAAATAGTGTGGAAAGAAAAAAAAAGTTGTCAGAGTTGTCAGAGATTTTTTTTTCTGTTTGTTGCATTTTTTCCCTCTTTTTCTCTGGGTGCTGAGGAGGATTTTTTTTTCTCTCAATGGAGTTTGCACAGTTGTCTGGCCGTGTGGATCAGCTTGCCACTGAGGTTCGGAATATTGCTGCCTATCTTGCTGGGTTGCCGGTTGTGGAACCTAGGATTCTCATGCCGGATTTGTTTTTGGGGGATCGGGCTAAATTTCTGAATTTCAAAAATAACTGTAGGTTGTTTTTTGCGTTGAAGCCTAAGTCCTAAGGGAGCGCAGCACAGCAGGTTCAAATTGTCATCTCTGTCCTGCGCGGCGACCCTCAGGATTGGGCTTTTTCCCTGACACCTGGGGATCCTGTTTTGAATGATGTTGATGTATTTTTTCTGGCTCTGGGGTTATTGTACGATTAACCTAATGTCACTGATCAAGCTGAAAAAACCTTGTTGGCATTAAATCAGGGTCTTGAAGATGCTGAGTTGCACTGTCAGAAATTCCGAAAGTGGGCAGTCCTGACCAAATGGAATGATGATGCTTTGGCAACCCTTTTTCGGAAGGATCTGTCAAGAGAATGTAAAGGATGTTATGGTGGGATTCCCTGTCCCCTCTGGTCTCAATAATTCTATGTCATTGGCTATTCAAATTGACAGACGTTTGCGTGAGCGCAGAAGTATGCGTGAGATGGTGTTGCCTTGTGAGCCAGCTCCTGGGCCCATGCAGTGTGATAGAGTGATTTCTGGGGCACAGCGTCATGAGTTTTGAAAGCGCAATGGGTTATTTTTCTACTGTGGTGACGCCTCTCATGCTCTTTCCGTCTGCCCTAAGCGGGGAAGACGTTTTTCACTCTCAGTTGTCTTGGGTAGTGTTCAGACTAAATTTCTGTTGACTGTTACCCTAATTTGCTCCCTGTCCACATTTTCTGCTCAGGCTTTTGTTGATTCAGGAGCAGCTATTAACTTGATGGATTTTGACTTTGCCAAACGTTGTGGGCTTCCCATGATACCCCTGCGGAAGTCTATTCCCCTACTGGGCACTGATTCTACCCCTTGGTGGAGAATAAACCCCAGTTTTCTACTCAGGTGATAATGAGGGTTGAACCAGATCATCAGGAGAGTTACAAATTTCTGGTGCTGCATAATCTGCATGACATTATTGTACGAGGTTTCCGTTGGTTACAGTCTTATAATCCTGTTTTGGATTGGAAATCTGTGTCTGTGACCAGTTGGGGCTGCCAATGTGTTAATACTGACACTCCTGTTTTTTCTGCCTCTCCCCAGTCTCAGGATGTTCCTGACTTTTTGACTGGTTTTTCGGATGTATTTAGTGAAAGTAAATCTGCATCCTTGCCCCCTCACAGGAGCTATGATTGCGCTATTGAATTAGTGCATGGTGAAAAAATTTCCTAAAGGTCGCCTTTTTAACTTGTCTGTACCTGAACATGATGCTATGCGATCTTATATCAAGGAGTCATTGGAGAAGGGTCATATCAGACCATCCTCTTCACCCTTGGGCGCCAGTTTTTTCTTTGTGGCCAAAAAGGATGGTTCATTGAGGCCGTGTATTGATTATCGTCTCTTGAATAAGATCACTGTGAAGTATCAATATCCGTCACCCTTGATTTCTGACCTGTTTTCCAGAGTGAAAAGTGCTAGTTGGTTTACCAAGCTTAACCTCAGGGGGGCGTATAACCTTATTCGCATTAAGCACGGGGATGAATGGAAGACGGCGTTTAATACCCCAGAGGGGCATTTTTAGTGCCGAGTGATGCCCTTTGGGCTCACTAATGCTCCTTCCGTCTTCCAATCCTTCATGAATGATATTTTCAGGGATTTTGTGGATAAATTTCTGATTTATTTGGAAGATATCTTGATTTTTTCCAATGACTGGGACTCTAATGTGAAACATGTTCGGACTGTGTTCCAGATTTTGAGAGAGAATGCACTGTATGTGAAGGGATCAAAGTGTCTTTTTGGCGTACAGAAGGTCTCATTTCTGGGATTCATTTTGTCTCCGTCTGTTATTGAAATGGACCCGGTCAAGGTTCAGACCATCTGTGATTGGGTCCAACCTACTTCATTAAAGGCTCTTCAGAGATTTTTGGGTTTTGCCAATTTTTATCGTAAATTTATTGGTAATTTCTCCGGTATTGTTAAACCATTGACTGATTTGACCAAAAAGGGTTCTGATGTGGTGAATTGGCCTCCTGAAGCAGTTTCTGCGTTTCAGGAACTTAAGCAGAGATTCACTTCTGCTCCTGTTCTACGGCAGCCTGATGTTTCTCTACTGTTTCAGGTGGAGGTTGATGCCTGTGAAATTGGGGCAGGTGCCGTTTTGTCCCAAAGAGATCCAGAGACCTCTAAGAGTAACCCTTGTGCCTTTTTCTCTCGAAAATTTTCTCCAACTGAACGTAATTATGACGTGGGTAATCGGGAGTTATTGGCCATGAAGTGGGCCTTTGAAGAGTGGAGACATTGGCTGAAAGGAGCCAAACATCAGGTGGTGGTTCTCACGGACCATAAGAACCTGGTTTATCTCGAATCAGCCAAGCGACTTAATCCTAGACAGGCCAGGTGGGCCTTGTTTTTCACACGTTTTAATTTTGTGGTTTCTTTTCTTCCTGGCATTTTGAGAGAGGGTGTAGTACTTTCCGCCATCTCGCCCAATTTGAGACTGGCTCTGGAAGGGTGTCAGGAGCGCTGCCCTATTGGGAAATTGTTTGTCCCAGACCAGTGGAAGAAGAGTGTGATGTCTGAGATTCATTGTTCCGCGTTGGCTGGTCATCCGGGATTTTTGGTACCAGAGACTTGGTGAGTCGGTCCTTTTGGTGGCCTACTTTGTCTCGTGACGTCAGGGAATTTGTGCAGTCCTGTGGGACTTGCTCTCGTTCCAAGCTTTACTCTCGCTCTAGTGGTTTGTTAATGCCATTACCTGTGCCCAAGAGGCCATGGACCCATATCTCTATGGATTTTATTTCCGACTTCCCTGTTTCTCAGAAAATGACCGTTATCTGCGTAATATGTGATAGGTTTTCCAAGATGATATATCTTGTGCCATTACCTAAGTTACCTTCCTCCTCCGAATTGGTGCCTTTGTTCCTTCAGCACGTGGTTCGGTTACATGGCATTCCGGAGAACATTGTGTCTGACAGAGGAGTCCAGTTTGTTTCCAGATTTTGGAGGACATTTTGTTCTAAACTTGGTGTTCAATTATCTTTCTCCTCTGCATTTTATCCTCAGACCAATGGACAAACCGAGAGAACAAACCAGACCTTGGAGACTTATTTGAGATGTTTTGTGTCTGCTGATCAAGATGACTGGGTCTCTTTTTTGCCTTTGGTGGAGTTTGCTCTTAATAATAGGGCTAGCTCTGCCACCTTGATGTCTCCATTTTTTTGCAATTCTGGGTTTCACCCTCGATTTTCTTCGGGACAGGCGGAGGCTTCTGTCTGTCCAGGTGTGGACTCTGTTGTGGAGCGTATGCAGCAGATTTGGGACCAGGTAGTGGAGAGGTTGTCTCTCTCTGACGAGAAGGCCCAACGGTTTGCCAACCGGCATAGGACTGATGGTCCTCGGTTTAAAGTGGGGGACTTGGTTTGGTTGTCCTTAAGAAATATCCCTATGAGGGTTGCATCTCCAAAGTTTAAGCCTAGGTTCATTGGACCTTATAAGATCATGGAGATTCTTAATCCTGTTTCCTTCCGTTTGCTTCTTCCAGGGACATTTAAGATCCATAACGTGTTCCACAAGTCCTTATTGAAGAGGTTTGTCGAGCCAGTGGTTCCTATGGCTGCGCCTCCTGACCCTGTTTTGGTTGAGCGCAATCTGGAGTATGTGGTTGAGAAAATATTGGATTCTCATTTTTCTAGACAGAAACTCCAGTATTTGGTTAAGTGGAGAGGTTATGGTCAGGAGGACAATTCTTGGGTGTTTGCTTCTGACATCCATGCTAGGAGACTGATCCGTGCCTATCACCGAGCTCATCTGATCGGCCTGGTTGCACAGGTGAGGGTTCGTTGACCCCTCCTCAAGGGGGGGGTACTGTTATGAATGTGCTAGAGATGGTTTCTGAGCAGAGGCTCCCTCTGGTGGTTACAGACAGTACTGAACCTTGCAGCGAGGAATGGCAATCTGGGATCGCTGACTGGACTGATATAAGGGAGGTTCCCTCCCATGATGGTTGCCGGTGATCAATTGTTCTTGTCTCAGTTGTGGTTCCTGGTTCATTTGGAAATCTGCTGGAGTCTTGCATGCATCTGCTGCTTTCGGATAGGATATTTTCTGCTTTTCTTTTTGTGCTGGCTTTTTGCATAATTTTCTGCACTTTTGTGGAGGTCAGCCGGGTCCCCTCCTGGGGCCTGTGCTCCTCTCGGTTTATCTGTGGCCACTGTTGTTTGTTCATTTGCTTTTTCCTGTTTTTTCAGTGGCTGCGGCTAGTTTTGTTACACCAGAGATCTGATTTGGGTGGTGGAGATCGTGTGATCTCAGGTGTTTTTGCAATCAGAAGGTTGGTATTTTTTAGGGTTTTTTGTTGGATTGCAGTCAGAATTCTTTCCTGTCTAGACAGATTGGGCCCCAGTGTTTGCTCATATTATTTTCAGGCTGTGTCCGTGCTTCTTCTTGTCTAACCGCCATTACATGTTTGGGGGCTTCCTATTTTCTTTGGGTATCTGCTCCGGGGCAGATAGCTTTCATCTTTCTGCCTTTAGGTGTAGTTATCTCTCAGGCTGTGATGAGGCGTCTAGGATCAACGTAGGAACGCTCCACGGCTACCTCTAGTTGTGTGGTTAGTTCAGGTTACTGCAATCCAATAGGTTCCAGCCTCTCTGGTGTATTGCCGTTTTTGCTTTTTCTCCTCAGCTACGAAACATAACAGTGGTGGTATTATGTGGTCTGGTCATGGTGTGGTGGTATTTGTTCCTTGTGTGTGGTATTATTGATCACCATGTGATGGTAATTTGTGATCTGGACATGGTGTGGTGGTATTTGTCCCTTATATGTGATATTATTCGGTCATTGTGGTGGTAATATGTGGTCTGGACATAGTGTGGCGGTATTTGTTCCTTGCATGTGGTATTATAGGTCACTTTGTGGTGGTAATTTGGTGTCTTGTCATGGTGCGGTGGTATTTGTCCCCTTTGTATGTGATATAATTGGTCGTTTTAAAAATTGAAAAATAAATAAAAGTATACCTAAATTGTATTGGATATTTTAACAAATGTTTAATAGGTTAAAGTAGAGTAGGGTGCGGCCAAAAATTTGGAGGCACTGCAATGCCCCTTTGAAGAGACGCAGAGAAGGGCCTCATGAAAAAATGTTCCCATTATTAGAAAGTCTCCCATAGTGTTTGCCTATGCAGTGAATGCAACGGCTGCCAAAAATTTGGAGGCACTCCAATGCCCCTTGGAAGAGATGTGGAGGAGGGCCTCATAAAAATGACAAACATTTACCCCTGGGGGGTATGCATGAACATACTGTATAATAATTTATTTTTACGGGCATCATAAACACCCTTTAAAAAAATTATGTGGGTGTTGCATCACGGACCACAGTCACCCTGGTGATATAGTGGTGGTGGATGATGATGAGAAGGAGGACAACAGCAAATAGCCCAAATCATGAAGCGTATACTCAGGTGTGGGTGTGAAGAGGTGCATGGTGTAGGGATCCGCTCTGGTAGGCAGGGGCCGGGCCGCAGTAATGAGGCAAACACACAGGCTTTCAATTCAAAGTTCAGTGGTTTTAATAACGGGTTCACAAGTCCAGATAACAAAAATCAAAATAGAACATAACATACTCCAGTTTGGAGAACCACTGGTCCCAGACTCACCCTTGTTGGGACGGGCTTAACTAAGCGGCTGCAGGCCAGCAGGGACCGCAAGGTGCCATTCCGGGTGTTCTGGTACTTGCTTCCTGGTGCACACTGACACACTGTAACAGAAATCACTTCTTCCAGGCTAACTCCAGCCAAACTCCTTCCTTCCACACCCACATACAACAGCTCCTTGTTAAATAGGCCTAGTCCACATCCTCAGGTGAGGTACACATCAGCTGACCTGATCACGTGACTATGGCCTCATCACAGGTCCTTGTGATCAGGGAAAATCCTGACCAAACTTTAGTCTGCTAGGAGAAATATATCTCCCATCCATCAAGACCCCCTTTTGTGTACCACAATGGGAATAGACCTCTCAAAAAAGACACTGAATTTGAGTTTAAGTTACGCTGCTATCATTGGGTGGTGTAGAGGCACAATCCAGCCCTTGTTCATTTTTATAAGAGTCAGCCTGTCAGCATTTTCAGTTGACAGACGGATGCACTTATCAGTTATAATTCCACCAGGGGCACTAAAAATGCGCTCTGACAAAACGCAAGGGGAAGGGCAAGCCAGGACCTCCAAGGTGTAGAAAGCCATTTCATGCCACGTATCCAGCTTTGAGACCCAACAGTTATAAGGCACAGAGGAATCGTGGAGGACGTTGGTACGGTCAGCAAGGTACTTCCTCAGCATATTCCCAAACTTTGCTCTCCTTATGAGAGTACCCTGCACATCAGGGCCTGTGCGATGGGAGGGTCTGAGAAAAGTCTCCAACAACTTTGACAGTGTTTCCCTGCATCTGCTAGACTGTAGTTGTCTCTCTCGACTGTACTCCTTGATCTGTGACCTCTGTCGCCAGCGTTTTCAGATGGGAATTTTTTTATTCATTCCGCAACAAGGGCCTTCTGGTACTGCCCCATTTTAGTAGACCTGTCCACCTCAGGAATAAGAGATAGAAAGTTCTCCTTGTAGCGTGGGTATAGAAATGTCACCAACCAGTAATGACTGTCGCCCAAAATTTTGAGAACGCGAGGGTCATGGTCAAGGCAGCGTAACATAAACTCAGCCATGCGTGCCAGACTGCTAACAGGAAAGAGTTCCGTGTTCTCACCAAGAGGACGACTGACTATGCTCTCCTTCTCCTCCCTGTACTCAGGCCATTCATGCTGAACAGATGGTATGACAGATGTGCAGGTAGTACCGTATATAGCGCATGAATCTAGCTGTCAAGACACTCCCAACTAGTGTTGAGCATTCCGATACCGCAAGTATCGGGTATCGGCCGATATTCGCGTTATCGGAATTCCGATACTTAATTCCGATACTTTTTCAATATCGTATACCGGAATCGGAAGTTCCCATAATTCTTTGAGAGGCAATGTGATTTTAGTCAGCCAATGAGGAATCCTACGAAGTGTGGGCACATCCTGTAATGCTGCGGTCATCTTAACTAATGGCATGGCTGTGATTGGCTGCTGAAATGATGTCAGAATGCACTATAAAAGGCGCCGCCGCCATTTTAGCGTCACTGTGCTGTGAATTCAGATAGGGCAGAACGCTACTCTGCTGACTCTGAGGGACAGTTAGAGATTGCGATTTAGTGTACTGTGCTGTAGGCAGGCTATCACCAACCGCTGTGTAAAGCTTCCTTTTGCCTGCAGTGTTGTTTTAACAGCTCTGCAAGGTGTGTGTGAGTGCAGGTGACGCTGCAGTTTGCTCTGCATCCAACGCTGTCTGTAGGCATCTGAACGTGTCACTCACAGACTCTTTTTTTTTTTCTTTAGTGTAATTCTAGCTGCTCCATTCAATAGAAATTATAGTGTGATGCGCTTCCATCCGTATCCAATACATTGGTTGCAAACACTATAGAAGTAGACAAAGGAGTAGCCTTTCACAGATTGTGGACAGTTGTGTTTCAGTGTTCACTTCAGTCTGTGTTTTTTATTTTTTGAGTGCATATCACGCTCCAGTTACTTGTTCAAGCACTGCTGCTTGTACTCTGCTGAGCGTGTCTCAGTGCCTCATCCTTTTCATTTTTCTCCAATTGGTGCTTCTCCATTATATTTGAAAAAAATCTAATCTATTAGTGTGACGCACTTCCATCCGTATACAATACATTGGTTGCAAACACTATAGAAGTAGACAAAGGAGTAGCCTTTCCCAGATTGTGGACAGTTGTGTTTCAGTGTTCACTGCAGTCTGTGTTTTTTTTTTTTGAGTGCACATCACGCTCCAGTTACTTGTTCAAGCACTGCTGCTTGTACTCTGCTGAGCGTGTCTCAGTGGCTCATCCTTTTCATTTATCTCCAATTGGTTCTGCTCCATTCCATTTAAAATCTAATCTATTAGTGTGACGCGCTTCCATCCGTATACAATACATTGGTTGCAAACACTATAGAAGTAGACAAAGGAGTAGCCTTTCCCAGATTGTGGACAGTTGTGTTTCAGTGTTCACTGCAGTCTGTGTTTTTTTTTTTTTGAGTGCACATCACGCTCCAGTTACTTGTTCAAGCACTGCTGCTTGTACTCTGCTGAGCGTGTCTCAGTGGCTCATCCTTTTCATTTATCTCCAATTGGTTCTGCTACATTCCATTTAAAATAAATCTAATCTATTAGTGTGACGCGCTTCCATCCGTATACAATACATTGGTTGCAAACACTATAGAAGTAGACAAAGGAGTAGCCTTTCACAGATTGTGAATAGTTGTGTTTCAGTGTACACTGCAGTCTGTGAGGTATTTTTTTATTTTTTTTTTTTTAAATGCAGATCACGCTCCATTTACTTCTTCAACCACCGCTGCGTGTACTCTG
>JARQOD010000001.1:568549732-568760725 GCA_033576555.1 Oophaga sylvatica
TTAAAAAATAGGCACAAGGATGGCACACGAAGGAAAATTAGAAAAAAAAATGATCCGAGTTTTCTGGGTGAAACTCTCACAGTTTGGTCAGGATCACACATGCGAGAAACTCGCACGATTCTCGTGCGAGTCTCTCGCATGAACACCCGGCACAGTCGCCGGCACTTGGACCGGAGAGTGCGGCTGCATAGAATTACGTGCAGCCACACGCTTCGGTCTGAGTTCCGGCGGCAGTGACAGGTGTTCATGTGAGAGACTCGCACGAGAATCTCGCATGTGTGACCCCGGCCTTTCTCATACATTCGTCTGCAGGGGCCCTTAATATTAGAGTTGGCACAAAAAAAGTCACCTGACCCTGTCCATCAGCCAAATCAGTCATATATGGCCGCTAGATTGTGAGAAAAAACTGCTTCTTACCTCATTTCCTTTTTATTAGCCAGTCTGGCTAATCAAAAGGAGAGTTGTGGCTACTGGCAGCTAATAGACGGTTGTCTTGGCACAGATTTTAGATGCAGTTTTCTAAACCAGAAGCAGAGAATTGGTTAAGTCTTGTAATCGGGGCTCATTTACATTTTTTTTTTCACGTATGAGAAAAAAGATCTTTTTTTTATCAGTCATTTTGTTAAGGGTTTTATCAGATTCGTGTCATTCGAGTTTTGTCCCAACTTTATCAGTTTTTCTTGGATGAGAAGAAAAAACGTTTCTCTACCTTCTCCTGTCTAGCATTCATTGAAAATTGAACAGCCCCTTAGATTGCATCCGAGTGATCTGATTTTTTTTTTCTTAAATTTTTTGTGGACTAGATGTTCATTTCTGATTTTGATCTGAAATTTGGTCCACGTAAAATGCGGACATGTCCGTTTTTCACATTGTTTACATGTGAATAAGCACTTGCAGGTGTATTTAATTTATGATTCACTCTGGTCTCTAGCTTTAAAAGTGCATAAAAAAACTTGGACATGGAAGCATATTCTAAGGCTATGTTCACACGTTGTGTTTTAGCATCTTTTTATGCAACACAGCTTTTGTTGGCACTGTAAGTTATGAGATTTCAGAAATGTCATACACATTTTTTTTTGAGTGATTTGGAAAACTACGTTTTTTTAAATTTGCATGTCACTTTTCAGCGTTTTTCCATCTTTTTTTTTATTTCACCCACAGACAGCAGAGAAAGTGGAGGAAAAAGGCTGCAAAAAAGTGCAACGGCATGTTTCGCAGTGTTTTTAATTAATAAAACTAGCTTTACTAAACATACTGTATACATGTATACAAAGTACACATGTAATCTGCACGCGAAAAATTGGCTTTTTGAAAACAGCAGTTTTTCCTGGCAAGAGCAGGCTTTGTCTGCGGACATAAACGTGGAAAAAAAACTAGTTTCACAGGTTGGTGAAATAAGGATCGTGCTCCAACCTCAATATATGGTCTTATAGCTGGGTCTCCTGACCTGATCTATATTTCTGAGTCATAGATGAGGTGGTCAACTTGAGTCAGGAGACCCTATGGTCAATCTGGGTGTTGTGATACAAATACAGTCTTGTTTTTCATGGACATGTGAAACTGGCCTAAAAATGTATTCCAATTTCCAATTAAAGGGAATAGATTCATGGTGCCCAAAACACAGGCAGCATGAATCAAATCAGTCTTGCAGCCAGGCATGTTTTATTTGAAACTGTGTTGTTTCAGAGACAACTTAATTTGAAAAGCTGGCTGGGGATCATAAGGAGAGACCTGACAAGTTGGGTGCCGTTCCTGGCTGTCCTCTCCACCCTCCCTGCTCCAATTATTTGACAGATTTCTGCCATGTATGTGTACATGTAGAGACAAGGCCGACGTCAGCACCCGGGCAAGAGGGGGGGCCCACTCGCCGTTGGGGGACACTGGCACTATTGGGTCGATTGCTCAGGGTCACGGTACTTGCAATATTTGTGTCTCGCCCGTTCCTCCGCTGTGGCGTCTTTAGCGTCTTCTGACTCTGTGATGCTTAACATCAGGGCGCAGTGACGTCACTACTGTGCGCTCTCTGTTCTGAACAGTCACAGTGCAGAGAGGCGGAAGACACCGATGCTGAGGAGTCCGGAGCAGAGCAGGGCCAGCTAGGAGAGGTAAGTAATTCATTTTTTTTTTTAATGTATGGAGCCCATCATATAATGTATGGAGCATTACATGGGGCTCATTATTCTGTATGGAGCACTATTGGTGCCCATAATACTGTATGGAGCAACATATGAGGCTCATTATTCTATATGGAGCAATATGTGGTGCCCATAATACTGTATGGAGGAATATACTGTCCAGTTTCTGAGCTATTGTAGAATTTACAACAGCTATTACTCATGTAATGTAAGAAGTAAGTGAAATCTTTGGCATTGTACTATACCTATATTTCTCTTCCATATCTGTGATCATGAATCGTGGTATATGTTAAAGCTTCCCATTGAGACTCTTTTGCCCGGGGCTCACGAAAAGCAGGCCCTGTATAGAGAGACGACTGGGGCCTATACCGGACTAGTCAAGTCTGTCCCTATAACCCCTAACTGACTTCCCAAACTGTTCTGTTCCTGAAATGCCACATCGTTTCAGAGTTTAGGTTACATTCACACATCTATTTCCATATTTACATCTGTCAAAACTGATTGTTTGTCTCCCCTATGCCATCCATTTTGCTTTTTTTATTTCTTTTCTTTTCCAGTGACACTTAGCAATGCATCAGTTAAAAACAGATGGAAAACAAGTCATCTGTTTTTTCATCCATTTTTGATGGATCCACAAAAAAAACTTTAACCTCTTCTCTAGCCCCGTTCTAGTACTCACAAACAGCAGTACTAGTATGGCGCAACGATCGCATGGCCTCACGCTGCACAGCGTGACCCCTCAGCAACACCCACGATCGGTGCTAGCACTGATCGCGGGCATTTAACCCCTCTGATGCTGCTGTCAGTAGTGACAGAGGTGCATCGCACAGGGAGGGGGCTCCCTGCGTGATTCAATTAGGACAACGTGATGCGATTGCATTTCCTGATGGTCTTCACATAGACCCCCGGTCGCAAGATGGCGGCGGGGTCCTTTAGGGAAGGTGGCGTGTCAGTGCCTGCTCAGCGATCTAATGTTATACAGTAATGTCCCATCCTAGGACAAAATAAAAAAAATATATTAGAAAGTGTAAAAATATAAATATAAAAATATAAAATCCCCAAGTGAAGACAAAGAAATAAATATTTTTCCAATAAATACAATTTTTTTATGTAATGTGAGACAGTGAAGGAATATGTGTCGAATGGGGTGTACATTTCACCTAGGTACTGTGCTGTATGGTATAAGGGAAATGTGTGGCTTTGTAAAACTAGTGGTGGAGATAGGTCACTACACCTTCCATTCAGTGCACACTTGCAGCTCAAACCTGAAATCACTCAAGTGATAATTAGGAAGCCAGAAGTAGGTGTCTGGGAACACAGTCAGGGAGCTCGCTTAGTCTGGACAAGGAGTCCAGGCACAGAAGGAGACTCCAGGAGGGGAGCTGTCTCAGTCGGGGTGCTCGATGTACCCCGGACACAGGAGTAGTCTCCGTGAAACTCCACGCTGGTACCTACTGAATAGGAGGGAGCTCTCTCAAGTCTGGACGTTGAATGTGCCTTCAGACATCAAGAGGAGACTCTGTGAAACTCCATGCTAGTAACCGCTGAACATATGTGTTGTTTTGGCCCAGGCTGTTAGAGTCTGGTCCCGGATAGTGAGGGACATTATCTGTGTGTAGTGAGTAGCCGGAGAGGCTCAGGTTTTCTGTTTATGATTTGGTTTTGATCACCTTCTGTTTGCTGTGGACTTTAATAAAGCTGGTTGCGGCCAGTTTTTACTAGAACTGCTGTCTGTGAATGAACTGTTTTATGCCATTCCGTCTACCAGGACGGCGATTCCGGAGCTATATCCCCTGAAAAGCTTACAATTGGTGCTAGAATGTGCGTGCAGCACAGTGGCGAGAGACAGCAATAAAGGTGAAGTCTGTTGAAGCAGCAGCAGAGAAAAAAAAAAAAAAAGTGTGTCAGAGAAAAAAAAAAAAAAGAGAAACGTCTGTTGGAGAAGTCTTAAAGAGACAGTAGCCCTAATAGACTTTGCAAAGAAAAAAAAAAAAAAAGTGTCTGCACAGCAAAGCTGAATTTTCTATGGAAAAGACTGTGGAGTGTGTATGTCTTGAGTGAAGACTGCCGTTGTTAAGACAGAGAAGTCTGACAGTATGGATGACAGCCTGGAGAAGCTGATTAAACAAATGGCGCAAGTTAATGTGCAACATAAGACTGCCGTTGTTGAGACAGAGAAGTCTGACAGCATGGATGACAGTATGAAGGAGCTCGTTAAATACCTGGTACAGGCCCAGCAGAGCATGCAACTGCAGTACCAGCAGCAGCAGCAGGAGAATAACCGGTTGTTTTTGGAGCAGATTGCAGCTCTCAGCGCCTCGTCCCAGAGTAATGTTGTGAAGGCACCTGCGTTGTCCGCTGTAAAGAAGGCGGTAAGACGGACCCTGAAAAAGATGACGCCTCATGACGATGTGGAGGCATATCTCGCTATGTTTGAGGGACTGGCAGAGAAGGAGAACCTGCCACTATCTGAATGGGCCATGATGGTCGCACCCTATCTGACTGGAGAACCCCAAAAGGCCTGTGCTGACCTGAGCGAGCAGGACAGCAGAGACTATGCCAAGCTGAAAGCGGAGATTCTTGCCCGGCTGGGTGTTACGGTTGCAGTCCGTGCTAGGAGAGTCCATGACTGGAGATACAGTTGGGAGTCTGCCGTCAGCAACCCTGCTCATGGGGTCAAGGAGGTGATGGTGGACCGCTACACCCGCGCACGTCCTCCTGAGGTACAGCCGGAGGTCGGACAAGGAGACCACCAGGACGCCACTCATCTGGTCAGCCTGATGGAGAGGGCCTTCGCCAGCAAAGACTGCCTCCGTGACCAGCCGTCTGAGTGGTCGTCACTTCCGAGTTCCTGGACCCCGAACTCTCCCGGTAAGAGCGTTCCAGCTGTTGGGGACATGTGGGTGGAAAAGTGTGATGGACAGTGTTGGAGATGTCGTGAAATTGCAGCCAACTGTCCAATAGAGGGGGAGCCTATGTATTGTGATGTTGGCAGGTCCCTCTCTCTCTGCGCAGAACCTGTGTGTGTGGCCACCGCAGTAGAAGAGACTGGACCACAGGTGTTCCCGGTGGTTGTAAATGACTGCCCAGCACAGGCCCTCTTGGACTCAGAGAGTCCAGTGACTTCCGTATGTGACAGCCTGATTGATAGGGACTTCATCCCTGATAAACACCTGAGTGTGGTGTGCATCCATGGAGACACCAAAGTCTACCCAGAGACTGCCGTGGACTTTGTCCCCAAACTCGGGAGGTTTCATATGAAGTGGGGGTAGTGAAGAACCTGGTGCACCCCGTCATATTGGGTAATGACTTTCCCCGATCTAAGGATCTCTGGGGGAAAAATGTTTCTGATGGACAGTGTGATGAAGCTCCTACTGAGGGTGCGCAGTCCCGAGGGGCGGAACACAATGCTAGTGGGCGGTTAAACTTATATGATGATAATGATAATGATGATGATGATGATGATGATCATGATAATGATGATGACCATGATAATGATGCTGATACTGATAATGATAATGATGATGATCATGATAGTGATGATGATACTGATCATAATCATGATAATGATATTGATAATGATGATGACTGTGATAGAGATGAAATTCCTTTGCAGGTGATGTTGGGAGACGAGGATGGTGGTTCTCGGGAACCGAGTGTCCCTGACCTACCTGTGTCCTGTGGCAATTTTGGGAGTGAGCAGTGGCGGGACCCCACTCTTAAAGCGGCACAGGAAAATATGGTTGTTCTAAATGAGGTTTCCCAAGAGCCTGGCTCTGAGGAGGAGAGGTTTCCTCATGTTGCCATAAACAATAACCTGTTGTATAGGGACACTGAAGTCCAGGGAGAGGTCGTGAGCCAGCTCCTAGTACCTGAGCTATATAGAAGTATAGTGCTGGGGTTGTCACATAGTCACATACTTGAGGGACCACCTGAGGGAAACCAGGGACCAGATGGTGAAGTTAATGTTGTGGATGATAACTAAGGTTCCAGATCAAGATGAGGGATTGTATAACCCTGAAAGTGAGCAGGATGTGAATGAGAATGAATTGTATAACCCTGAAAGTGAATAGGATGCGAATGAGAATGAATTGTATAACCCTGAAAGTGAGCCGGATGTGGCTGAGAAAAAGGGGTCAGACAGGGATAGTGGTAGTGATAGTGAATCATCTGATGACGATCAAGCAACCAGTGCAAATGAGGAAGGCATGGTAGCAGAGGAGGTTGAGAGTCCTGAGAAGAAAGCTGATGCTGACCTTACAGCCGGACAGAAGATGGCATCTGAAGATGTTTTACAGTTGGCCGATTCCCTGGCGAGGACTAAGGTGAAGGGAGGAGAGCTGAGCTTTGTAGGCAGGACTCTAAAACTGAACACAGCACAAGTGGAGGCTGTTGAAGATGAGAAGTTGTCGGTGTGTGGTGTGGATCTGCATCATGCCAGGGACTCTGAGGGAGATGCTGCAGAGGTGGAAAAAGCCATAGAAGTGGTAGTCACCAAGCCAGATGCCTCATCAGAAGCTGAGGTCTCAAGTGAAGCTGTGAGGAACAAGACTGAAGATATGGGGACTGACTCTGCCCAGGAATCTGTTTCTGCCGGAGACAGCGGCGTGGTCGGTTTACTGTCCGGATCAGTAGCTGCAACTCGCGAAGCTCAGGCTGGAAGTTCGGCGCCCGGAGCCCCAGCAGTGTTCCCGAGTGACACCAAGGATCTGGGTGGGTCACAGGATGAGATTGTGGGACATCGGGCTGGCATTGGTGAGCTCAGGCGCACTTTCATGGAGTCCACATCGGAGCCACGTCCCAACAAATGGGAAAAGCGATGTGTCACTCCGTTGCCGCTGCAGACACACGGGAGCTCAGATGGGATGCAGAACGTGGTGGAAGAGAAGAATCCGGCGGGTTCTGAGTATACAGATGCAGCTATCAAGGAGAACTTGAAAGCTGTAATAAATGGAGATATTGGAGACCATAATGATGTGACTGAAGAGGTAGAATGTAAGACTGACGGTAGGGCTTCTGAGCCTGTTCTACCAGAAGAGCCTGAAGAAGGGGCCGAAGACATAAAGGACGTCCAACCGGTACAAGATGAATTGATTACTTCTCAGAAAAAACTCCAAACTGTGATGAAGGAGCGTGATGAGAGTCATGAGCATCTTCCTGAGAAGGTCAATGAAGTAAAAGGAAGGACACAGGGAAGCTCTTCAGTGGTAGAGCAAATGCTGCTCAATAAGTCTAAGGCTCTTTATAAGAATGCTGTTGTCACGGTAGAACATTACAATTCAGCTGGAGACTTAGCGGATGAATTATGTGTACTGCAAAAGAAAAACGATCAGCGCCTTCTACAGTCCCAATCATTTGAACAGTGTAGCTTAAAATGGTCAGAGACCATGGCAGAGGAGCTTAAGGTCTGTGAAATAGACTTTATGAGTCAACCAATATTCAATAAAGTAGATGTGCTAAAGAGGGTTCAAGGGGAACTAGAGAAAAGTGAAAAACCCCCTATACCTCCTGTGATAGTTGGTGACACATGGTCAGTGCACCAAGGACAGGAGGTACGTGAGTTTCTGAGAAAGAGTCAGCAGAAGTGTTCTGATGTGCCGGGTCGTACTTCTCTGGCCAGGCACTATATCGAAACTGAGCCCGGCCCTAATGTCAAGATGAAACCGTGCAGGATACCCGAGGCCCGCAGAGAGCATAGGCCTGGGAGGGTACAGGGTAGTGCGGATGCTTCAGATAAAGAGAAAGCTGATGTTGGCTATGGCTCAGGTGAAGATACAGATGACAATAGTGAAGATGAAGTTGATGAGGGCCATGACTGGTCCAGAGTTCACTGTCTCTTTTGGATTGTTGACCAGCCCTCTGGTCTGGATGACCAGCCCTCCGGTCTGGAGAAGAGGGGGGGGATATGTGAGACAGTGAAGGAATATGTGTCGAATGGGGTGTACATTTCACTTAGGTACTGTGCTGTATGGTATAAGGGAAATGTGTGGCTTTGTAAAACTAGTGGTGGAGATAGGTCACTACACCTTCCATTCAGTGCACACTTGCAGCTCAAACCTGAAATCACTCAAGTGATAATTAGGAAGCCAGAAGTAGGTGTCTGGGAACACAGTCAGGGAGCTCGCTTAGTCTGGACAAGGAGTCCAGGCACAGAAGGAGACTCCAGGAGGGGAGCTGTCTCAGTCGGGGTGCTCGATGTACCCCGGACACAGGAGTAGTCTCCGTGAAACTCCACGCTGGTACCTACTGAATAGGAGGGGAGCTCTCTCAAGTCTGGACGTTGAATGTGCCTTCAGACATCAAGAGGAGACTCTGTGAAACTCCATGCTGGTAACCACTGAACATATGTGTTGTTTTGGCCCAGGCTGTTAGAGTCTGGTCCCGGATAGTGAGGGACATTATCTGTGTGTAGCGAGTAGCCGGAGAGGCTCAGGTTTTCTGTTTATGATTTGGTTTTGATCACCTTCTGTTTGCTGTGGACTTTAATAAAGCTGGTTGCGGCCAGTTTTTACTAGAACTGCTGTCTGTGAATGAACTGTTTTATGCCATTCCGTCTACCAGGACGGCGATCCCGGAGCTATATCCCCTGAAAAGCTTACAGTAAATAAAAATTTAATCAAACAATAAAAGTACACATATTTGGTATTGCCGCGTCCCTAACGACCCGCTCTATAAACCGGTCCCACTGGTTAACCTCTTCAGTGAACACTGGAAAAAAATAAATAAAAAAGGAGCAAAAAACAATGCTTTATCATACTGCCGAACAAAACATTCAATAAAAAGCGATCAAAAATACGGATGTAAATAGAAATGGTACCGCTGCAAACGTCATCTTGTGCCGCAAAAAAAACAGCTGTATAGTGGCTTATCAGCAGAAAAATAAATCTGTAGCTCTCAGAATAAAGCGATGCAAAAATAATTTTTTCTATTAAACAGTTTTTGTGTAAAAGCGCCAAAACATAAAAAAGAGATATAAATTGGGTATCTCTGTAATCATACTGATACGAAGAATAAAGCTACCTCACCAATTTTAACACACGGTATCAAAAACAAAAGGCAACTCATGAATTACTGTTTTTTCTTCATTCTGTTTCCCATAAATCGTAATAGAAAGTGATCAAAAAATGTCATGTGCACGAAAATGGTACCAATAAAAACGTCAGCTTGTCCTTCAAAAAACAAGCCATCACATGACTGTCGGAAAAATTATAGCTCTCAAAATATGATGATGCAAAAACTAGTTGATTTCGTAATTAATATTCTTCATATACTGCTAATTTTTTCATTCTGCCTCCCAAAGATCGCAGTAAGGCTTGGCGCACACTTATCCTGCGCTGAGCGCTTACATCAGGTTTCTGTGTAAATCTCTGAAATACATGATTGACACAGAATTCCCGGAGAAAGATTCCCTATAATGAGGCAGATGGAGGCACTGTGGGCGCCATAGGACCTGTGATCCAGTGGTGTCCGTCTTTTTAGGATTGCATTAAAGTGCTGTCGGCTACATTTTTCTGCTCTTCTGTACAGGACACCGCTGAACAGAGGCCAGACGGAGTCCAGAGTAACTCTGCTGCCTCATTACAGTGAATGGATTAATCAGGGATTTCATCTTTGGAAACCCCAAAGTAAGTGCTCAACGTAGAGCGCCGGATAAATGTGATCATAAATGCTATGTAAAATGTTCCCAATAAAAGCTTCAACTCAATCCACAAAAAATACAGGTCTGTCATCTGTTAACGGAAATATAGTAACATAGCGGAAATATAGAGGGCTTCCACGTTACTGGAAGTACAATGGCTCTGGAAAAGCGAAATGGCTTCTTGCCCCCAAAAGAAATTCAGCAAATTCTCCACTCCCAAATGCCCCTTCCCTTCTGAGCTCCAGTGTGCCTAAATCATATTTAGCGCCCACATGTTTGTCATTTCTATAGTGATGAGAACCCGTCTAATTTACAGGTGCGTGTCTCCAGAAGCATGGGCTGGTCATAATGTACTGGCCACTACAACAGCAGTTTGCAATTTTCACTCAGCAACATCCACTGCTGCTTGTTTCTGGAAAATGCCCATGGAGTCAAAATCGACATTAAATCTATAGGTGTTCCCAAAAGTTCATAATTTCTAAAATCGGGTCACTTGAGAGGGATTCTGCTTTTCTAGCACTTAGAGGCTCTTTATATGGAATTCGCAGACTATTCTAGGAAAATCTGCGTTCCAGGAGGCAAATAGCGTTTCGTCCCTCCCGAGTCTCTTCGTATGGCTAAGTAGTACTGCACAGCCACATATGGGGTATTTCTACATTCAGTAGAAATTGTGGGACAAATTTTGTTGCCAATGTTACCCATTTCCCACTGTAATATGGTGTTTCTTCCCTTCTGAGCTTTTCACTGTGCCTCAAAAGTGGTTTTTGATGTCATATGGGGTATCGGTGAACTCAGGAGAAATTGCACAACAAATTTTAGTGTCCGTTTTCTCCTGTTACCCTTGTGAAATACAAATTTTCGAGCTAAAAAAGACTTTTGCGGAAAATGTAATTTCAGCTGCAGATGGAAGGAAGAGAGCCACAGTATTCATTACTGATGGGTAGGCGGAGCCCCAGATCAGGATGTTACCTCAGATCAAAAGAGTGATGACTGGCTGGCCCCTCCAGCTCGGGCTCCTCCTACTCAGCTCCAGTCTAAGATTTGAGGTCCAGAGGATGGTCGCTGCTAATGCAGCTCCTCAGAAGATTTTATTATTTTAATATTCGGACAGGAGACTTGGATCACTAGTTGGTCTAGAGGTCTCAGGGGTACCAGCGCTGCTGTACCCCAACCTCTCCCTTGGCGGATCTGTATTTACTCAAAGTCCCTGCAGAATCCTTGCCGGCCCTGGGGGATGAGGAGAGCTTCCCTGGCGGGACGCAAACCACACGTGCGGTCACTGCGTTCTTCGCCCTGGGGGGAAGCATGGGCACAGCGCCAGAAACCCCTGAGGGTCCCTGTGGCGCCTTGGCTGGTGAGTACTCCACACAAATTTTAATGATATAATTATGTGTGAGTGCTTTAGCGTCTGAATGAGCAGAGCTATTACTTGTGTCAGTATGCTTCAGCGCTGCTGTGACAGCGCTACTACATGTATGTCAGTATGCTTCAGCGCTGCTGTGACAGCGCTGTTACAAGTAGATGTGGTGATTTTTTGTCCGCAGGCAGATACCTGCAGGACAGAGAGGGAGCAGGAGCGGGGGAGTTCGCGCTCATTATTCGAGCTGGCGGGGGGCGTGGCCTAAATATTCCCGGTCTTCTGAGCAGGAAGACGCGCGCTCTGGCGTTTCTCCTGCGACCCCCTCACTGTGGCGGCCATTACTCAGGCTCCTGGGCTCCTCGGACCGCTCCTCTCCTCATAAGACACCACGGCCAGCTGGGTGAGTGCTGATTCCTCACCCCGCAGCGCAGCGATCGCTATCCTGCAGCTGCAGTCTCATCAGAGACATAAAAATTGGCTGGGGCTCACAAATATATATATATTGTGGTGAGTTTGCAATATTAACCCCTCTGAGGGTTATTTCTACCAGCTAAATTTGCTGACTGAATACCGCTGGGGTAACCCTGCTTGGTGGAGCGTTAACCCTTCAGCGTTTGAAAAAAAAAAAAAAAAAAACCGCATAGTTTTTTGCTGGTATTACCGCTTTGACCTGCTCATACAGGTGAGACATGTCTGAACAGAGTTCAGATGCCGCGGATCACGTCCCAGTGCCATTGCGGCAATCAGATACGCAGACCTCCACAGCGTCTAGCGCTGCGGTCGACAGCGGTGGAAAATTGGATGATATCGCTCGATCGATTAATAACTTGTCTGACCTTTTAGGTCAATATGTGTCTGCTAATTCCTCTCAGAGGAAGCGACGCAGGCCGTTACCGGCCTCTACACGGAGCGAGTCAGATGTATCTGATATTGGGCAGAGTTCCCCTTTAAATTCGGATGGAGAAATATCCGATTCAGATGCGGACGAGCCGCAGGGGCGTTCCTCTATGGCGAAGCGTACGGAGGCATTAATTGAAGCCATGAGAGATATACTACAGTTACCGGAGGAGGTAACTAGTCGTCCTGGTAAATCAGCACGCATGTTCCAGGAGTCCCGTGCTTCGCGCACAACATTGCCAGCTCTGGATGAGCTTAATGGTGTAATAGAGGAGGAACGTCTATGTCCAGATAAGCGTTTTCATGGAACGCATTTCTTTGATACACTTTATCCTTGCTCTGCGGAGTTAAAGGCTAATTGGACTTCTGCTCCTGAAGTGGATGTGTCTTTGTCTCAGCTTAGTAAATCCTCACTACTCCCTATTAAGGGAAAAGCGAGCTTACAGGAGCCTTTGGATAGAAAGGCAGAATTGGCGGCAAAAGCAAGCTATGAGGCTGCGGGTCATGGATTTCGAGCAGTGCTAGGATCCATGTGTGCTGCTAGAGCTTCTCTAAGCTGGTTGGCACGTCTGAAGACGGAGTTGCAAAATGAATCTCCGTTATCTGAGATACGGGAAACTTGTGAATGGTTAGAAACGGCAGCCTGTTATATCTTTGATGCCGGTCTGGATACGGCATCTCTGCTGGCCAAAGCGCAAGCTTCAGCGGTCACAGTCAGAAGAGCTTTATGGCTCAGACAGTGGGCCGGGGACGCAGTTTCCAAACAAGGGTTGTTGGCCTTACCTTACAAGGGTGGCCATCTTTTTGGATCCGACCTCACAGAGCTGATTTCCAAGGCTAAGGCGAAGGAATCAGCATTACCACAGCGAAGGGCCATGGCCTCGGTGTCCAGTAAGCCTGGTGTCTATAGTGGTCGGCGGTCCTTTCGGGGCCGAGGACGATCTAGTCACTCCTCGTGGGGATCGGGTCGTCCTTCTTTCTCAGGAAAGAAATCCTCTCAGAAAACTCGTACTCCCTGGAAGCAGAGTTTCCGCCAGGACAAGCGGGAACTTGACAAGAAACCCGCAAAGTCGGATTGACGCCAGGGGTCCACTCGAGGATTCTCGAGTGGGGGGTCGCCTGCTTCTTTTCAAGGAGACTTGGATGGCTCGCGTTCCAGATTCCTGGGTAACGCGGATAGTGTCGGCAGGCTATTTCATAGAGTTTGCTTCTCAACCCCCAATTGTTTTTTGTCAATCTCACGTTCCGTCGGAACCCGAGCTTTTTGTCGCTCTACAGCGAGAGGTCGAATCTCTACTACAAAAGGGTGTAGTGATACCGGTTCCGTCAGAGGACCGAGGGAAAGGTTTTTATTCCAACCTTTTTATAGTTCCCAAAAAGGAGAACAAATTTCGCCCGATTCTGGATCTCAAGCGATTAAACCGGCATGTCCATGCCCGGAAATTTCGCATGGAGTCGCTTCGTTCCGTTGTGGCAGCTCTGTCACAGAACGATTTTCTGGTGTCAATCGACATTCGCGACGCCTATTTGCATATTCCCATCGGAAAGGCTCATCAGCGCTTTCTTCGATTTGCCATAGGTCAGAATCATTACCAGTTCGTGGCTCTGCCGTTCGGCTTAGCCTCAGCGCCAAGGGTCTTTACAAAAATTCTGGCGCCCCTCATGGCAATCCTTCGAAGGCAGGGGATTACGATTCTCCCTTATCTGGACGATCTTTTGATCATGGCTTCCTCGGAGGAGGAGGCGTTGACGGCTCGGGATTTGTCTCTTCAGTTTCTGAAGGACTTCGGTTGGCTGGTCAATTGGGAGAAGTCGTCCCTGGAACCATCGAGGACAATCCTCTTTTTGGGAATGCATCTCGACACGTTTCGGTCGGTAGTTTCCCTACCACCAGACAAACAGTCATGTCTTCTTCGACATGTACAGATTATGAAATCCTCAACGGCAATGTCCCTACGGAAGTGTATGCGTCTTCTGGGACTGATGGTGGCGTCCATGGAGGCAATTCCTTTTGCCCAGTTCCATTCCAGGACTCTCCAAAGGTTCATCTTGAGTCGATGGAACCAGTCGCAATCGCTGGATTGCAGTGTCACCATTTCTCGCGCGGTGCGGGATTCTCTAGAATGGTGGTTACGTCCAGGGGCATTCTCCCTGGGGAAGTCTTTCCCCTCCGAAGTGGTCAGTCATAACCACCGATGCCAGCCTGACGGGCTGGGGGGGTGTTTGGAACAATCTCTGGATTCAGGGGGTATGGTCATCGGAAGAGTCTTTTCTTCCGATCAACATCCTGGAATTGAGGGCGATTTTCCTTTGCCTCCAACATTGGACGGTCCCTTTGAGCGGTCTGCCAGTCCGAGTGCAGACAGACAATGCGACGGCTGTCGCGTATATCAATCACCAAGGTGGGACAAGGAGTTCCAGACTCATGGTAGAGGTGTCCCGAATTCTGATTTGGGCAGAGGCCAGTGTACCAGCCATTTCGGCGATTCACATTCCAGGGGTTCAGAATATTACAGCGGACTTTCTCAGTCGCAGAAGGATGGATCCCGGGGAATGGAGCCTTCACCCGGAAGTTTTTGCTCTACTGTGCTCTCGCTGGGGAACCCCCCAAGTGGATTTGATGGCATCCAGGTCCAATGCCAAGTTACCGACATTCATGTCCAGGTACAAGGACCCGAAGGCGGTGGCGGTGGATGCTCTAGTGGCTCAGTGGGATCAGTTCGAGCTGATTTACGTATTCCCGCCGATATCCTTACTTCCTCTAGTACTGCGTCGGATCAGACTAGAGAGAATTTCAGCTATTTTGATAGCTCCAGACTGGCCAAGAAGGGTGTGGTTCTCGACAATAATGTCGCTGTTGGCGGCACCTCCTTTTCCACTCCCTCTTCAACCGGACTTGTTGACTCAGGGGCCCGTTTGTCATCCGGACTTGATGTCCCTGCGTTTGACGGCGTGGCTCTTGAGACCGAAATCTTGACCCGTAGAGGTTTCTCAGCCGAGGTTATTGCTACCCTTCGTGCTGCAAGATGTCCAGCTACTACTAGGATTTACCACAAAATTTGGGAAACCTTCTTTTCGTGGTGTTTGGGGTCCTCTCGGAACCCGAGAAAATTTTCCATTCCCAACCTGTTGGCTTTTCTGCAGCATGGGCTAGACAAGGGTTTGGCAGTCAGCACTCTGAAAGGTCAGATTTCTGCTCTGTCTTTATTGTTCCGGAGAACCATTGCTTCAAATAGAGACGTGCTCTCCTTTTTCCGAGGTATATCTCGTAAGTTTCCGCCGCGGAAGGCTCCCGTGTCTCCTTGGCGGCTCAACCTTGTTTTGGAGGCTCTTCAGCATAAACCTTTTGAGCCTATGGTTTCTGCTAGCCTTTCTTTACTTTCTTGGAAGGTGGCTTTCCTTGTTGCAGTCACTTCTTTGAGGAGAGTTTCTGAGTTGGCAGCTCTTTCTTGTTCGCCTCCTTTTCTGGAGTTTTTTCCGGATCGTGTAGTGCTTCGCACTCGGGGTGATTTTTTGCCTAAAGTGGTGTCACAATTTCATGTTAACCAGGATATTGTGTTGCCTTCACTCTGTCCGGATCCGAAGAATGCGAAAGAGCGAGATTTACACACATTGGATTTAGTGCGGGCCTTGAAGTTTTATCTATCTCTTACTCAAGGTTTTCGTAAGACGGACTCCCTGTTTGTGGTTCCAGCAGGTCGTCGGCGTGGTCAACGAGCTTCCAAGGATTCTATAGCTCGTTGGATCCGGTCAGCTATTTTGGAAGCTTACCGTCTTCGGGGTGAATCTTGCCCGATTAAGATTCGAGCCCATTCTACGAGAGCTGTGGCCTCATCGTGGGCTTTTCATCAAGGTGCCTCGGCAGTGCAGCTCTGCCGAGCGGCAACTTGGCGCTCTGTCCACACGTTTACAAAGTTTTATAAAGTGGACGTCAGTGCTTCCGCTGATGCAGCCCTCGGACGTAGGGTCTTGCAGGCAGCTGTAGTTTGAAGTTCTGGATGAACTTGTGTTTAGCGCTGGTTGCGCTTTGTTGTTAAGGTTGTTGGGTTTCTGCCTTTTGTTGGTTTTTCCCACCCTTATTTTTGAACTGCTTTGGGACGTCCCATCAGTAATGAATACTGTGGCTCTCTTCCTTCCATCTGCAGCTGAAAGACGGATTTTGGTAAGAACTTACCTGTAAAATCCTTTTCAGCGAAGGAAGGAAGAGAGACACAGCACCCTCCCAAGGCAGAAGTGTGTTGATGTTTTCAGATGCAGCGCGACCCTTATCTGATAGCGATTATCTGGGCTGAGGTCAGCGCGCTAGGGCTCTGTTCCAGCATCGCCAGCTCATCGCAGTAGTCAGGTTCCGTGAGTAGTACCTGGAACTCTGTGGTTTTTGGCTTTCTTTGCATGCATAACCTGTATTCTTGTGTTTTTTCTCTGAAGTTCCTTCAGAAGGGGTTATGTTGCTCCGCTGGTGATCTTGGCTCTTTTCCTAAAAGCTTTGGTACGACTGGAGCTGAGTAGGAGGAGCCCGAGCTGGAGGGGCCAGCCAGTCATCACTCTTTTGATCTGAGGTAACATTCTGATCTGGGGCTCCGCCTACCCATCAGTAATGAATACTGTGTCTCTCTTCCTTCCTTCGCTGAAAAGGATTTTACAGGTAAGTTCTTACCAAAATCCGTGTTTTTAGTTTGCACGGCTTAGGCCCCTTTCACACATCAGTTTTTTGCTATCAGTCGCAATCCGTCGCTTGCTAGAATGTAAGTATATATGCGCCGAATTCGTCAAATGACAGATTCCGTTTTTTTATAACTGATCATGCTCGGATCCTATTAGCCAGCCCCCAAGTAGGAAAGGTACATGCCTAAAATAATATATACATATATATATGTATATATCTATATCTATAGATATATCTATAGATATAGATATATCTATAGATCTATGGATATATCTATAGATATATATCTATATATCCAACAGGATATGAGACATGGTTTAAATACAGTAAACCATTGCATATCCGTTTATTTTTTTGGATGTCCCTCACTAATAATGTTAGTAGTGTGTGTGTGTGTGTGTGTGTGTGTGTGTGTGTGTGTGTGTAAAATTTTGGAGCTGTAGGTGTTAAATTAAAGGATTAATTCACAGAAAAACCTGGCGTGGGCTCCCGCGCAATTTTCTCTGCCAGAGAGGGCAGGCCAGTGACTGAGGGCAGAAATTAATAGCCTAGAGAGGGACCATTGTTTTTGTGCCCACCCTGGCTAAAAAAAACTGCCCCCAGCCACCCCAGAAAAGGCGCATCTGTAAGATGCACCTATTCCGGCACTTAGCCTCTCTCTTCCCATTGCCCTGCAATGGTGGAATATGTGGTAATAAGGGGTTAACCCCTTCAAGACCCAGCCTATTTTGACCTCAAAGACCTTGCCATTTTTTGCAATTCTGACCAGTGTCCCTTTATGAGGTAATAACTCAGGAACGCTTCAACGGATCCTAGCGATTCTGAGATTGTTTTTTCGTGACATATTGGGCTTCATGTTAGTGGTAAATTTAGGTCGATAATTTTTGCGTTTATTTGTGAAAAAAATGGAAATTTGGCGAAAATTCTGAAAATTTTGTAATTTTCAAATTTTTAATTTTTATTCTGTTAAACCAGAGAGTTATGTGGCACAAAATAGTTAATAAATAACATTTCCCACATGTCTACTTTACATCAGCACAATTTTGGGAACAACATTTTTTTTTGTTAGGAAGTTATAAGGGTTAAAAATTGACCAGCGATTTCTCATTTTTACAGCAAAATTTACAAAACCATTTTTTTTAGGGACCACCTCACATTTGAAGTCACTTTGAGGGGTCTATATGGCAGAAAATACCCAAAAGTGACACCTTTATAAAACCTGCACCCTCAAGCTACTCAAAACTACATTCAAGAAGATTATTAACCCTTCAGGTGCGACACAGGAACTAAAGCAACGTGGAAGGAAAAAATGGACATTTTAATTTTTCCAACAAAAATTTTCTTTTAGCATCAATTTTTTCATTTTTACATGGGCATCAGGATAAAATGGATCCTAAAATTTGTTGGGCAATTTCTCCTGAGTACACAGATACCTCATATGTGGTCATAAACCACTGTATGGGCGCACGGCAGGGCTCAGAAGGGAAGGAGCGCCATTTGACTTTTTGAATGGAAAATATGCTGGAATATTTAGCGGTTGCCATGTCGCATTTGGAGAGTTCCTGTGTGCCTAAACATTGGAGCTCCCCCACAAGTGACCCCATTTTGGAAACTAGACGCCCTAAGGAACTTATCTAGATGCATAGTGATCACTTTGAACCCCCAGGTGCTTCACAAATTGATCTGTAAAAAAAAAGAAAGTACTTTTTTTTCACAAAAATTTTCTTTTAGCCTCAGTTTTTTCATTTTCACATGGGCAACAGTATAAATTGGATCCTAAAATTTGTTGGGCAATTTCTCTTGAGTACACAGATACCTCATATGTGGTCATAAACCACTGTATGGGCGCACGGCAGGGCTCAGAAGGGAAGGAGCGCCATTTGACTTTTTGAATGGAAAATATGCTGGAATATTTAGCGGTTGCCATGTCGCATTTGGAGAGTTCCTGTGTGCCTAAACATTGGAGCTCCCCCACAAGTGACCCCATTTTGGAAACTAGACCCCTAAGGAACTTATCTAGATGCATAGTGATCACTTTGAACCCCCAGGTGCTTCACAAATTGATCTGTAAAAAAAAGAAAGTACTTTTTTTTCACAAAAATTTTCTTTTAGCCTCAGTTTTTTCATTTTCACATGGGCAACAGTATAAATTGGATCCTAAAATTTGTTGGGCAATTTCTCCTGAGTACACAGATACCTCATATGTGGTCATAAACTACTGTTTGGGCGCACGGCAGGGCTCAGAAGGGAAGGAGCGCCATTTGACTTTTTGAATGGAAAATATGCTGGAATATTTAGCGGTTGCCATGTCGCATTTGGAGAGTCCCTGTGTGCCTAAACATTGGAGCTTCCCCACAAGTGACCCCATTTTGGAAACTAGACCCCTAAGGAACTTATCTAGATGCATAGTGAGCACTTTGAACCCCCAGGTGCTTCACAAATTGATCCGTAAAAAAAGAAAGTACTTTTTTTTCACAAAAATTTTCTTTTAGCCTCAGTTTTTTTCATTTTCACATGGGCAACAGTATAAATTGGATCCTAAAATTTGTTGGGCAATTTCTCCTGAGTACACAGATACCTCATATGTGGTCATAAACCACTGTTTGGGCGCACGGCAGGGCTCAGAAGGGAAGGAGCGCCATTTGACTTTTTGAATAGAAAATATGCTGGAATATTTAGCGGTTGCCATGTCGCATTTGGAGAGTCCCTGTGTGCCTAAACATTGGAGCTCCCCCACAAGTGACCCCATTATGGAAACTAGACCCCCTAAGGAACTTATCTAGATGCATAGTGAGCACTTTGAACTCCCAGGTGCTTCACAAATTGATCCGTAAATAAAAGAAAGTACTTTTTTTTCACAAAAATTTTCTTTTAGCCTCAGTTATTTTCATTTTTACATGGGCAACAGTATAAATTGGATCCTAAAATTTGTTGGGCAATTTCTCCTGAGTACACAGATACCTCATATGTGGTCATAAACCACTGTTTGGGCGCACTGCAGGGCTCAGAAGGGAAGGAGCGCCATTTGACTTTTTGAATGGAAAATATGCTGGAATATTTAGCGGTTGCCATGTCGCATTTGGAGAGTTCCTGTGTGCCTAAACATTGGAGCTCCCCCACAAGTGACCCCATTTTGGAAACTAGACGCCCTAAGGAACTTATCTAGATGCATAGTGAGCACTTTGAACCCCCAGGTGCTTCACAGAAGTTTATAACGCAGAGCCGCGAAAATAAAAAATCATTTTTTTTTCTCAAAAAATGATTTTTTAGCCCACTGTTTTTTATTTTCACAATGGTTACAGGAGAAATTGGACTTCAAAAGTTGTTGTCCAGTTTCTCCTGAGTACGCTAGTACCCCATATGTGAGGGGGAACCACTGTTTGGGCACACGTCAGGGCTCGGATGGGAAGTAGTGACGTTTTGAAATGCCCACTTGATGGAATGGTCTTCGGGCGTCATGTTACGTTTGCAGAGTGATGTGCCTAAACAGTAGAAACTCCCCACAAGTGACCCCATTTTGGAAACTAGATCCCCCAAGGAACTCCTATAGATGTGTGATAAGCACTTTGAATCTCCAAGTCCTTCACAGAAGTTTATAACGCAGAGCCGTGAAAATATAAAATCATTTTTTTTCCACAAAAATAATTTTTAGTCCCCAATTTTTTTTCCCAATGTTAACAGGAGAAATTAGAACCCCCAAAGTTGTTGTGCAATTTTTCCCGAGTACGCTGATACCCCATATGTGGGGATAAACCACTGTTTGGGCATACGTCGGGGCTTGGAATAAAGGGAGCACTGTTTGACTTTTTGAACGCAAAATTTGCAGGAATCAATGGTGGCTCCATGTCGCGTATGGAGACCCCCTGATGTGCCTAAATAGTGGAAACCCTCAATTCTAACTCCAACACTAACCCCAACACACCCCTAACCCCAACCCTAACCCCTACACACACCTAACCCTAATACAAACCCTAATCATAACCCTAACCCCAACACACCCCTAACCCTAATCCCAACTCTAACCATAAACCTAACTACAAGCCTAACCCTAATTCCAACCCTAATTCCAACCCTAACCCAAATTCCAACCCTAACCGTAATTCTAACCTTAACCCTAATGCTAACCCTAACCCTAGTTCTAACCCTAAGGCTGGGTTCATATTGCGTTTTACCAGCCCGTTCAACACGTAGCGGTGACCGGCTGGTAACGGTATAGCATAACGCGATCGCGTTATGCTATACCCGCTAGCGCAGATGAATCAGCAGATAATCAGCCGCGGATCCGCAGCAAAATCCGCCGCGGATCTGCAAGCGAATCATGCAGCGAAATCGCGCGCGGATCAGCAGCGAAATCAGCCGCGGATCAGCCACGAAATCAGACCGCGGATCAGCAGCGAAATCAGCCGCGGATCAGTAGCGAAATCAGCCGGGATCAGCAGCGAAATCCGCTGCGGATCCGCAGCGAATCAGCAGCAAAATCAGTCGCGGATCAGCAGCGAAATCCGCCGTGGATCAGCAGCAATAATCAGCCGCGGATCCGCAGCGAATCAGCAGCGAAATCCGCCGGGATCAGCAGTGAAATCCGCCGCGGATCAGCAGCGAAATGAGCCGCGGATCAGCAGCGAAATTAGCCGCGGATATCAGCAGCGAAATCAGCCGCGGATCAGCAGCGAAATCAGCCGCGGATCAGCAGCGAAATCCGCTGCGGATTCGCAGCGAATCAGCAGCAAAATCAGTCGGGGATAAGCAGCGAAATTCGCGCGAATCAGCAGCGACATCCGCCGCAAATCAGCAGCGAATCAGCCGCGGATCCGCCGCGGATCAGCAGCGAAATCCGCCGTGAATCCGCAGCGAAATCCGCCGCGTATCAGCAGCGAAATCCGCCGCGGATCAGCAGCGAAATCAGCCGCGGATCAGCAGCGAAATCAGCCGCGGATCAGTAGCGAAATCAGCCGCGGATCTGCAGCGAAATCAGCCGCGGATCAGCAGCGAAATCCGCTGCGGATCTGCAGCGAATCAGCAGCAAAATCAGCCGCGGATCCGCAGCGAAATCCGCCGTGAACGCAGCGAAATCGCCGCGTATCAGCAGCGAAATCCGCCGCGGATCAGTGGCGAAATCAGCGCGGAATCAGCAGCGAAATCAGCCGCGGATCAGCAGCGAAATCAGCCGCGGATCAGTAGCGAAATCAGCCGCGGATCTGCAGCGAAATCAGCGCGGATCAGCAGCGAAATCCGCTGCGGATCTGCAGCGAATCAGCAGCAAAATCAGCCGCGGATCCGCAGCGAATTAGCAGCGAAATCAGCCGCGGAATCAGCAGCGAATCCGCTGCGGATCCGCAGCGAATCAGCAGCAAAATCAGTTGTGGATCAGCAACGAAATCCGCCGCGGATCCGCAGCGAAATCCGCAGCGGATCAGCAGCGAAATCCGCAGCGGATCAGCAGCGAAATCCGCCGCGGATCAGCAGCGAAATCCGCCGCGATTCAGCAGCGAAATCCGCCGCGGATCAGCAGCGAAATCCGCCGCGGATCAGCAGCGAAATCCGCCGCGGATCAGCAGCGAAATCCGCTGTGGATTCGCAGCGAAATCAGTCGTGGATTAGCAGCGAAATCAGCCGCGGATCTGCAGCGAAATCCGCCGCGGATCCGCAGCGAAATCCGCAACGTGTGCACAGGCCCTAATAGGAAAAAAAAAAAAAAAAAAAAATCTTTATTTTTTTTTATTTGTCCCTACCTATGATAAAGGGGGGGTTCATTTACTTTTTTTTATTTTGATCACTGTGACAGTTTATCACAGTGATCAAAATAAATTTTTGGACACTGGGGGGCGCACTGCGCATGCGCCGGCCGGCGGGCGCACTGCGCATGCGCCCGCCATTTTCCAAGATGGCGGCGCCCATGAAGAGGCCCGGGCGGACGCCGGGACCGATCCAGGGACATCGGTGGATCGGGAGAGGTGAGTAGGGTGGTCGGAAGGTTAGGGGGGGGGATCGGAAGGTGGGGGCACCGGAGCAAAGGAGGAGGGGAGCTGTTAGTGACGGCGGTGACCGATCGCTGCCATCTTTC
Source organism: Oophaga sylvatica (assembly GCA_033576555.1). Classification (NCBI taxonomy): domain Eukaryota; kingdom Metazoa; phylum Chordata; class Amphibia; order Anura; family Dendrobatidae; genus Oophaga; species Oophaga sylvatica. Next base: position 568,572,494 of record JARQOD010000001.1, read on the forward strand.
GATGGCGGCGGCCGATCGCCGCCGTCACTCGGTGTGGGGGGGTCAGGTCTCGGTGTCCAGCCATGGCAGATGCTATTGCAGCATCGGCCATGGCTGGATTGTAATATTTCACCAATTAAATTGGTGAAATATTACAGATTGCTCTGATTGGCTGTTTCACTTTTAACAGCCAATCAGAGCGATCGTGGCCACGGGGGGGTTAAGCCAACCCCCCTGTGGTGAAGCACAAAGGGTCCTGTGCCGGCGGGTCGGGTGACCTTTGAGTGACCCCGGTCTCCCGGCCCGCAGGGACGAGATCCTTTCATGACGCAGGGTATGCGTCATAGGTCGGAATGGCACCGACTTTCATGACGCATACGCTGTGTCAAAGGTCGGGAAGGGGTTAATGTCACCTTGCTATTGCAAGGTGACATTAAGCCTGGTTAATAATGGAGAGCTGTCAATAAGACAATTATGCATTATTAATCCAGTAGTCTGAAAGGGTTAAAAAACCACACATTAAGAATAAAGACTTTTCATGAAATAAACACATTTTTTCCATCTTTATTACACTCCCATTCCATTCGAAGCCATCGATCTCGTAGGAAAAATCCAAAATAAAAAAGCAACACTATACCCAAACCTGTCCGCCGTACAGTCAAGTCCCACGCCGCAATCCATCTGAAGAAGTTAAATAGTTTACAACTGGGAGCGGTGCTAATGCGACCAGTCCAGCTGTAAACCACGGAGGAATGAAGGAAAAGCTGCCTGCGCAGCCTCCCATCCTGAGCGGAGATGAACTGATTAGCGTGGGAAAGTTTCTGAACATTTTCCCACGCTTTCAGTTCACCACGGGTCAGGCGGGAGTATGCGCAGCCTCAGTGACTACCGTTGACGTCACTTAGGCTGTGCTGACTCTGCGCCTGACCCGCGGTGAACTGACATCATTGGGCAGCACGGTGGCTCAGTGGATAGCACTACAGCCTTGCAGCGCTGGAGTCCTAGGTTCGAATCCCACCAAGGACAACATCTGCAAGGAGTTTGTATGTTCTCCCCGTGTTTGCGTGGGTTTCCTCCGGGTACTCCGGTTTCCTCCCACATTCCAAAAAACATACAGATAGTGAATCTAGATTGTGAGCTCCTTCGGGGACAGCGACGATAATGTGTGCAAACTGTAAAGCGCTGCGGAATATGTTAGCGCTATATAACAATAAAGATTATTATTATTATTATTATTCTACTAATCCCATCAGCCTACACCTGCTGCCACTAATAACAGTGAGAGCAGGCAGCGGCTGACAGCAGTATTTTTCAGACGCCGCCAGCACTGTAAGTGAATAAAAAAAATCTGTATTTTCCCCTCTATTTTTGATAACCAGCCAGGCAAAACTGACTGCTGTGGGTTGCAACCCTCAGCTGTCAGCTTCAGCAAGCCTGTTTGTAAAAAATAGAGGGGTCCCATGCTGTTTTTTTTTTTTAAAATTATATAAATAAACTAAAAATAAAACAGCGTGGGGATCCCCACCAATTTTTGACAACCAGCTTTGCTAAAGCAGATAGCATGGGACTGGTATTCTCAGGCTGGTTAGGGGCCATGGATATTTCCTCTCCTGCACCCCCAGCTTGAAAATGACAGTCCGCATCCGCAGCAACCCAGAAAAGGTGCATCTATTTGCCCGTCTCTTCCCACTTGCCCTGTGCACGGTGGCAAGTAGGGTTCATATTTGTGGGGTTGATGTCACCTTTGTATTGTCTGGTGACATGAAGCCCACAGTTTAGTAATGGAGAGGCATCCAAAAGAAGCCTATCCATTACCAGTCCTATAGTTGTAAATAAACACAGCCAGAATAAAGTATTTTATTTGAAATAAAAACAAAACACACTTTTCCTTTTTTATTTATAAATAACAAACACAGTTTTACTCACCTAATGTCCATTCCATTGAAGCTCTCATGTCCTGTATTAAGACAAAAATAAAAAACTGCAATATCCCTCACCTGTCTGATGTTCTGTTCCACGACATAATCCATGTCTGGAGATGAATAGTTTTCAACCTGGACGGTGCGTAGATGCAACCGTCCAGGCTGAGAACCACTGGGAGAATGAGCTGCTGTAAGCTCAGCCTCAGTGACTAGTGGTGACGTCATCGAGGTTACTGACGGTCACTGAGGCTGCGTTCCTAGCCGGGCTGAACTGCAGTGACCTCAGCAACTTGAGAAAAAGAGTTCTGCTCAATGAGCTCAATCGGGGGGGGGGGGGTGACATGGCCGCTTGTCAAAAATGGGGGGGACCCCACACCGTTATTTAAAATTATTTAAATAATTTAAAAAAACAGCGTGGGGATCCCTCTAATTTTGATAACCAGCCTTGCTGACAGCTGAGGGTTGCAGCCCACATGTCAGTTTTGCCTGTCTGGTTATCAAAAATATAGGGGAACCCACTATGGGAGTGGCGTCGCGTCCATATTACATGACCTTAATGAGCGGTATTACGTCACCGCTCAGCGCTGGAGAGCTGCAGGAAGCCGGGGAGAACACAGGATTGCAGGGAGGTTCAGCGATGGCACGGGGAGGGGTGAGTATGATGTCCCAGTCACCGGCTCCTGCCGTGGCACCCCCTCCCCCGCTGGTTTCTGCCCTATGACTCGTGTATAAGCCGAGGGGGCATTTTCAGCACGAAAAAAGGTGCTGAAAATCTCGGCTTATACACGAGTATATACGGTACATTGGCCTTTTTGATCTCGTTTTATTCCACTTTTTGCCAGCAGTATGATGAAAAACCAAAGTTTTTGGCCACTTTTTTTTTTTTAAAAAACTGTTCACTGAAGGGCACCTGACGAAGCATTGGTGAAACACGCGTCGGGTGTTTGGTGGGTGAGCTCATTATATGATATAGGCACTGAACCTTGGATATACACTTTAATTCTTTTTCTGTTGAATATTTTAGGATTTTCTCAGGCATCCATATATGCCGCATATTACATTAATTGCTTACCTTGTTGTGCTACACTTTGCCTAAATCTGGGATTGATATACTTAAACCCTTCACGCCGCAGTTCATTTTTGTTTTTGCGTTTGTTTTTTTATTCCCCTGCCTCCCAGAGCCATAACTTTTTTTATTTTTCTGTCAATATGGCCATGTGAGGTCGTTTTTTTTTTAACCAAAAACTTTTTATTGAACTTTTCCAAAAACAGTAACAAGTGAAAAGGCACTTAGGTTTGCTACATTTGTATATGACACAATTACCTTAAAATTATATATAGGGGGGGAAATAAGGAGGGGAGAGAAGGGGGGTAGTTGGTATAGGATGGGAAATTAGGAATCGGAAGAATAAACATGGGAATAACAATATAACCAATAAACAGGACGCCATAAGAGAAAATAGAGATCTAAGAATGCATACTTCATTTGAAAGATCTAGAGTTGCAAAAACTGAATTTAGCGAATATTAGGTATATAGGCATTCCACATTCCACAAGGCCCACCTTTTCTCTATATTGGTTCTATGTGACAGGTTTAAAGTGAGGATTGATAAATATTGGTAATGTATATTCATTTTGTCTATCAAATGAGCTAAGGTAGGTACCCTGGGAGTCTTCCAACAAAGTGCTAAGCATTGTTTGGCAGCAATAAGGATATGAGAAACACAGGATCTTACAGGAAAATGAAGGTTGTCTATACCAATGTTAAGAACTGTTAATTGGCCCGAGAGATTTATTCTAATACCTGTAAGAGAGTTAATGAGATCCTCCACCGCTCTCCCAAATACCTGGACCTTGGGGAAGAACCACCACATATGCCCAATATCCCCCAATAGTTGACACCCCTTCCATCATGTGGAGGAAAATTGGGGAGAATAAGATGCAATCCTCAAAGGGCACATATACCAATCTAACTGAATCTGTTTAATTTGCTCCACGTAGTTAATACAGGAAGAGGACTTCAAAATCCATCTAGTCGACTCCCACCACTGTTCCAGTGAAGCATTAAATGTAAAGATCTTTTCCCACTTTAGCACATAGCGATACTTTGATTGAATATCTGTATCGAGTGTTACGGTAATCTACTATATATAATAGTCTAATTCTGTCTGTAACGGAAATCCCGCGTCACTGATTGGTCGCGCCCGGCCGGACGCGACCAATCAGCGACAGGCGCAGTCCGGCCGTGAATTGGAGCTGGATTTGAACCACGCCACCATGATCTCCCGACGGTAGCCGCAGGTCATCTGCCAAATGGAGGTCAGCGGCGACGCAGCCGGGAGATGACCAGCGCCAGCCTGTCATCTCCCTGCTGCTTGCAGCGGAAGTACAGTTATGGCCAAAAGTTTTGAGAATGACACAAATATTAATTTTTACAAAGTCTACTGCTTCACTTTTTCTAATGGCAATTTGCATATACTCCAGAATGTTATAAAGAGTGATCAGCTTAACAGCAATTACTTGCAAAGTCAATATTTGGCTAGAAAATGAACTTTATCCCCCAAAACACATTTCAACATCATTGCAGCCCTGCCTTAAAAGGACCAGTTAACCTCTTTTCAGTGATTGCTCCATTAACACAGGTGTGGGTGTTGATGAGGACTTGGCTGGAGATCAATCTGTCATGATTAAGTAAGAATGACACTACTGGACACTTTAAAAGGAGGCTGGTGCTTGGCATCATTGTTTCTCTTCTGTTAACCATGGTTATCTCTAAAGAAACACGTGCAGTCATCATTGCAATGCACAAAAATGGCCTAACAGGGAAGAGTATCGCAGCTAGAAAGATTGCACCTCAGTCAACAATCTATCGCATCATCAAGAACTTCAAGGAGAGAGGTTCCATTGTTGCCAAAAAGGCTTCAGGGCGCCCAAGAAAGACCAGCAAGCGCCAGGACCGTCTCTTAAAAGTGTTTCAGCTGCGGGATCGGTCTACCAGCCGTGCAGAGCTTGCTCAGGAATGGCAGCAGGCAGGTGTGAGTGCATCTGCACACACTGTGAGGCGGAGACTCTTGGAGCAAGGCCTGGTCTCAAGGAGGGCAGCAAAGAAGCCACTTCTCTCCAGAAAAAACATCATGGACAGACTGATATTCTGCAAAAGGTACAGGCAGTGGACTGCTGAGGACTGGGGTAAAGTTATTTTCTCTGATGAATCCCCTTTTCGATTGTTTGGGACATCAGGAAAACGCCTCATTCGGAGAAGACAAGGTGAGCGCTACCACCAGTCTTGTCTCATGGCAACTGTTAAGCATCCTGAAACCATTCATGTGTGGGGTTGCTTCTCAGCCAAGGGAATCGGCTCTCTCACAGTCTTGCCTAAAAACACAGCCATGAATAAAGAATGGTACCAGAATGTCCTCCAAGAGCAACTTCTCCCAACCCTCCAAGAGCAGTTTGGCGATCAACAATGCCTTTTCCAGCATGATGGAGCACCTTGCCATAAAGCAAAGGTGATAACTAATGGCTCAGGGAACAAAACATAGAGATTTTGGGTCCATGGCCTGGAAACTCCCCAGATCTTAATCCCATTGAGAACTTGTGGTCAATCATCAAGAGACGGGTGGACAAACAAAAACCTAAAAATTCTGACAAAATGAAAGCATTGATTGTGCAAGAATGGACTGCTATCAGTCAGGATTTGGTCCAGAAGTTGATTGAGAGCATGCCAGGGAGAATTGCAGAGGTCCTGAAGAAGAAGGGTCAACACTGCAAATATTGACTTGCTGCATTAACTCATTCTAACTGTCAATATAAGCTTTTGTTACTCATATGTTTGCAATTATTATATTTCTGTCTGTGATAAAAACATCTGTCAAACACACATAAAAACCAGAGGGCAGCAGATCATGTGAAAATATAATATTTGTGTCATTCTCAAAACTTTTGGCCATGACTGTATTCTACACTATACATGGAGCTACGAGGAAACCCTGAGAAATTTTTCTCGTATGTTCGGATGCAAATGGAGAACTTTGATTTATTGGTGGAACGAATTGGACACCTTATCAGAAGAAGTGACACATATTGCCGCTTCTCCATTTCCCCGGCGGAGCGTCTGATGGTGACTCTTCGGTAAGCCATATTTATTGGATCTCCTCCTTTTAGAGCACACTTGTAACTGGAATGTTGTTGCTGGTAGTTTGTAATAATTCTTTTTATAGTATCTCCAACTATTAAAGCTGACTTATAACTGTTTTGTTATTGCTGTTATTTTGAACTCATTTGTCACCACATCGTTAAACCTGCTGGATCTGGATCGGAATATTTTAAATAAAAATATTTCTCCATTGTGCTCATGGCCATCGCTGAAGCTGAATACAAATTTATAGCGGTTGATATTGGGGCCTATGGCCGCTCCAATGATTACCAAATTTTCAAATTGTCTGCAATGGGGGTCATCTCTATTGAAACACCTTCCAATTTCCACCCCTAAGACCGCTGCCTGAAACATCAGGGCCACCAATGCCATTTGTTTGTGTTGAGGATGAAGCCTTTCAGCTATCAGAACACCTGCTGAAACCGTACTCCAGTAGTGGACTGACGCCAACTAAAATAATTTTTAATTACCGCCTCACACAAGCACGAAGAATGGTGGAGTGCGCTTTTGGGATTCTGACTAGCGTTGAGCATTCCGATACTTCCGATACCTGAAATCCAATGTAAGTCTATGGGAACAAAATATCGGAAGTACTTCCGATACTTACTTCCGATATTTTGTTCCCATAGACTTACATTGGATTTCAGGTATCGGAAGTATCGGAATGCTCAACCCTAATTCTGACAGCCAAATGGCGTGTTCTATTGACCGCTATCAACCTGAAGACTGAAACTGTGGACGAGGTGATAAAAACTTGTGTGGTCCTGCACAATTTTGTTATCTGCAAGGAACAGATTTCCATTGATGACCACTCTGAAGAAACCACCTTGCATGATTATCACAACATTACGTATAGAAGTTCTGTGTCAGTTTCCAGAATGAAAGACAAAATTTGCTGAATACTTTATTTCACCTGAAGGAAGAGTAGACTGGCAGGATGAGAGAGTTTGAAAAATTTCTCTGGGACCTTGTAACCAAAAGTCATTGACCTTCTGTACCCAAAGTATTTTACCTTTTTAACCCAAAGTTGTGTACCTGGTTGTGTATTACCCAAAGTATTTTACCTTCATTACCCACAGTATTTTACCTTGTTTTAACCAACGTATTTAACCTTATAAACCTTATAAATAAATGAAAGACAAAATTTTGAACCAATAAAATGTTTTTTTATTAACAAATATTTTTTTAAAAAATTATAAATTAACATAGTGTTGGGTGGAGATAATGCTGGAGGGGCTGTCAGTTTGGGACACTACAACATTGGGAGTGTAGAGAGAGGAATGTGATGGTGAGGAAGGATCAGTAGGTAAAACAGGTGAAGGGTAGAGAAAGAAAGAGAATGGGTGGACATGAAACTGGGAGTAGTATTTGGAATTTGGAAGTTTTGAGGGGTGGAATCAAATTGGGAGGCAGAAGAGGTGGTGGGTGGAGAGGAGGGTTGGGCAGGGAGTGGAGGCGCGGATGATGTGGTTGGGAAGTGGTACGGGGCAGGATGTTGGTACGGGGCAGGTTGCTGGTATTGCATAGGAGGGGGAGGAGGGACAGTGGCTGGAGGGGGGCAGGTGTGGGAGGAACTACCGGGGTGGGTGGAGGGGCTTGGGAGCTAACTTGCGCTAGAGCAGAGTGGCACGATTGCATTACATGCATCTGCTGGTCAGGAGATAGCCTATCCATGCGCTCGAATACGGACTGGAAAAATGTGTGGTTTGGAGATTTACTTGCATTTGAATGCATGCAAATCAAGAATACTGTTGCGCAAATTAAATCCTGCGGTCATTTGCTCAGACAACAGTTTCAGACAGTTCTGCAAGGATGCATTCAGATGCAAGAACTCGGGCACATAGCTCTTTTCCTGACCACTCTGGGGCTGCCACCCAGAACCCACAGGTGTACTAGAGGTGGCTGCAGCAGAGGGGTGGGCGAAAGGAAAAGCTATATCCTCACCAACAGATTCATGCAACGCAATCGGCCACGATGCTCAAGCGCTGGTGGATGGGACAGATGTGAGGAAAGGCTGGGAAGGTGCAGATGGACCGGGACTGTCGAAGTGTCCCTCGGTGGCGGACTCCTGAGGGATCGCCCCAGAAGGGTTCAACTGTGCAGGCTCCCGAGTGCTGCTGATAGTGCTGTAGAATAAAGAGAAAAAAATATAATATATTGATATTGCATGGCCCTGGCTGAAACCCCAAAAAATTGTTAGACATGTAAACATTTTTTATTAAATGGGGTGGGTAATATTTACCTTCTGGTCACCATCGTTGACCGGAGGAACGACAGGGCATTCGCATATTTGTACTTGCTCCTAAGTCCTCCAGATCCACTCTGCACCCGCATCTTTGTTGAACTCCTTGTTGAAGCGATCCCTGATAGACCGCCACCGCTTGACAATTCTCTTGTCTGAAAAATGAAAGCACAAATTGGTCAGTATACAACACTTTACATCCAGCAACATAACTGAACTGTGTATACTTACGCGCTTGAATATGGGCCCGAACATCGAGGTCCTCCAGTTGTCCACAAGTTGTTGGCATATTTGCTCCAGAGCCAACGAGTCACAATGATATCGGCATGGCAGTGGTCCCCCATGTTCCACAGCGGCTCCCGCTCTCGGATCAGATCGATGAGGAGGTCGATATCCAGCCCGGCCTCCTCACCGTCCGAGTCAGAAGCACGCTGTGAAGCCTGTTTAACCCCTTAACGACCAAGCCATTTTGTAGGTTAAAGACCAGGCCAATTTTTACAATTCTGACCACTGTCTCTTTATGAGGTTATAACTCTGGAACGCTTCAACGGATCTTGGCGATTCTGAGATTGTTTTCTCGTGACATATTGTACTTCATGATAGTGGTAAAATTTCTTCAATATAACTTTCGTTTATTTATGAAAAAAACGGAAATATGGCAAAAATTTTGAAAATTTTGCAATTTTCAAACTTTTAATTTTTATGCCATTAAATCAGAGAGATATGTCACAAAAATTAGTTAATAAATAACATTTCCCACATGTCTACTTTACATCAGCACAATTTTGGAAACAAAATTTTTTTTGTTAGGAAGTTATAAGTGTTAAAAGTTGACCAGCAATTTCTAATTTTTCCAACAAAATTTACAAAACCATTTTTTTTAGGGGCCACCTCACATTTGAAGTGAATTTGAGGGGTCAATATGACAGAAAATACCCAAAAGTGACACCATTCTAAAAACTGCACCCTCAACGTGTTCAAAGCCACATTCAAGAAGTTTATTAACCCTTTAGGTACTTCACAAGAATTGAAGCAATGTGAAAGGAAAAAATGAACATTTAACTTTTTTTCCCAAAATTTTTCTTTCGACACAATTTTTTTAAATTTTGTCAAGGGTATCAGGAGAAAATGAACCACAATATTTGTTGTACAATTTCTCCAGAGTACACCGATACCCCATGTGTGGGGTAAACCACTATTTGGGCGCATGGCAGAGCTCGGAAGGGAAGCAGCGCCATTTGACTTTTTTGGCTGGAATTGAGATTGGACGCCATGTCGCATTTGGAGAGTCCCTGTGTGCCTAAATAGTGGAAACCCCCCACAAGTGACCCCATTTTGGAAACTGGACCCCCCCAAGGAACTTATCTAAATGTGTTGTGAGAGCTTTTAACCCCCAAGGGCTTCACAGAAGGTTATAACGTAGAGCCGTAAAATTAAAAAATCATATTTTTTCCACAAAAATTATCTTTTCATCCCAATTTTTATTTTCCAAAGGATAAAAGGACCCAAACGTTATTGTGCAATTAGTCCTGAGTACGCTGATACCCCATATGTGGGGGTAAACCACTATTTGGGCGCATGGCAGAGCTCGGAAGGGAAGCAGAGCAATTTGACTTTTTTGGCTGGAATGGAGATTGGACGCCATATCGCATTTGGAGAGTCCCTGTGTGCCTAAATAGTGGAAACCCCCCACAAGTGACCCCATTTTGGAAACTAGACCCCCCAAGGAACTTATCTAGATGTGTGGTGAGAGCTTTGAACCCCAAGGGCTTCACAGAAGGTTATAACGTAGAGCAGTAAAATTAAAAAATCATATCTTTTCCACAAAAATGATCTTTCCACCCCCAATTGTTATTTTCCAAAGGGTAACAGGACCCCAAAAGTTATTGTGCAATTAGTCCTGAGTACGCTGATACCCCATATGTGGGGGTAAACCACTATTTGGGCGCATGGCAGAGCTCGAAAGGGAAGGAGCGCCTTTTTCAAATGCAGACTTTGATGGAATGGTTTGCGGGTGTCATGTCACGTTTGGAGAGCCCCTGATGTGCCTAAACAGTAGAAACCCCCCACAAGTGACTCCATTTTGGAAACTAGACCCCCAAGGAACTTATCTAGATGTGTGGTGAGCACTTTGAATCCCCAAGTGCTTCACAGAAGTTTATAACGTAGAGCCGTGAAAATAAAAAAATCATATTTTTTTCCACAAAAATAATCTTTTTGCCCCCAAATTTTTATTTTTATAAGGGTAACAGGAGAAATAGGACCCCAAAAGCTATTGTGCAATTTGTCCTGAGTACGCTGATATCCCATTTTGTGGGGGGGGAACCACTATTTTGACGCATGGCAGAGATCGGAAGGGAAGGAGCACCGTTTTTAAATGCAGACTTTGATGGAATGGTCTGCGGGTGTCATGTCGCGCTTGGAGAGCCCCTGATGTGCCTAAACAGTAGAAACCCCCCACAAGTGACTCCATTTTGGAAACTAGACCCCCCAAGGAACTTATCTAGATGTGTGGTGAGCACTTTGAATCCCCAAGTGCTTCACAGAAGTTTATAACGTAGAGCCGTGAAAATAAAAAAATCATATTTTTTTTCCACAAAAATAATCTTTTTGCCCCCAAATTTTTATTTTTATAAGGGTAACAGGAGAAATAGGACCCCAAAAGCTATTGTGCATTTTGTCCTGAGTACGCTGATACCCCATATGTGGGGGGGAACCACTGTGATCGCCTTACTGCGATCTTTGGGAGGCACAATGAACAAATCCACAAAAGGTGAAGAATTGTTTTTCTTTTTTGCGAGTTCCTCGTGCGGTATTAGTGATTAGGCGACTTTATTCCTCGGATCGGTGTGATTACAGCGATACCAGATTTACATCCTTTTTTCATGTTTAACTTCTGTCACACACTAAAAGATGCTTTTTTTTGGAATAATTTTTTGTAAGAAATTTTTGCATCGCCGTATTTTGAGAGCTATAATTTTTCCATATTTCGGCCGACAGAGTTATCTGTGGGCTTATTTTTTGCGGGACGAGCTGACGTTTTTATTGGTACCATATTCGGGCACGTAACGTTTTTTGATCTCTTCCTATTCCGATTTTTGTGGAAGCAGAATGAACAAAAACCAGCAATTCAGGAATTGTTTTTTATGTTTTTTTCCCTCCTTTCCGTGTGTGGTAAAATTGATAAAGCAGCTTTATTCTTCGGGTTACTACGATTACAGCGATACCTCATTTATATATTTTGTTATGTTTTGGCGTTTTTTACACAATAAAAAATTTTATAGAAAAAATAATTATTTTTGCATCAGTTTATTCCGCGAGCTATAACTTTTTCATTTTTTCGCTGATGATGCTGTATAGTGGCTTGTTTTTTGCGGGACAAGATGACGTTTTCAGCGGTACCATGATTATTTATATCTGACTTTTTGATCGCGTGTTATTGCACTTTTTCCAAGCGGTATGATGATACCGCTTGGAAAAAGTATAATTTACTACTTTTTGTGTTTGTTTTTTTTTTTTTTTTTACGGCTTTCACTGAAGGGGTTAACTAGGGTTACGCTTTTTTAGATGGGATTTTTACGGACGTGGCGATACCAAACGTGTATTTTTTTTGTTTTTTATTTTTTTTATTACATAAAAATGTGTATTTTTTAGGGGATTTTTTTAAAATTATTTTTTAATATTTTTTTTTACATTTTTTTTTAACTTGTCCCTTTATGGGACTTTCACTTTTTTTTACTTTTTATTGCAGTTACAATGCATTGCAATGCTCCAGCATTGCAATGCATTGTACCTATGGGGAAAGCTACTGTGAGCATGATCACAGCAGCTTTCCGTAGCTAGATGACCCGGAGGTTGTCATGACAACCCCCGGGTCATCAAGGCAGAGATCGGGCCCTGCAAATACATTGCAGGGCGCCGATCTGAGGCAGAGGGAGCTCCCGACCCTCTGCCTCCCCCCCTGAGCGCTGCGATCGCGCTCGATCGCAGCAGTCAGGGGGTTAACAGCCAGGGGCGGTGGGGGCTCCGCTCCTGGCTGTCAGTGCAGGAAGCCTGGCCACTGCAGCGCCGGCTCCTGCAATGATCACGCTGGTGAAGCTGAAATTTCAGCTTCTCCTGCGCGATCGCTGCTGTGTTTGGTCAGTCAGATTGACTGACCAAGCACAGCGCTGTAGGTGCGGGGACCGACGGCAAAGGTCCCCGCACCGCTTGCCGTGCCTGTCAGCTGTCTGTGACAGCTGTCGGTACTGATCTACCACTGCGTGTTTACACGCAGTGGTAGATCAAAGGCATGACGTTGTAATGTATGTAGTACAGTTCATATAGCGTCTTGTGCTTGGGTGCGATGAAAATACATGAGACACAGGTTTGATATAGAAAGTCTTGTATTACTTCATACAAGTTGGCAAAAATAGTCACACAGTTTGCAGACACAGAAGCAGGAGACACAGCAGGCCAGAGTAATCTAAGCTCAGCAATCACTCTCCACAACAGGTTCAGGATCTTCTTCTCTGTTACCGTAAGTCCATGCAAACGTGGGTCTTTCAAAGAGCAGGGTTCAGAGTCCACAAGTGCTTCAGAGTTCCTCAGTAGGAATAGCTGGAGTACAAGGTCCAAGGCTTTAGGAGTCAGGTCACAGGTTCACTGCAGGCTAGATTCTGAAGCACTGATTGCTCAGCTGTGGCTGCTTAAGAAGCAAAAGGAGAGAATCAGGGCGGGAACATGCAAGCTGGAAACTCCATTTTGACTGAGGGCAAGATAGCTGCAGCAAGACAGAAAGTAAAATGGCTGACGAACAAACTGAGTTTCAGGAACATGTACACAGAACCTTACATACGTGCACAGTCCGTCCTGGTGCCGGAACTGACACCCGGCCATGACGGACTGTGCACGTCATTGGACATTAAGGGGTTAAAAAACAACAAAACATTAGACTCAAAACAACAACATAAAGTAGAAAAAAAAAGTACCCGATGGCGACCACCCTTCTGCTGACGCCGACGACCCTGGGAGGCGCTTTGAGGACCTCTGGGCCGAGTACCAGAATCAGAGGACCATAATAATTTTATTTTTTTTTTTTAATACGCTTGGATGTAGACATATGTGTTGTGTGTAGTGTGATGATGTGGTTCTGCGATGCATGCAAGAAACTTACTAATTGCGAGCCCACTCCGGGTATCTCTCCACCCCTTCGGTCTTCTTCTGGAAGCACCTCTTCTGCTGCAGCTTCCTGGTATACAAAAATGATAAGAGACGATTGAGATAGAGATGATAGAGATATGTAGTAAACATGGCAAAAAAATAAAATAAAAGGGAACATCTTTACAAACAAAAATTTTTTATTGATCTCACAGCGCTGCCGACGCGGGAGAGGGCTACCAGAAGAAGACATGTCTGCCGCTGGCTGGCTGTAGCTGGCTGGCTGGCAGGTTTCTGTGTCCGCTCTGTGGCTGCTCCGTCTTGCTGGCTGGTAAATGGCCGAGGGCCTCACTGGCATTGTTTATATATGTTTCCTGGGGGCTGGCCAATTGGTTCTGAGCATGCTCAGACGTAAAAACCGGATCCAGCCACTGGATCCATCTTTTTCCGGATCCGGCGCATTGCGGTGCCAATAGACTTCCATTGTAGCAAAAATCCGGAAGCGCCGCATCCGGCGCTGTCCGTTTTTTCGTCGCATACAAAAAACGTTACTGTAGCTGTTTTTACCAGATGCCGGAATTAAAATTTTCCCCGTATCCAGCAAAATACGGAAGAAACAGGAGGCCATGCGACGCGGACCGGCACTAATACAAGTCAATGAGAAAAAAACGGTTCCGGCGGTAGCTTTCGCCGGATCCGGTATTTCTAAAAATAGCCGGATCCTGCCTGACGGAAAAAACCTGATGTGAAAGTAGCCTTAATGTCCCTAACTCACGACCCCACAGCACTGGACACTACTGAGCATGTACATACAGTGCAGCACAGATTCATCTCACCTAAAGGCCCAGATCCTTAAGGGTATGCCACACTGAACAATATCGCTAACGGGATCGCTAAAAAACGTCACTATTTAGCGATCCCGTTAGTGATGTTGTTCAGTGCGGCATCTGCCAGCGACGAGCTTCCTGCTGTGATCTCGCTCGTCGCTGGAATCGTTCCGGACCCTATTTTCTCGTCGGCGCTCCCGCTGGGTAAGTATATATCGCTAGTGTGGCACCTTTTCTTAGCGATTTAGCGGTACTTTTGTACCGCTAAAGTCGTTAAGAAGATCGCTAACGGCGATAGCGTCGTTAACTATATCGCTAAATGTGGCCGCACTTAGCGATATAGAAACAATCCCGCTAGCGATCGCATTAGTATGCGTCGTTATCGTGATCGCTAGCGGGATTGTTTAGTGTGGCAGTACCTTACGATCAGGAACAGAACAGACATTTATAGGACATTTCCCTGACTCCCGACCCCACAGCACTGGTCACTACTGAGCATGCACATACAGTGCAGGACAGATTTATCTCACCTAAAAGCCGAGATCCTTAGATCAGGAACAGAACAGACATTTATAGGACATTTCCCTGACTCCTGACCCCACAGCTCTGGTCACTACTGAGCATGCACATACAGTGCAGCACAGATTCATCTCACCTAAAAGCCCAGATCCTTAGATCAGGAACAGAACAGACATTTATAGGACATTTCCCTGACTCCTGACCCCACAGCACTGGTCACTACTGAGCATGTACATACAGTGCAGCACAGATTCATTTCACCTAAAAGCCCAGATCCTTAGGTCAGGAACAGAACAGACATTTATAGGACTTTTCCCTGACTCCCGACCCCACAGCACTGGTCACTACTGAGCATGTACATACAGTGCAGCACAGATTCATCTCACCTAAAAGCCCAGATCCTTAGATCAGGAAGAGAACAGACATTTATAGGACATTTCCCTGACTCCTGACCCCACAGCACTGGTCACTACTGAGCATGTACATACAGTGCAGCACAGATTCATATCACCTAAAAGCCCAGATCCTTAGATCAAGAACAGAACAGACATTTATAGGACATTTCACTGACTCCTGACCCCACAGCACTGGTCACTACTGAGCATGTACATACAGTGCAGCACAGATTCATATCACCTAAAAGCCCAGATCCTTAGATCAGGAACAGACATTTATAGGACATTTCCCTGACTCCCGACCCCACAGCACTGGTCACTACTGAGCATGTGCATACAGTGCAGCACAGATTCATCTCATCTAAAAGCCCAGATCCTTAGATCAGGAACAGACATTTATAGGACATTTCCCTGACTCCTGACCCACAGCACTGGTCACTACTGAGCATGTACATACAGTGCCACACAGATTCATTTCACCTAAAAGCCCAGATCCTTAGGTCAGGAACAGAACAGACATTTATAGGACTTTTCCCTGACTCCCGACCCCACAGCACTGGTCACTACTGAGCATGTACATACAGTGCAGCACAGATTCATCTCACCTAAAAGCCCAGATCCTTAGATCAGGAAGAGAACAGACATTTATAGGACATTTCCCTGACTCCTGACCCCACAGCACTGGTCACTACTGAGCATGTACATACAGTGCAGCACAGATTCATATCACCTAAAAGCCCAGATCCTTAGATCAAGAACAGACATTTATAGGACATTTCCCTGACTCCCGACCCCACAGCACTGGTCACTACTGAGCATGTGCATACAGTGCAGCACAGATTCATCTCATCTAAAAGCCCAGATCCTTAGATCAGGAACAGAACAGACATTTATAGGACATTTCCCTGACCCCACAGCACTGGTCACTACTGAGCATGTACATACAGTGCAGCACAGATTCATCTCACCTAAAGGCCCAGATCCTTAGATCAGGAACAGAACAGACATTTATAGGACATTTCCCTGACTCCGACCCCCACAGCACTGGTCACTACTGAGCATGTACATACAGTGCAGCACAGATTCATCTCACCTAAAAGCCCAGATCCTTGGATCAGGAACAGAACAGACATTTATAGGACATTTCCCTGACTCCCGACCCCACAGCACTGGTCACTACTGAGCATGTACATACAGTGCAGCACAGATTCATCTCACCTAAAAGCCCAGATCGTTAGATCAGGAACAGAACAGACATTTATAGGACATTTCCCTGACTCCTGACCCCACAGCACTGGTCACTACTGAGCATGTGCATACAGTGCAGCACAGATTCATTTCACCTAAAAGCCCAGATCCTTAGGTCAGGAACAGAACAGACATTTATAGGACTTTTCCCTGACTCCCGACCCCACAGCACTGGTCACTACTGAGCATGTACATACAGTGCAGCACAGATTCATCTCACCTAAAAGCCCAGATCCTTAGATCAGGAAGAGAACAGACATTTATAGGACATTTCCCTGACTCCTGACCCCACAGCACTGGTCACTACTGAGCATGTACATACAGTGCAGCACAGATTCATATCACCTAAAAGCCCAGATCCTTAGATCAAGAACAGAACAGACATTTATAGGACATTTCACTGACTCCTGACCCCACAGCACTGGTCACTACTGAGCATGTACATACAGTGCAGCACAGATTCATATCACCTAAAAGCCCAGATCCTTAGATCAGGAACAGACATTTATAGGACATTTCCCTGACTCCCGACCCCACAGCACTGGTCACTACTGAGCATGTGCATACAGTGCAGCACAGATTCATCTCATCTAAAAGCCCAGATCCTTAGATCAGGAACAGAACAGACATTTATAGGACATTTCCCTGACTCCTGACCCCACAGCACTGGTCACTACTGAGCATGTACATACAGTGCCACACAGATTCATCTCACCTAAAAGCCCAGATCCTTAGATCAGGAACAGAACAGACATTTATAGGACATTTCCCTGACTCCGACCCCACAGCACTGGTCACTACTGAGCATGTACGTACAGTGCAGCACAGATTCATCTCACCTAAAACCCCAGATCCTTAGATCAGGAACAGAACAGACATTTATAGGACATTTCCCTGACTCCCGACCCCACAGCACTGGTCACTACTGAGCATGTACATACAGTGCAGCACAGATTCATCTCACCTAAAAGCCCAGATCCTTAGATCAGGAACAGAACAGACATTTATAGGACATTTCCCTGACTCCTGACCCCACAGCACTGGTCACTACTGAGCATGTACATACAGTGCAGCACAGATTCATCTCACCTAAAGGCCCAGATCCTTAGATCAGGAACAGAACAGACATTTATAGGACATTTCCCTGACTCCCGACCCCACAGCACTGGTCACTACTGAGCATGTACAAACAGTGCAGCACAGATTCATCTCACGTAAAGGCCCAGATCCTTAGATCAGGAACAGAACAGACATTTATAGGACATTTCCCTGACCCCACAGCACTGGTCACTACTGAGCATGTACATACAGTGCAGCACAGATTCATCTCACCTAAAGGCCCAGATCCTTAGATCAGGAACAGAACAGACATTTATAGGACATTTCCCTGACTCCGACCCCCACAGCACTGGTCACTACTGAGCATGTACATACAGTGCAGCACAGATTCATCTCACCTAAAAGCCCAGATCCTTGGATCAGGAACAGAACAGACATTTATAGGACATTTCCCTGACTCTCGACCCCACAGCACTGGTCACTACTGAGCATGCACATAAAGTACAGCACAGATTCATCTCACCTAAAAGCCCAGACCTCTAGATCAGGAACAGAACAGACAATTATAGGGCATTTCCCTGACTCCCGACCCCACAGCTGTTGTGAACGTGTTGGAGACTACTTCGGAGCTGAGGCTCCCTCTGGTGGTTGCTGAGGGTATTGAACCTATGTTGAACAGCAAAAGTCCACCACCTGCAGTTGATGAATGGTTATCAGGTGGGACGGACTGGCCTGATATAAGTGAGCTGACCTCCCATGATCCTCGCCGGTGATCAATTGTTACTTCCTGGTCTTGGTTGGAATTCAGGTTGCTTTCTGCTGTCTCCTGCTATCATTCAGATAAGTTACTTTCTGTTTTTTTTTTCTGTGGTTTGATTTTCCTTGTTTTTGCTGCCGTGCTTTTTGAGTTCAGCCGGGTCCCCTTTGGGGGCTTGTGCTGGTTATGTTTTCTTTTGTATTTGTTAATTTGCTCAGTTCTTGTGATTTTTTATTTATTTTTTTTTTACTGCTGGGTAGCTGCATGTTCACACCAGAGATCTGATATAGGTGGTCGAGACCGTGTGGTCTCAGCATTTTTTGGATTCAGAAGTGTTGGAGTTTTTCCTAGTGTTTTTCTGGGTTGCAGACAGTATTCTCTCCTGTGCTGTCCTATCTAGACCGTTTTGGGCCCCAGCATTTGCTCATTCTATTTTCTGTCGGTGTTCGTGTTTTCATCTTTTCTAACCGCCATTATATGTTTGGGGGGCTTCCTATTCTTTTGGGGCTCTGCTCCGGGGCAGTTAGCTTTTCTCTTTCCATCTTCAGGGGTAGCTAATTTCTCCAGGTGTGACGAAGCGTCTAGGGCACCGTAGGAACGTCGCACGGGTGCTTCTATTTGTGCAGTTACCATATTTTTCGGACTATAAGACGCACCGGACTATAAGACGCACCCAGGATTTAGAGGTGGAAAATAGGGAAAAATATATTTGAAGCAAAAAATGTGGTAAAATATTTAATATCATAAATAACATACTATTATATGTGGTACTATTATATATAATGGTATGTTATTATGTTGGAAGCTACGGGTAGGAGATGGTGCTGCAGGACCAGTGTGGTGTCTGTAAACTACTATGTGAAGACGCTGTAGGGTGAGTATATGAATTGGGGCACGGGGCTTATATTTAAAGCACCACTCCAGCACTGAAAAATAACACTGGAGTGCTGCTTTAAGATCCCATGGGAGAACTATAACTCTCAGCATGTCCTGCAGATCCTATGGCATGCTGGGAGTTATAGTCCACCACAGGATGGCAGAGTGATTTTTTTTATGTGCTGTAATTACTAACCTTTTAATTAATTCTCTGTTGTACAGTATGTCTGCAGGACCTGTGATGACATCATGAAGAGGCAGGGCTTTGTGTGGTCATGTGAAGCTCCAGCCCGCCCTCTTCATGACCTCATCACAGGTCCTCCACAGGAGCATTCAGCCTTGCATCAGCATAGCCACTGTGCTGTCAGGTATGCGATGCCTCCTGCTGTACTCTGCTCCTGCCGCCTCCTTCTCCTTCAGACACAGATCTCCACAGCTGCTGCAGGAATCAGGTGCTGGGAAACCATGTGGCTCTGTCGTTTGCTGCTCCCCACTGCTCAGCTGATAGGTGGGCGGGGAAGCGGCTAATGAATATTCACTGCACTTAAGTATCGGGCCAGTGGTTTCCCCAGCCCTGGATTCCTGCAGCAGAGGGGATATTTTCCTGCCTCCTGCAATCTCACTCCACCGCTGCCCCCTGCCCCCTCACCACGTTACATTTTGACCTCCCAAATTTGGAGGAAAAAATTGCGTCTTATGGTCCGAAAAATACCGCAGTTTAGGTGTCTGCAACCTATTCGTTCCCAACCTCTCTGGTGTTTGGCTGCCTTGGCTGTTTTTTGCTCCTACCCTCCTCAGCTACCAAAACATAACACACAGCACTGGTCACTACTGAGCAAGTACATACAGTGCAGCACAGATTCATCTCACCTAAAAGCCCAGATCCTTAGATCAGGAACAGATGAGACTTTTATAGGACATTTCCCTGACTCCGACCCCACAGCACTGGTCACTACTGAGCATGTACATACAGTGCAGCACAGATTCATCTCACCTAAAAGCCCAGATCCTTAGATCAGGAACAGAACAGACATTTATAGGACATTTCCCTGACTCCGACCCCACAGCACTGGTCACTACTGAGCATGTACATACAGTGCAGCACAGATTCATCTCACCTAAAAGCCCAGATCCTTAGATCAGGAACAGATGAGACTTTTATAGGACATTTCCCTGACTCCTGACCCCACAGCACTGGTCACTACTGAGCATGTACATACAGTGCAGCACAGATTCATCTCACCTAAAAGCCCCGATCCTTAGATCAGGAACAGAACAGACATTTATAGGACATTACCCTGACTCCACAGCACTGGTCACTACTGAGCATGTGCATACAGTGCAGCACAGATTCATGTCAACTAAAAGCCCACACCCTTAGATCAGGAACAGAACAGACATTTATAGGACATTTCCCTGACTCCGACGCCACAGCACTGGTCACTACTGAGCATGTACATACAGTGCAGCACAGATTGATCTCACCTAAAAGCCCAGATCCTTAGATCAGGAACAGAACAGACATTTATAGGACATTTCCCTGACTCCTGACCCCACAGCACTGGTCACTACTGAGCATGTGCATACAGTGCAGCACAGATTCATCTCACCTAAAAGCCCAGATCCTTAGATCAGGAACAGAACAGACATTTATAGGACATTTCCCTGACTCCCGGCCCCACAGCACTGGTCACTACTGAGCATGTACATACAGTGCAGCACAGATTCATCTCAACTAAAAGCCCAGATCCTTAGATCAGGAATAGAACAGACATTTATAGGACATTTCCCTGACTCCTGACCCCACAGCACTGGTCACTACTGAGCATGTACATACAGTGCCACACAGATTCATCTCAACTAAAAGCCCAGATCCTTAGATCAGGAACAGAACAGACATTTATAGGACATTTCCCTGACTCCTGACCCTACAACACTGGTCACAACTGAGCATGTACATAAAGTGCAGCACAGATTCATCTCACCTAAAAGCCCAGATCCTTAGATCAGGAACAGAACAGACATTTATAGGACATTTCCCTGACTCATGACTCCACAGCACTGGTCACTACTGAGCATGTACATACAGTGCCACACAGATTCATCTCAACTAAAAGCCCAGATCCTTAGATCAGGAACAGAACAGAACATTTCAGAACTTTCCCAAATTCTGATGAAAAGATTTACAGCACATCCTGCCGTGTATTACTGTATCCAATCTACTATATAATCGTCTAATTCTGTATGTAACAGAAATCCCGCGTCGCTGATTGGTCGCGCCCGGCCAGACGCGACCAATCAGCGACAGGCGCAGTCCGGCCATGAATTGGCGCAGGATTTGAACCACGCACGCCACCGCTATTGTCGTGAGATCAGCGGCGCTAGCGTATACCTCCACGTACACCCCGGCAGCAGCAGCCTCCACGTACACCCCGGCAGCAGCAGCCTCCACGTACACCCCAGCAGCAGCCTCCACGTACACCCCAGCAGCAGCAGCAGCAGCCTCCACGTACACCCAGCAGCAGCAGCAGCCTCCACGTACACCCCAGCAGCAGCAGCCTCCACGTACACCCCAGCAGCAGCAGCTGCAGCCTCCACGTACACCCCAGCAGTAGCAGCAGCCTCCACGTACACACCAGCAGCAGCAGCAACCTCCACGTACACCCCAGCAGCAGCAGCAGCAGCCTCCACGTACACCCCAGCAGTAGCAGCAGCCTCCACGTACACCCCAGCAGCAGCCTCCACATACACCTCAGCAGCAGCAGCAGCCTCCACGTACACCCCAGCAGCAGCAGCCTCCACGTACACCCCAGCAGCAGCCTCCACGTACACCCCAGCAGCAGCAGCAGTCTCCACTTAAACCCCAGCAGCAGCAGCAGTCTCCACGTAGACCCCAGCAGCAGCAGTCTCCATGTAGACCCCAGCAGCAGCAGTCTCCACGTAGACCCCGGTAGCAGCAGCAGTCTCCACGTAGACCCCGGCAGCAGCAGCAGCCTCCACGTAGACCCCGGCAGCAGAAGCAGCAGCCTCCACGTAGACCCCAGCAGCAGCCTCCACGTAGACCCCAGCAGCAGCAGCAGCCTCCACGTAGACCCCAGCAGCAGCAGCAGCCTCCACGTAGACCCCAGCAGCAGCAGCAGCCTCCACGTAGACCCCAGCAGCAGCAGCAGCCTCCACGTAGACCCCAGCAGCAGCAGCAGCCTCCACGTAGACCCCAGCAGCAGCAACAGCCTCCACGTAGACCCCAGCAGCAGCAGCAGCCTCCACGTAGACCCCAGCAGCAGCCTCCACGTAGACCTCAGCAGCAGCAGCCTCCACGTAGACCTCAGCAGCAGCAGCCTCAACGTAGACCTCAGCAGCAGCAGCCTCCACGTAGACCTCAGCAGCAGCAGCCTCCACGTAGACCTCAGCAGCAGCAGCCTCCACGTAGACCCCAGCAGCAGCAGCCTCCACGTAGACCTCAGCAGCAGCAGCCTCCACGTAGACCTCAGCAGCAGCAGCCTCCACGTAGACCTCAGCAGCAGCAGCCTCCACGTAGACCTCAGCAGCAGCAGCCTCCACGTAGACCCCAGCAGCAGCCTCCACGTAGACCCCAGCAGCAGCCTCCACGTAGACCTCAGCAGCAGCAGCCTCCACGTAGACCTCAGCAGCAGCAGCCTCCACGTAGACCTCAGCAGCAGCAGCCTCCACGTAGACCTCAGCAGCAGCAGCCTCCACGTAGACCTCAGCAGCAGCAGCCTCCACGTAGACCCCAGCAGCAGCAGCAGCCTCCACGTAGACCCCAGCAGCAGCAGCAGCCTCCACGTAGACCCCAGCAGCAGCAGCAGCCTCCACGTAGACTCCAGCAGCAGCAGCAGCCTCCACGTAGACCCCAGCAGCAGCAGCAGCCTCCACGTAGACCCCAGCAGCAGCAGCAGCAGCCTCCACGTAGACCCCAGCAGCATCAGCAGCAGCCTCCACGTAGACCCCAGCAGCAGCAGCAGCAGCCTCCACGTAGACCCCAGCAGCAGCAGCAGCCTCCACGTAGACCCCAGCAGCAGCAGCAGCCTCCACGTAGACCCCAGCAGCAGCAGCAGCCTCCACGTAGACCCCAGCAGCAGCAGCAGCCTCCACGTAGACCCCAGCAGCAGCAGCAGCCTCCACGTAGACCCCAGCAGCAGCAGCAGCCTCCACGTAGACCCCAGCAGCAGCAGCAGCCTCCACGTAGACCCCAGCAGCAGCAGCAGCCTCCACGTAGACCCCAGCAGCAGCAGCAGCCTCCACGTAGACCCCAGCAGCAGCAGCAGCAGCCTCCACGTAGACCCCAGCAGCAGCAGCAGCCTCCACGTAGACCCCAGCAGCAGCAGCAGCCTCCACGTAGACCCCAGCAGCAGCAGCAGCCTCCACGTAGACCCCAGCAGCAGCAGCAGCCTCCACGTAGACCCCAGCAGCAGCAACAGCCTCCACGTAGACCCCAGCAGCAGCAGCAGCCTCCACGTAGACCTCAGCAGCAGCAGCCTCCACGTAGACCTCAGCAGCAGCAGCCTCCACGTAGACCTCAGCAGCAGCAGCCTCAACGTAGACCTCAGCAGCAGCAGCCTCCACGTAGACCTCAGCAGCAGCAGCAGCCTCCACGTAGACCTCAGCAGCAGCAGCAGCCTCCACGTAGACTTCAGCAGCAGCAGCCTCCAAGTAGACCCCAGCAGCAGCAGCAGCCTCCACGTAGACCCCAGCAGCAGCAGCAGCCTCCACGTAGACCCCAGCAGCAGCATCCACGTAGACCCCAGCAGCAGCCTCCACGTAGACCCCAGCAGCAGCAGCAGCATCCACGTAGACCCCAGCAGCAGCCTCCACGTAGACCCCAGCAGCAGCAGCCTCCACGTAGACCCCAGCAGCAGCAGCATCCACGTAGACCCCAGCAGCAGCAGTCTCCACGTAGACATCAGCAGCAGCCTCCACGTAGACCCCAGCAGCAGCCTCCACGTAGACCCCAGCAGCAGCCTCCACGTATACCCCAGCAGCAGCCTCCACGTAGACCCCAGCAGCAGCCTCCACGTAGACCCCAGCAGCAGCCTCCACGTAGACCCCAGCAGCAGCCTCCACGTAGACCCCAGCAGCAGCCTCCACGTAGACCCAAGCAGAAGCCTCCACGTACATCCCAGCAGCAGCCTGCACGTACATCCCAGCAGCAGCCTCCACAGAGACCCCAGCAGCAGCAGCCTTCTCCACATAGACCCCAGCAGCAGCAGCCTCTATATACACCCCAGCAGCATTGCATTATTCTTAAATCTTCATAAATAAACTACATACATATTCTAGAATACCCGATGCGTTAGAATCGGGCCACCATCTAGTTTATTATATTTGAGTCGGTCCATTTTATACTACTGACTCCGACTCCTTTAAAATGGTCAAAATGGATACAGAGTCCGACTCCTACTCCACAGCTTTGGATCCCATGATTTGTTTGTGTTAAGTATTTTATGCTCCGTATTTATAAAACAAATAAATCTTAAAAAAAAATACAAGTAACCTATTTTACTAGATGGGTGCAGAAAGTCTGCAACATCAAAAGCGATTTGTGGGAACGTAGTCGAATAGTGTCGTAACTGCTGCACCCAGTAAACTAAGTGATACATTGTTGGATTTGGGGTTTCTTTTCCTAAATTATGCTGCTCTCAGATGAAGTAGGAAAAAAATCTGGTGACAGATTCCCTTTAAGACTTGACAATCTCTTTTAGGGCCCTTTAGATGAGCCGCCGATTATTGCCGAACTACCAGTGTAGGAATGCTTGTTACCCATTATTTATCCTTGTGAACATGCTGGAAATCAGCCAAAGAATGATGCAAATTGAATTTGCCCAGTGTGAATGAGCCATTTACAGTCACACTTTCTCCAGTGCATTATTTCCTGTAGGCAGCAAACTTGTCTTAACCATGCTGTTTAGATATACTCGCACGATCTATTTTCCACATCATCTGGCCAATTTACACATTAATGAGCAATAATCAACTATATTCAAGTTGTTCGATGTTCGTTTACTGGTCTTTTTACAGAGGCCGATAAAGGATGGGGATATCCTCATATACAATGCATGCTATCCGTACTTTACATGGGGTGATGTGCTGGGAATAACTATGAATTTTATGCTGACGTAAAAATTAAATTACCTACTAAATATTTTGCTTGTTAGGAGATTGCCGGCATGCGTCCATGTGCCGATTAATGGCTCGTTTAAAACAACCTATTAAACCCTACAACATTTTTTTTATTTTTTTTTAAATCAGGGCTGCACAAATTTACATTAAGGCCTCATTCAGACATCCGACTTTTTGTAAAAGTGCTATCTGTGGTTTCCACACATAGCACGCATACCGGCGATTGTCTGTTCCTCCATTCACATGTCTGTGGTCTGCGGAAAATTGCGGAGACGTGTGTTATTTTGATCTGAGGTTCTGATCAAAAACAGCAGTGCAAGTCTATGGGCCTGTGAGAAAAATCTGACTGCACTCCGAAGACATCAGAGTGGCGTCTGATTTTCACTGACTTCCACATAAGAGACGGTGCAGAAAATTTATTTATTTTTTTCTTCTCTATGTGAAAGAAAAAAGGATGACACTCGGACCTACGTCTGATTAAAAAAAAAAATTGACACGTTTTTCTCTTATTTTTACAAAAACGGACATATGAATGAGGCCTCATACCGCCAGTTGGACCACTCCAAGAGAAAGTGTGATGGATTCAGTAGCCTGGTAATAAAAACTAATCTCCTCAGAGAAATGCAGAGTGGAGCCGAGGGTCACATGATTGACCACCACTCCAGTCACACTGCTCTCTAAATATTCAGGTTTGCTTTTTAATAGAAAATAAACCCCACCACCATATGGGTCCAGTGGGGCACCAGGAACATCCTAAGAGCAAAAACTGCCTTTCACAGGTCCTCTTTAAATAATGTGTTGCTTAGCTGCAACTTTGGCAATTGATTCCCAGATAAAATAATAAGGTTCAAAACTAGGAGTGTGTAAGGATTCACGGTTCATATACGGATGTTATGGATTGCTTCATGATGAAATGTATAATTGAAGCACCAGGTGAAAATCGCATTCCCAAATGGAAACCTCTGTGGGCCAGCACTGAACCATGAGATTGAAATGTACAAACACCTAAAGGAATTGCATAAGCTGATGTGCAACATGCCGGACGAAGATGTATGACCTACTTGGCACAATTCATTGTGGATTTCAGAATATATCAGTCACTGTTCCAACAGTATGGTGATCAAACGATCATACGAGACGGGCTCTTGTGTTTATATACAGTACTGTGCAAAAGTTTTAGGCTGCTGTGGACAAAATGCTGCTAAGTAAGGGAATGTTCAGACAAAGTGCTCGCTGTGAGGATTCTCTGGTGCCGGCAATTATTGTGACAGCAATTATGTGATATGCATTCTCCTGGCCACATTCTCAGTAGACGTGCACAGCCTCACTTAATTCACTGAAGGCACAGCTTTTTGTGTGCAATTCTTCCATGAAGACCGCTTTTGGTCAGTCTTCTCCAAACAATAGAGGATTGTAGCTGGGTCCCACTGCTTTCTGCCATCTCTGAGCTGATGCCACTGCTGATCATCTTTTTCAAAGGGATGTAAGCAGGATGTTCCTTTTCATCTGCTGAACTAAGTTTCTCTGTCTGACCATTCACTGTTATCCATTTCTTTTGTACTTCTTCAAAACGGTGCTTAAAGGGAACTTGTCAGCAGGATTGTGCACAATTACCTACAGACAGTGTCAGGTCGGTGCCATTATATTAATTACAATGATACCTTGGTTGATGAAATCCGTCTTGTGGTTGTGGTTTAATCTTTATTTTCAGTTTTGAGTTAATGATATGCTCGTTGACCTGCATCTTTGTCCAAGCTTTTAATTTTGGCCCTCTGGGGTTTTATCTTAATCACGTCATTTGGAGATTTAGATGGAAACCCCAATGGAAGTGCTCAGCGTAGAGTGCAGGATAAATGTGGTCCAAAATGTTATGTAAAGTGTTCTCAATAAAATCTTCAACTTAATCCACAAAAAAAGAAGTCCCCACTCAGGTCTGTCAGTGTAATTATGGGGTGCTTCTACATTACTGGTAGCTTAGACCTCTTTCACACTTCAGTCGTGCGACGTCCGCCAAAGAGTGAAAATGGCGGATCCGCCAGAAAAGTGTAAAATCGGATGCAAGCAGATCAGTTTTCTGACGGATCCGTCATGAACTTTACAACCCGGAAAAAGAAATGTTCTACCCGGAAAATGAAGGTACGCATGTTCGGACCGAAGAGAGAGAGACCCCGGACAGTTTTGTCAGCATTTTCAATAGTTTTCTATGCAAGCGACGGATCTGCTGGCAGATTCCGTCAAAACACGGATGCCAGCGAATCCGCCGCCCATAGGCGGCCATTATACAAAATGGCGGATGCGGCAGATCCGCCATAGTCCACCATTTTGGCGGGCCAAAAAAACGTTGCATTGGACGTTTTTCTGAAACAACGGACGCCAAATTTTTGGCGGGTCCGTCAAAAAACGGACCTAACGGACGACAATCCGTCACTAATGCAAGTCAATCGGAAAAAAGCGGATCCGCCAAAAAAAAAATGGCGGATCCGTTTTTTTTCACATTTTGACAGATTTTGATTGACGTCGCACGACTGAAGTGTGAAAGGGGCCTTAAAGGCTCTGGAAAAGCGCTATGGCTCCTTGCCTCCAAAAAGAAATCCAGCAAATTCAAATGCTCCCCTACTTTTTGAGCCCCACAGTGTGCCTAAACCGCAGTTAGCATCACACATTTGGTATTTCTATAGTGGTGAGAGCCCTCTTAATTTACAAGTGCATGTCTCCAGAAACAGGAGCTGGGCGCAATGTGTGGTCCCGACAATATACTGGGCACTACAATGTATGAGCACTACAACGTACGGGCACTACACTGGCAGATTTGCAATTTTTACTCAGCAACATTCACTGCTTTTTTTTTCTGGCAAACGCCCATGGAATCAAAATTATCACTACACCTGTAGATAAATTCCCAGAGGGGTGTAATTTCAAAAATTGGGTCACTTGAGGAGGGAGTCTACTCTTATGTCACTTAGGGGCTCTGTATATGGATTTCGCAAACTATTCTAGGATCATTTGTTCTCCTTCCCTACCAAGCCAAGCCGTGTACCTAAGCGGTACAGCGCAGCCACATGTGGAGTGTTGTTTTTGTTCAGCAGAAATTGTGTGACAAATGTTTGTGCAATTTTTACCCATGTCCCCATGTGACAATATAAAATTTGGGGCCAAAACACATATTTTTTTTTTTTTTGCAAAAATTTAATTTTTTCTTTATCGCCCAATGGCATAAGGTTCTGTGACACACCTGTGGTGTTAATATGATCACTGCACCCCTAAGTGAATTTATAGTGGGGTGTAGTTTGTAATATAAGGTCACTTATGGGTAGTTCTGCTGTTCTGGCACCTCACTGCCTCGACCAATGTGACATGCACCCTCAAACCATTCCAGCAATATGTGCACAATAATATGGAGCTCCTTTGCTTCTGAGCTTTGCACTGTGCCTCAAAAGTAGTTTTTGACCACATATGAGGTATTGGCACACTCGGGAGAAAATGGACCACAAAATGTTCCACAATTTCTCCTGTTATCCCTTTTAAAAATTGCAAACTTGAGGCCAAAGTAACATTTATATGGGAAAAATTGGAATTTTCCATTGACTCAGTCCAATGTTATACAATTCTGTGCATCATTTGAAGGTTAAAAATCCAAACTACACTGACAGATGAATTCCTCAAGAAGTGTAGTTTCCAAAATGAGGTCACTGGTGGTGGTTTCTGCTATTTTGGCATGTTGGGGGCTTGTCATATCTGTCATGTCATCCGCAACCTATTTCAGCCAAAATTGCTCTCCAGAATTCAGTTGACGCTCCTTTCCTTACGAGACCTGCAGTGCTCCCAAACAGTTGTTTTCCACCACTTGGGGTATCTGCATATTAAGGAAAAAAATTAAAATGTTTTTGAATGTGGTTTTGAGCACCTTGAGGTGTGCAGTCTTTAAAATGGTGCCACTTTTGGGTATTTCTGTCATATACGCCCCTCAAAATCACTTCAAATGTGATGTAGTCCTAAAAAAAAAAAAAAACGTTTTGTAAATTTTGTTAGAAGTTGATAAGCAATTTCTAATTTTTCTAACACTTCTATCTTCTTAACAAAAATAAAAATTTGTTTAAGAAATGATGCAGGTGTAATGTAGACATAGAGGAAATGTTATTGTAAATTATTTTGTACAGCGTGACGAACTGGTTTCAGGATGTAAAAATTTGAAAATTGCGAAATCTTCCAAATTTTTGCCAAAATTCCGATGTTTTCATAAATGCAAAAAGTTTCAACTTCAGTCTACCACTAACATAAAGTTAAATGTGTCACTAAAAAACTGTCTCCGAATCAATGGGATCCGTTGTAGCCTTCTGGAGTTGTTACCTCATAAAGTGACACTGGTCAGGTGAAAACAGGCCCTGGGGTGAAGGGGTTAAAAGCAGTGCCGTACACCAGACTGCTTGAATCTGCTTGCTGTATCCACTGGACAATTACCATGGATCTTTCATGTTATGGACACACATGGAGAAGGCAATTTACTGATTGTCTCTCACTTCAGAATGTTATTTATATTTTTTCTATGTAACAACCTTACTTTTATTATTTAATCTGTGATGCAGCCATAATTTTTCTAAGAGTTGCTTTTTAAATTTTCAGTTGTTAAACCCTGATGATTTTGGGAAATTTTTGCAGCTATGGCACCCATGGGAAAAATGTTAAGATTCTGACAGCTTCCTTTTTTTCTTGAACTGTGACTTGGTTCTTGCCAATGTGGCACCCCTTCTCTTCTCCTCCTCTTTGTATTTCTGTCCCTCCCCCCCTTCTTCTCTTCTGTTTTTCCTTTTATTTACTGCTTCTAATAGTTTGGGACATTTAGGGTATGTGCACACGTTGCAGATTTGCCTGCGGAATTTTCTGCACAGAATCCGCACCTCTTGGCAGAAAACGCAGGTGCGTTTTTGATGCGATTTTTCTTGCTGATTTGTATGCATTTCTTGTCCAACCTCCTTTTACATTTGTCAAACCCACACTCCATTAGACGCACAGCTAGACGCACAACTAGACATATATGTGATAGATAGATATACAGTACAGACCAAAACTTTGGACACACCTTCTCATTTAAAGATTTTTCTGAATTTTCAGGACTATGAAAATTGTAAATTCACACTGAAGGCATCAAAACTATGAATTAACACATGTGGAATTATATACTTAACAAAAAAGTGTGAAACAACTGAAATTATGTCTTATATTCTAGGTTCTTCAAAGTAGCCACCTTTTGCTTTGATGACTGCTTTGCACACTCTTGGCATTCTCCTGATGAGCTTCAAGAGATAGTCACCGGGAATGGTTTTCACTTCACAGGTGTGCCCTGTCAGGTTTAATAAGTGGGATTTCTGGCCTTATAAATGGGGTTAGGACCATCAGTTGTGTTGTGCAGAAGTCTGGTGGATACACAGCTGATAGTCCTACTGAGAATTTGTATTACGGCAAGAAAAAAGCCGCTTAATAAAGAAAAACGAGTGACCATCATTACTTTAAGAACTGAAGGTCAGTCAGTCCGAAAAATTGGGAAAACTTTGAAAGTGTCCCCAATTACAGTTGCAAAAACCATCAAGCGCCACAAAGAAACTGGCTCACGAGGACCGCCCCAGGAAAGGAAGACCAAGAGTCACTCTGAGGATAAGTTTATCCTAGTCACCAGCCTCAGAAATCGCAGGTTAACAGCAGCTCAGATTAGAGACCAGGTCGATGCCACACAGAGTTCTAGCAGCAGACACATCTCTAGAACAACTGTTAAGAGGAGGTTTTGTGCAGCAGGCCTTCATGGTAAAATAGCTGCTAGGAAACCACTGCTAAGGACAGGCATCAAGCAGAAGAGACTTGTTTTGGCTAAAGAACACAATAAATGGACATTAGACCAGTGGAAATCTGTGCTTTGGTCTGATGAGTCCAAATTTAAGATCTTTGGTTCCAAACACCGTGTGTTTATGCGACGCAGAAAAGGTGAACTGATGGACTCTACATGCCTGGTTCCCACCATGAAGAATGGAGGAGGAGGTGTGATGGTGTGGGGGTACTTTGCTGGTGACACTTGGGGATTTATTCAAAATTGAAGGCATACTGCTCCAGCATGGCTACCACAGCATCTTGCAGCGGCATGCTATTCCATCCGGTTTGCGCTTAGTTGGACCATCATTTATTTTTCAACAGGACAATGACCCCAAACACACCTCCAGGCTATGTAAGGGCTATTTGACCAAGAAGGAGAGTGATGGGGTGCTACGCCAGATGAGCTGGCCTCCACAGTCACCAGACCTGAACCCAATCGAGATGGTTTGGGGTGAGCTGGACCGCAGAGTGAAGGCAAAAGGGTCAACAAGTGCTAAGCATGTCTAGGAACTCCGTCAAGATTGTTGGAAGACCATTTCCGGTGACTACCTCTTGAAGCTCATCAAGAGAATGCCAAGAGTGTGCAAAACAGTAATCCAAGCAAAAGGTGGCTACTTTGAAGAACCTAGAATATAAGACATATTTTCAGTTGTTTCACACTTTTTTGTTAAGTATATAATTCCACATGTGTTCATTCATAGTTTTGATGCCTTCAGTGTGAATGTACAATTTTCATAGTCGTGAAAATACAGAAAAATCTTTAAATGAGGTGTGTCCGAACTTTTGGTCTGTACTGTATTTGTGATAGACAGACAGATATATAAGAGATTGATAGATAGCTATGGGATATATATGTGATAGATAGATGGATAGATAGATATGGGATAGCTAGATATGGGATAGCTAAATTGGCACATAAATAGTTACACACACACACAAAATCTTCACGCGATATCTTTAATTTAAAAAAATGACGTGGGCTCCCGCGCAATTTTCTGCGCCAGAGAAGGACAGCTGATGGCCGGGGCCAATATTTCTAGCCTGGGAAGGGGTTAATACCCATGGAGCTTCTCAGGCTATGACTATCAGCCCGCAGCTAGCCTTTACTGGCTATTAGGGTTGAGCATTCCGATACCGAAACCCGGTTCCGATACCTGAAATCCAATGTAAGTCTATGGGAACAAAATATCGGAATATTTTTAATTCCGATATTTTGTTCCCATAGACTTACATTGGATTTCAGGTATCGGAACCGGGTTTCGGTATCGGAATGCTCAACCCTACTGGTTATTAAAATAGGGGATCCCCCTCAAAAAAAAAATGACGTGGGGTCCCCTGTTGTGAATAATCTGGAGGCGACTTCTGAGCTGGAGCTCCCTCCGGTGGTTGCTGAGGGTAATGAACTAATTGCCGAATGGCCTTCAGCTGGCTCTGAATGGTCTGATAAAAGTGACCTGAACTCCCTTCAGCCTTGCCGGTAATCAATTGTTCTTCTGGTCTTGCTTGGAGCTCAGCTTGCAGTCCTGCTCTCATTCAGATAAGTGATTTGCTGTTTTTTTTCCTCTGGTTGGATTTTCTTTGCTGAGTTGCTGCTTGCAGTGGACTTCAGCCTGGTCCCCTTTTGGGGTCTGGCGCTGCAATTGTGCTCATTTTGTATTTGCACTTTTGCTCTGTTCCTCTGTCACTTTTTGTTTGCTGAATTTCTGTTTGTTACACCAGAGATCTGATTTAGGTGGTAGAGATCATGTGATCTCAGGTGTTTTGTTAATCAGAAGTGTTGGTATTTTTGTTAGGGGTTTTTTTTGGGTGGCAGTCAGAATTCTTTCCTATACTTTTCTATCTAGACAGATTGGGCCCAGCGTTTGCTCATTCTATTTTCTGTCTGTGTCCGTATTTTCTTCTTGTCTAACCGCCATTACATGTTTGGGGGCTTCCTATTTCTTTGGGGGTTCTGCTCCAGGGTAGATAGCTTTCATCTTTCTGCCTTTAGGTATAGTTATCTCTCCGGCTGTGATGAGGCGTCTAGGATCACCGTAGGTACACTTCTAGTGTGGCGGTTAGTTTAGGGTACTGCAATCCAATAGTTTCCAGCCTCTCTGGTGTATTATTACTTTTGCTATTTTTGCAAATTCTCCTCATCTGCCGAAACATAACAGTATTACCGGCCAAACTGAAAATTATATGGTACTCACAGAAGGGAAAAATAGTAAAAAGGAAAAAGAAATAAAGGGAGTTGTCAAAAATTTTTTTTTCTCTTTGTTGCATTTTTTCCCTCTTTTTCTCTGGGTGCTGAGGAGGAATTTTTTTTTCTCTCAATGGAGTTTGCACAGATGTCTGGCAATGTGGAGCAGCTTGCCACTGAGGTTCGGAGTATTTCTGCCTATCTTGCTGGGTTGCCGGTTGTGGAACCTAGGATCCCCATACCAGATTTATTCTAGGGGGATCAGTCTAAATTTCTGAATTTCAAAAAAAACCGTAAGTTGTTTTTTGCCTTAAAGCCTAAATCCTCAGGGAACGCAGCACAGCAGGTTCAAATTGTCATCTCTCTGCTGCGCGGCGACCCTCAGGATTGGGCTTTTACCCTGACACCTGGGGGTCCTGTTTTGAATGATGTTGATGTATTTTTTCAGGCTCTGGGGTTATTGTACGATGAACCTAATGTCACTGATCAAGCTGAAAAGACCTTGTTGGCATTAAATCAGGGTCGTGAAGACGCTGAGCTGTACTGTCAGAAATTTCGAAAGTGGGCAGTCCTGACCAAATGGAATGATGATGCTTTGGCAGCCCTTTTTCGGAAGGGTCTGTCAGAAAATGTAAAGGACGGTATGGTGGGATTCCCTGTTCCCTCTGGTCTCAATGATTCTATGTCTTTGGCTATTCAGATTGACAGACGTTTGCGGGAGCGCAGAGGTATGCATGAGATAGTGTTGCCTTGTGAGCCAGCTCCTGAGCCCATGTAGTGTGATGGAGTGACTTCTGGGGCTCAGCGTCATGAGTTTCGTAAGCGCAATGGGTTATGTTTCTACTGTGGTGACGCTTCCCATGCTATTTCCGTCTGCCCTAAGCGGAGAAGACGTTTTGCGCGCTCAGTTGTCTTGGGTAGTGTTCCGACTAAATTTCTGTTGACTGTTACCCTGATTTGCTCTCTGTCCACATTTTCGGCTCAGGCTTTTGTTGATTCAGGTGCAGCTATTAACCTGATGGATTTTGACTTTGCCAAACGTTGTGGGTTTCCCATGATACCCCTGCGGAAGTCTATTCCTTTACTGGGCATTGATTCTACCCCTCTGGCGGAGAATAAACCCCAGTTTTCTACTCAGGTGATAATGAGGGTTGAACCTGATCATGAGGAGAGTTGCAAATTTCTGGTGTTGCATAATCTGCATGACATTATTGTTCTGGGTTTCCCTTTGTTACAGACTCAGATTTCCAATCCAAAACAGGATTATGTGTCTGTGACCAGTTGGGGCTGCCAATGTGTTAATACTGACACTCCTGTTTTTTCTGCCTCTCCCCAGTCTCAGGATGTCCCTGACTTTTTGACTGATTTTTCTGATGTGTTTAGTGAAAGTAAGTCTGCATTCTTTGCATCCTCACAAGAGCTATGATTGCGCTATTGAGTTAATGCCTGGTGGTAAATTTCCTAAAGGTCGCCTTTTTAATTTATCTGTACCTGAACACGATGCTATGCGATCTTATGTCAAGGAGTCATTGGAGAAGGGTCATATTAGATCATCCTCTTCACCCTTGGGCGTGAGGCCGTGTATTGATTATTGCCTCCTGAATAAGATCACTGTTAAATATCAATATCCGTTACCCTTGATTTTTGACCTATTTTCCAAAGTGAAAAGTGCTAGTTGGTTTACCAAGCTTGACCTCAGGGGGGCGTATAACCTTATTCGCATTAAGCACGGGGATGAATGGAAGACTGCGTTTAATACCCAAGAGGGGCATTTTGAGTACCTAGTGATGCCTTTTGGGCTTACTAAGGCCCCTTCCGTCTTCCAATCCTTCATGAATGATATTTTCAGGGATTTTGTGGACAAATTTCTGATAGTTTATTTGGATGATATCTTGATTTTTTCCAACGACTGGGACTCATGTTAAACATGTTATGACTGTGTTCCAGATTTTGAGAGAGAATGCACTGTATGTGAAGGGATCAAAGTGTCTTTTTGACGTACAGAAGGTTTCTTTTCTGGGATTCATTTTGTCTCCGTCTGTTATTGAAATGGACCCGGTCAAAGTTCAGGCCATCTGTGATTGGATTCAACCTATTTCTTTGAAGGCTCTTCAGAGATTTTTGGGTTTTGCCAATTTTTATCGTAAATTTATTGGTAATTTCTCCGGTATTGTTTAAACCATTGACTGATTTGACCAAAAAGAGTTCCGACGTTGTGAATTGGCCTCCTGAGGCAGTTTCTGAGTTTCAGGAACTGAAGCAGAGATTCATTTCTGCTCCTGTTCTGTGGCAGCTTGATGTTTCTCTGCCATTTCAGGTGGAGGTTGATACCTCTGAGATTGAGGCAGGTGCCGTTTTGTCCCAAAGGGATCCGGAGACCTCTAAGAGTAACCCTTGTGCCTTTTTCTCTCGAAAATTTTCTCCATCTGAACGTAATTATGACGTGGGTAATCGGAAGTTATTGGCCATGAAGTGGGCCTTTGAAGAGTGGAGACATTGGCTGAAAGGAGCCAAACATCAGGTGGTGGTCCTCACGGACCATAAGAACCTGTTTTATCTCGAATCAGCCAAGCGACTTAATCCTAGACAGGCCAGGTGGGCCTTGTTTTTCACACGTTTTAATTTTGTGGTTTCTTTTCTTCCGGGCACTAAGAATGTTAAGGCGGATGCCCTCTCGAGGAGTTTCTTTGCGGATTCTCCTGAGTTATCTGATCCTGCTGTTATTTTGAAAGAGGGTGTAGTTCTTTCCGCCATCTCGCCCAATTTGAGACTGGCTCTGGAGGGGTGTCAGGAGGATAAATCTGAGGTCTGCCCTGTTGGGAAATTGTTTGTCCCAGACCAGTGGAAGAAGAGTGTGATGTCTGAGATTCATTGTTCTCGTTGGCTGGTCATCCCGGGATTTTTGGTACAAAAGACTTGGTGAGTTGGTCCTTTTGGTGGCCTACTTTGTCTCGTGACGTCAGGGACTTTGTGCTGTCCTGTGGGACTTGCTCTCGTTCCAAGCCTTGCTCTCGTTCTAGTGGTTTGTTAATGCCATTACCTGTACCCAAGAGGCCATGGACCCATATTTCTATGGATTTTATTTCCGACCCCCCTGTCTCTCAGAGAATGACCGTTATCTGGGTAATCTGTGATAGATAATGGCACAAGATGTATCATCTTGGAAAACCCAAGTTGCCTTCCTCCTCTGAATTGGTGCCTT
This sequence comes from Oophaga sylvatica, assembly GCA_033576555.1. Classification (NCBI taxonomy): domain Eukaryota; kingdom Metazoa; phylum Chordata; class Amphibia; order Anura; family Dendrobatidae; genus Oophaga; species Oophaga sylvatica. The sequence continues at coordinate 568,608,994 of JARQOD010000001.1, forward strand.
TGTTCTTTCAGCACGTGGTTCGGTTACATGGCATTCCGGAGAACATTGTGTCTGACAGAGGAGTCCAGTTTGTTTCCAGGTTTTGGAGGACATTTTGTTCTAAACTTGGTGTTCAGTTATCTTTCTCCTCTGCATTTCACCCTCAGACCAATGGACAAACCGAGAGAACAAACCAGACCTTGGAGACTTATTTGAGATGTTTTGTGTCTGCTGATCAAGATGACTGGGTCTCTTTTTTGCCTTTGGCTGAGTTTGCTCTTAATAATAGGGCTAGCTCTGCCACCTTGATGTCTCCATTTTTCTGCAATTCTGGGTTTCACCCTCGATTTTCTTCAGGACAGGCGGAGGCTTCTGTCTGTCCGGGGGTTTACTATTGTGGAGCGTATGCAGCAGATTTGGGACCAGGTAGTGGAGAGGTTGTCTCTCTCAGGAGAAGGCCCAGCGGTTTGCCAACCGGCATAGGACTGATGATCCTCGTTTTAAAGTGGGGGACTTGGTTTGGTTGTCCTCAAGAAATATCCCTATGAAAGTTGTATCTCCACAATTTAAGCCAAGGTTCATTGGGCCTTATAAGATCATGGAAATTATTAATCCGGTTTCCTTCCGTTTGTTTCTTCCAGGGACATTTAAGATCCATAACGTGTTCCACAAGTCCTTATTGAAGAGGTTTGTCGAGCCAGTGGTTCCTATGGCTGCACCTCCCGACCCTGTTTTGGTTGAGGGCAATTTGGAGTATGTGGTTGAGAAAATATTGGATTCTCGTTTTGCTAGACGGAAACTCCAGTATTTGGTTAAGTGGAGAGGTTATGGTCAGGAGGACAATTCTTGGGTGTTTGCTTCGGACATCCATGCTGGGAGACTTATCCGTGCCTATCATCGAGCTCTTCCTGATCGGCCTGGTTGTGCAGGTGAGGGTTCAGTGACCCCTCCTGAAGGGGGGGTACTGTTGTTAATAGGGTTGAGCATTCCGATACCGAAACCCGGTTCCGATACCTGAAATCCAATGTAAGTCTATGGGAACAAAATATCGGAATTAAAAATATTCCGATATTTTGTTCCCATAGACTTACATTGGATTTCAGGTATCGGAACCGGGTTTCGGTATCGGAATGCTCAACCCTAGTTGTGAATAATCTGGAGGCGACTTCTGAGCTGGAGCTCCCTCCGGTGGTTGCTGAGGGTAATGAACTAATTGCCGAATGGCCTTCAGCTGGCTCTGAATGGTCTGATATAAGTGACCTGAACTCCCTTCATCCTTGCCGTAATCAATTGTTCTTCTGGTCTTACTTGGAGCTCAGCTTGCAGTCCTGCTCTCATTCAGATAAGTGATTTGCTGTTTTTTTTTCCTCTGGTTGGATTTTCTTTGCTGGGTTGCTGCTTGCAGTGGACTTCAGCCTGGTCCCCTTTTGGGGTCTGGCGCTGCAATTGTGCTCATTTTGTATTTGCACTTTTGCGCTATTCCTTTGTCACTTTTTGTTTGCTGAATTTCTGTATGTTACACCAGAGATCTGATTTAGGTGGTAGAGATCATGTGATCTCAGGTGTTTTGTTAATCAGAAGTGTTGGTATTTTTGTCAGGGTTTTTTTAGGTTGCAGTCAGAATTCTTTCCTATGCTTTTCTATCTATACAGCTTGGGCCCCAGCGTTTACTCATTATATTTTCTGACTGTGTCCGTATTTTCTTCTTGTCTAACCGCCATTACATGTTTGGGGGCTTCCTATTTCTTTGGGGGTTCTGCTCCAGGGCAGATAGCTTTCATCTTTCTGCCTTTAGGTGTAGTTATTTCTCCGGCTGTGACGAGGCGTCTAGGATCACCGTAGGTACGCTCCACGGCTACTTCTAGTGTGGCGGTTAGTTTAGGGTACTGCAATCCAATAGTTTCCAGCCTCTCTGTTGTATTACTACTTTTGCTGTTTTTGCAAATTCTCCTCAGCTACCGAAACATAACAGTCCCCCCATAAGTAATAGCCTGAAAGGCTACGCAGACAGCTGATATTCATTGCCTACGCCCCAGAAATGGCGCATCCGTACGATGCACCAATTCTGGCACTTATCCCCTCTCTTCCCACTGCCGTGTAGCAGTGGCAGGGGTGGGATTCAGCCGGTGCTCCCCGGTTCAGTGGAACCGCTTGTTAAAAAAGCAGCTGGTTCCCCGAACCGGGGAGATTCAGATTGGCGATCCGGTACTACTTTGTTGCAGCAATGCAGCGCCGGTGCGCCGCAACACCGCCGGGCCCCGGCCCCGCGCACTGTTATCTCTGGAGACAGTGCAGTGCGGCGATTGGGTAGAGTAGCGGCGTGGCCATCTTCTCAGTCACGAGGCAGAGCTGGAGTGTAAGGTACTGTATAGTTTGCGGCTCTGCACAGCCGCTCCTCCTCCTCCCTCCGCCGATGACAGTGCCCGGCAGGAGGGCTCGGAGGAGGCGGCGCCTGCACATCCCTGCACCGGAGCGCCATGTGATGGGGAGCCGCCCGGTGATGGAGCTGCCGGATAGCCCAGTCTAGCAGCAGCGGCGTGGTGCCGCGGGGAGCTGCCCCTGGAGGAGGTGCGGAAATCCTACGAGCAGCCGATCAATGAGGAGCAGGAGTGGGCCGTGTGCTACCAGTGTGCCCGCGGGCTGGTGGAGGGGCCCCCAGGACCAGGATCCGTGACCCGGCGTCTCTCCTGCTGTATCGGGATGGGACGGTCACAGCGATGGTGGAGAGCCCAGGTGAGTTCTGCCCAAGAGCTGACAGTCTGATGGCAGGTGGAGTGACTGCAGCCATATATATCATAGCTATGTCACATATCATTTATATATCATACACTGTGTTCCAAATTATTATGCAAAAATTGTTTAGTAGTGATAAGGTAAGAATTTTTTTGTTTGTCAGTTAAACTAATTGATGGTGATGTGTGTCAGTGCTCTTTATATCACTGTAAGCAATTGCAGACACCTGTGCTAATTAGTTTGGCAGGTATGTCCAATGAAAGGCAAGACTACTTAAGAAGGCTGTCCCACATTATTAAGCAGCCTACATTTTCTGCCAAAATGGGAAAGAAAAAGGATGTGTCGGCTGCTGAGAAGCAACAAATTGTGGAGTGTTTAGGTCAAGGCATGACTACAATTAACATTGCCAAGACACTTCATCGTGATCATCGCACAATCAAGAAGTATGTAGCTGATTCACCGTACACACATGTGCGTGCTGATAAGGGAAAATTGAGGACTCTTTTCTACAGGCAATTACGTCAGGTTAAAAGAGCAGTGGCAAAAAAGCCTTGTCATAGCAGCAGACAAGTTTTTGAATCTGCTGGTGCCCCCAATTTCCCCAGAACAACAAGATGCAGGGTGCTTCAGAGGTTTGTAGCTGTGCGTAAGCCATCCTGTTGACCTCCTCTATCCACTGCACACAAGCAGAAATGGCTCCAGTGGGCCAAACAATACATGAAGACTGACTTCAAAACTGTTTTGTTTACCGATGAGTGCTGTGTAACGCTCGATAGTCCAGATGGATGGAGTGTAGGATGGCTGGTTGATGGACTCCCCATGCAAACACGGCTACGGCGCCAACAAGGAGGAGGTGGAGTAATGTTTTGGGCTGTTATCATGGGGAGAGAGATTGTCGGCCCCTTTAGGATCCCTGAAGGGTTAAAGATGAACTCCATAGTGTATGTTGAGTTTCTCAAACAGCACTTCCTGCCATGGTTCAAGAAGAGGAACCGTGCATTCCGCAGCAAGATCATTTTCATGCATGATAATGCACCGTCTCATGCTGCACATAACACATCTGCATCTCTGGCTGCTATGGGCATAAAAGGGGACAAACTTATGGTGTGGCCCCATGCTCCCCTGACCTCAACCCCATTGAGAACCTCTGGAGCATCATCAAAGGAGTGTCTATGATGGCGGGAGGCAGTTCACATCTAAGCAACAGTTCTGGGAGGGTATTATGTCCTCATGCAAAACAATTGAAGCAGAAACCATCCAAAACCTGACAAATTCAATAGACGAGAGAGTTCAGAAGCTCCTTTCGAACAAGGGGTCCTATGTGCAAATGTAACATCACCTAGAATAAAGTTTTGAGTTGAAAACTGTTTGATTTCAGTTTGTAAGAACCTGCTAATTCTTAAAATTTCAAAAATGACCATTTTTTTGTTCTTTATTAAAATGAAAATGTTGAAAACTCTGCTGTGCATAATAATTTGAAACATGCATTTTGAGTGCAGTTTGAGTGTTTTATTTTTTTAAAAAAATATACTGTTTATCATTGGCAGTTTGTACAAAAACCTTTCAATTGTACTCTAATAGTTATTTGACTGGAAAATTACAATGACTGGTAATTTGGGAAAATCTGAAAAAATATTATTTGCATAATAATTTGGAACACAGTGTATATACACCGCAGGTGTCACTATATATTATATATCAGGTCACACATCATATATCATAGTCATGTATATACACTGCGGGGGGTCATCTGTCTACATACAGTGTTGTATATGTCTGAGGAAAAGGTGTGGGTAAATGGGTGTGGCTTTTAAAATGGGTGTGGCTTACAAATGGTTGTGGCTTAAAAATGGGTGTGGTTTTCCAACGCACAAACACAGAACCTGTTGTTAAAATTTTGAATCCCACCCCTGAGCAGTGGCATATGGGGTAATAAGGAGTTAATGTCACATTGCTAACGTAAGGTGACATTATCCCTGTTAATAATGGAGAGGCGTCAGTAAGACGCCTCTCCATTATTAATCTTAGTTTGAAAGGGTTAAAAAAAAAACACACACATAAGAATAAAGTATTTTAATGAAATAAAACAACACGGTTTTCATATTTTTATTGCACGCCCTGATCCAAGTGACGCCCTCGGTCTCCTATAATAAAAAGTAAAAAAATAAACCAACCGTATATTTCCTGTCCAATGCAGTCCAATTAACAACGAGTGTCCCACGACGATTTCCCTATAGAAAAGTGACATCAGGTGATGTCACTGCTCTATAGTGCCTCCCACTGATGAACTGACAGGAGACAATGGCTCCTGCAGTACATCACTGAGGTTACCTGAGTTGAGGCTCTCACTTTCCGGCAATGCTGCATGGGAATTTTCTCACCCAGCATTGCCAGTGAGAGAATGAACTTAAGTAACCTCACTCTCTCCAGGTGGCAGAGGGATACACACTGCGGAGGATTACCTCCGCTGTCAGTTTATCGTGGAGGCCATGTAGAGCACTGACATCACCCGATGTCAGTGTCCTACATCGGAGATCGTCGTGGGACACTCGTTATTATCTGGACTACGGCGAAAAGGTAAGTATAGGTTGTTTTTTTATTAAAGGAGACGAGAGCTTCGGGGACTAGGTGATTGGTGAGTATGTACTCTGTTATGTGTTGTATGTTATGTGTATTTTCTGTATGTTATATGTAATGTATGTTCTGTATGTGTTTTTTTTTTTTTTTTTTTACATTGAACACATTAGCCGGATGATGGGACTACTACTGTCCCATCATTGGCTAATGTGTCACTCACTGTGTAGCAGGCATAGCTGGATGGGACGATGCCTGCATGTGTGTGTGTGTGTGTGTATATATGTATATATATATATATATATATTACATATATACACACACACAGCCCTGGCAACCCTCCCACCCAAGCACACACTCACATAGCCCGATACAGACTATACACACACATACACGCAGTGCCCCCACAAACCATACACGCGCACAGTCACCGCCCATACTCCGCCCACACACTTCCCTACTCCCGATCTGCTGCGTTTCATCCGCAGCAAAACTGCAGATCTTTTTTAAACGTTTTTTAAAGTGCCCGACTCAATGCAACTCAATGGGTGCAGAAACGCTGCAGATCCACACAAAGAATTGACATGCTGAGGAAAATAAAATGCTGCGATTCCGCACGTGTTTTTCCGCAGCATGTGCACAGCGTTTTTGTATTTCCCATTGATTAACATTGTGTGCACAACGCACTGCGGATTTAAGGCAATTCCTCGAGTCCAAAAACGCTGCGGAAATGCATCAAAATCCGCAACATGTGCACATACCCTTACATATCACTATTGGATGATTTCATGTATTCAGACGTGATGTACTTTATTACTCAAATTCATATTTTGATGATACTACGTGACCTACTTTTTTGTATTGTCAAAACTTAATTTAAACTGATTGAACAATCATTTTCCGATCTTGGTAGCAATTTAATCAGGTAGCTGCTTTTAAGCAGTTGTGTTTGGTGTATGGTATTGCCTTTTAAGAAATTTTTCCCCATCCATTGATCTATCCCATCATCCATTTCAGTGATAAGGAGTAGGGGATAAACTTTAGTTTCAGGACTGGTGTAATGGTGCTTTATGCATTACTTTTGTATACTGCAGTGTCCTGTACAGGAGATCGTGCTGGGGCTGTGTGACCCGAGGGGTGCGAGGAGTTTAGGTGAAGGTACAGGTCTGTGCTCACTGCTGGCTTGCAGCCAAGCACAAGGAATGATGGGAAATGTAGTAAGAAGGGGGCAGAGGATTATGAAGAGTAAGTCATTTCTATGAGAACAGAGCTAAAGCTATGGCACAGGAAACAAAGCAAAACCTGAAACTTGGCTGAAAGTGTATATGGGAATCTTTGGGGGCGTTATCCTTAAAGGGATCATGTCATGTGGAAAAAATGCTGTTAGCCTGCAGATATGGGGTTAATCTGCAGGTTTATAGTGTTGTGAACCTGCCAGGCTCCCACATTTAAGAACCTCACTGCTAGTAGGAAATGAAGTTTATTCCTTCCGACAGTGTACAGCATTCAGTCATAGGGGTGGTGTCGGTGCAGCTTCAGTCACTGCTCTGTGTTGAGAGCGGTGGCTGTACCCGCGTTCCTGGCGCTGAATGATGGCAGCTCTGCACTGGGGCCAGCTCCCTTTTAAGAATTTATGGCAAAACTATTAACTGAGTCCGGGTAGTGGACAGCCTCTTTAATGATTGTTGTAACCTACATATGAAAATGCTGATCATTATTAGAGATGAGAGAATTTGTTCGGATTTGGTTCCAGATGCTATCGGAATCGAATATTGTTCTTGCAATATTCGTCGAACACAGCCGAACATCATTAGAGTCAATGGGAGTAAAAATTACCAAATATGTTTGGAACCGATCATAAGACTTACATTCAGCACGAATAGTGTCCGAATATGGCCCAAATATGTCAAAATCAGATTCGGGGCCAAAATCCGAACAAATTTGCTCATCTCTAATCATTATACACTGTTTGATATAATTGGTTACTCATGCTCCGGACCGTGATCCCACAAAATCCCTCAGATTGTACCTAGAAGAATTGAAGCTTTTTTTGAAGGCAAAATGCGGGCATACCAATTATTGATACGCTTTAGATTTCTCTTGTGTTCATTCATGCATAATTAAAATAAACTATTAGCACGTTTTAGAAAGCATTCTCACTTTGCAACATTTTTTACACACCGGTGTAAACCTTCTGCATGGAAAAGTGTATTGAATTCTTACCCTGTGAAGAAAGTCTTATCATGTTAATAAGGAATAGTGTGATGTTATCTGTTAGCTTCATCTTCCTAATGTGGAATTGGCTTTATTCAGCTATCCCGGTACAATGCATTAATTTTCTTGTGTTTAGCGAATATATCTGTATGAAACAACTTAGCCAATGTTCCTTTTTTCTTTTTTTAAGCCGGTTTCACACTTCCTGATATTTCTGGTACCGGAAAAAACAGTACCGGAGATATCAGTGTCCGTGTGTGTAATACTTGCGGTACACGTATGGCAACTTTGTGCTGCATCAGTATGACGCCTGGGAAGCAGTGGTACAGTTAGCGCTGTTTCCAGGCGCTGGGTGCTTAAGACGGCTCTCATGATTCTCCCTTGCTATGCCAGCGATCAGCGCGAGCAGGAGAGAATGATGAGTTATATTCAGAGGAAAATAGCGAGAGCAGGCGGCAGCTGATGGGACTACTACTCGCATCAGCCTACAGCTGCTGCTGCTAATAACAGTGAGAGCAGATGGCGGCTGATGGGAGTATTTATCAGCCGCTGCCTGCGCTATGAATAACTGCTTGAGTTCCCCTATATTTTTGATAACCAGCCAGGAAAAACTGTCTGCTGGTTGGCTGGTATTCTCAGGCCCCCCAGCCTAAAAATAGCATCCCGCAGCCACCCAGAAAAGGCACATGATTAAATAATTTAAAACGAAAACTGCACGAAGACCCTTCTATACTTAAACATCCTTGCTAATGCTGACAGCTGAGGGTTGTCCCCAGCTGTAAGTTTTGCCTGGCTGGTTCTAGAAAATGCAGGGGAACCCACACTGTTTATTTTATTTAATGATTTATAATTATATTTATTTATAGCGCCGGTAGCGGCGGATGAATACTCCCATCAGCCGCTGCCTGCTCTCACTGTTATTAGCGGCCCGTGCTGCTGTTAAAAAAAAAAAATGGACGTGTCAGTGTATTTTGCCCATTGACACAGTCTATGGACACACACTGACATGTACACAGACATGAAAGTGTGTAAGGGTATGTTTCCACGTTCAGGATTACATCCGGATTTGCTGCGGATTGGACACTGCGTAGAGCCGCAGCGTTTAATCCGCAGCGTCCAGGTGTTACAGCATAGTGGAGGGGATTTCTTGAAATCCCATCTCCACTATGCGTAGTAGTACGCGGGTGACACCCACGAAACCGGACATGCGGCGCGTCTTTTTAGAACACCGCATGTCTGTTTACCTTGCGAAGAGGCTCAGTCTCCGCAAGGTAAATAACCCAGTCTATGTATGCGATGCGGTGATACCGCATATGTTCAAGGAACACATCCAGAATGACCGCGCGTACAGATGGGGGTGGGGCTTTGGGCGGAGCGAGTTTTCTGCTCTGTCCAAAGCGCAGGCAATACGCTAAGTGGAAACGTACCCTAAGTGTCTCCGGTACCTGTGAAAACTATCACTACTAGAGTTGAGCGAAACAGGTCGGCCAGATTCATAAGTCGCCGACTTTTGCCAAAGTCGGGTTTCGCTGCCCGAAACCCAACCATAGCGTGAAGTCGGCCAGAATGCTTGCAGGTGCCCTTTTTTTTCAGCCAAGAGCAAGTACGTACACTGTGGGCAACAAGATGACATGGGCAGCGTCCACCACCATCGTAGAGAAGGGCATTGCAGTGATTGGCTTGCTTTGGGGGGCGTCATTGTGTCTATAAAAGCCCTGACTGCCGACCTCCATTTTACTTCTGCTGATCTTAACAGTAGGTAGAGGTTGCTGTTTATCAGTAGGGAGAGAGGGCTGGAAAGAGAAGCACTTATGTGCTTGTGGTGATAGCAATTGTGCTGTACAGTTAGTGTGCAGTGACAGGGGAGGATTTTCTTGTGTGCAGCAGCGCTGGTTATTAGGCTGCCTGATAGCTGTATTGCTGTGTATACACTGCTGTGCAGACTGCTTTTTACACAGCACTAATACTTTAATTCTTTTTTTCTGCACAGTTACCGACCGTTCATTTTTTCCAACACCGTATAGAGCTGTACGCTCCTCACACACTACCATGTACCGGCTGATATCACGGACAAATACATGCTAGCTATCTGTGTGTGTGTCTCCGGAAATATATACGGAGATTTAAATTTTCCCCTACACCATATACAGCTGTACGCTTCTGATACAGTACCGTATTTCTGCTGTTTGTATTACCGTCAAATCCATACTGAATGAGCGTCTGTGTGTGACTCCGGAAATATATACAGAGATTTAAATTTTTCCCTACACCCTATACAGCTGTACGCTTCTGATACAGTACCGTATTTCTGCTGTTTGTATTACGGTCAAATCCATACTGAGAGCGTCTGTGTGACTCCGGAAATACATACGGAGATTTAAATTTTTCCCTACACCGTATACAGCTGTACGCTTCTGATACAATACCGTATTTCTGCTGTTTTGTATTACTGTCAAATCCATACTGAGAGAGCGTCTGTGTGTGACTCCGGAAATAAATAATGAGATTTAAATTTTCCCCTACACCGTATACAGCTGTATGCTCCTCATACAGTACCATATCTGCTGGTATTTTTGGTACATTTTCCCAAACATGAGGAAGTATGGTGGAAGAGACCGTGGACGTGGACAAGGGGGGGGCCAGCTGGTACTGATGGTGGTGGTGGTGCATCTGCTGGCAGTGCCAAAAGCACAATAGCACCTAAGGCAGGAGGTGTTGAGCCTGCGTCATCGTCTGGCTCCAGAAGGCCTGGAAGGCTCCCTTTTCTGGGAGTAGGTAAACCGCTTTTAAAGCCGGAGCATCAGGAACAGGTTTTGGCTTATGTTGCCGAAACAGCCTCCAGCTCTATCGCCTCCTCTTCTGAAATTTCAAAAACTGCAAGCACTGAGTTGTCAGTGCAGGCTCCTGGTCAGGAACAACACCTTTCCTTGTGTCCTTCACCTCCACCAAAAGTGAAGGATGCAGCAGGCCACACTTCAGATTACTCCCTGGAGAATCCGCAGCAGGCATCGACATCGCAGCTGTGGTTATCTGGCAGGCCCGTAGCAGTCCAAAAACGTGTTAAAAAACAAAAAGTTGCAGGACATCTTGGCCAGACGGTCAAATTAGCACACCGTGCAAGCCCTGAAAAGTTTTCACATAGTAGGAAGAGTGCAGTGTGGCACTTTTTTGACCAAAATCCTATTGATGAGGCAAAGGTTATCTGTAAGAAGTGCGGAAGGACCTTAAGCCGAGGGAAAAATCTCCGAAATTTGAATACCAGTTGCATGCTTAGACATGTAAACACCATTCACTTGCAAGCGTGGACGGACTACAAAACCTCAGGTGGCACACGTGCACCTGCTCCATCTGAAGGTAGCCAGCAACGCTACATCGCTCCCCCCACTGTAACCCCTTTGGTTAGCACACCACCAGCAAGAAATGTTGAGGTGTCGTCGCAAGGCCAAAGCAGTCAGGAAATCACAATGTTTTTCCAATGAAAGACTGCATTTAGGCCATCACCACCATCACATCACCAACCCCCTCTCAGTCCGCCATGTCCACCGCTAGTTCTACCATATGCAGCTCTCAAGTCCAGCTTACCCTGGCAGACACTCTGAGTAGGACAAGAAAGTACTCATCCTCTCATCCGCGTACACTGGCTTTGAACGTCAACATTGCCAAACTGATCTCATTAGAGATGATGCCCTTCCGTTTGGTTGAAAGCGCATCGTTCCAAGAGCTCATGGCCTATGCTGTGTCACGCTATGACCTACCCAGTCGGCAATTCTTTTCTAGAAAAGCGATCCCTGCCCTCCACCTGCATGTGAAAGACTGCTTTGCCCATGCACTCAAACAATAAGTGAGTGGAAAGGTGCACCTCACAACAGATGCATGGGCCAGTAGTCATGGCCATGGCCGTTACGTGTCCATCACTGCGCACTGAGTGAATGTGGTGGATGCAGGGTCCACAGGGGACAGCGGCGGTGAGACAGTGCTGCCTAGCCCACGGTATAGGCAACAGTTGGCTGTAGGCGTTTGACCTTCCTCCTCCAGAAGCAAAAGCTCGTCGACAGAGTGCAGACACACGAGCACTCCATCCGCAGCTGCCAGTGTTGCACACGAGGTGTCCCACTATCGAACAGCTAGTGGTAAGCGTCAGCAGGCTGTTTTAAAGATGATGTCTTTGGATGACAACAGACACACCGTGGAGGTACTGGCCGACTACTTACAGCGAGAAGCTGAGTCCTGGCTGGGCAGTCTACATCTTGAGCCAGGCAAGGTAGTCCATGATAACGGATGTAACTTTGTGGCGGCCATAGCCCTGGCAAAACTCACCTTGCCTGGCACACACCTTGAACCTGGTGGTGCAGTGCTTCATAAATAATTATTCGGAGTTACCAGCCCTGCTCCATAAGGTGCGAAGACTGCTCGCACATCCGTCGCTCGCCCGTAGACTCCAGTCGTATGCAGAGGCTGCAGCGATAGCTCCACCTCCACAATCACCGCCTAATCATAGATGTTGCAACAAGGTGGAACTCCACCATGCACATGATTGAGAGGCTGTGCGAACAGAGGCAGGCTGTAATGCATTTGTGGGAGGATACACGGGCAGGCAGTTTGAGGGCTGACATCGAGTTGTCGGGTGTGCAGTGGTCAAAGCTGAAAGACCTCTGTAAAGTCCTTCAGTGTTTTGAGGAATTCACATGGCTGGTAAGCGCAGACGACGCCATCATAAGCATGAGCATCCCACTTATGCGTCTGCTCATGCAAACTTTGACGCACATTAAGGATCAGGCATCTGCAGCGGAGGAGGAGGAGGGAAGCCTTGATGAGTCAGCCATTGTCTGCTCAGGGAACTGGAGGAGGAAGAGGAGGAGGAGGAGGGGGGTGATTATTTTGGGGAGGAGGATGCTTCTCAGGGGGCAAGAGAATATGTTGGCTTGCCAAGGTCAGGTACAGGGTTTGTGCGTGACTGGAGGGATGTGGATTTGGCAGAAAGTGCTCCTTCACCCACCACTGGCAGTGCATCATTGACACCTGGAACATTGGCCCACATGTGTGATTATGTCTTGCGGATCCTAAAAAGGGATCCCCGCATTGCCAAAATTATGAAGGATGACGACTACTGGTTGGCCAGCATCCTCGATCCACGCTATAATGGCAAATTACAGAACATCATGCCACAGGAGAAACTAGAGCTAATATTGGCGAACAAACAAGCAACTTTGGTAATCCGTTTGTTAGAGGCTTTCCCAGCACACAGCAGTGGTGCAGGTTTTACCACAAGCCGTACTGGGCCAAATGGAAGAGGTGTTCGTGGTGCACACAACCGAAGTGGCGTTGGAGACAGGGGTTTTATGACCATGTTGTGGACTGATTTCTCGAGGACCGCTCACAAGACTGGTAATATTGAATCGATTGTAGCAGACAGGAGACAGCAGTTGTCAGCTACGGTTCAAAATTACCTCTCCTCCCCTATCGATGTTCTCCCTCACAGTTCATTCCTCTTTGACTACTGGGCCTGTAAACTGGACACCTGACCTGAATTGGCATAATATGCCTTACAGGAGCTCGCTTGCCCTGCTGGTAGTGTGCTATCAGAAAGAGTCTTCAGTGCTGCTAGATCAATCCTGACAGAAAGAAGGACCCTTCTGTCGACCCAAAATGTAGGTGATCTCACCTTCATTAAAATGAACCATGCCTGGGTTTCGAAGGATTTTGTACCACCTTCCCCTGATGACACATAGGTTGCCAGCAAAATGGCTCGCTTTGTCCTCCTCTTCCTCCGACTTCTCCAATTCCTCATTCCATCATTTGCAGCTGCTGAACGTCCAGCCTACACCTCAACATATGCCAGTTTTTCCACCTCACTAACTGGGCTGTACCCCCTCCAGTGCCGGCGTCAGCACCTGGCGCACCCGGGCAAGTGCTGGGGCCCTGAGCAGGTGGGGGGGCCCACTCGCCATTAGAGACACCGGCGTACTGTGCGGGGCCCTGTGTCAGTGCCGGCGCCCACGAGTGGGCCCCCCCTGCTTGCTCAGGGCCTCAGCACTTGCAACACTTACCTCTCCCTGCTTCACCGTTGTGATGTTTTCCGCGTTTCCTGACAGTGACATTCAGGTCAGAGAGCGCGATGACGTCACGCCTGTGCGCCCTCTGCCTGAACAGTCACAGTGCAGAGAGCTGGAAGATGGCGACGCTGAGGAGTCCAGAGTAGAGCAGTGCCCAGCGAGGAGAGGCATTTCATTTTTTTAAATGTTTGGAGCAATATATGGGGAGCATTATACACTGGAGAATTATATATGCGGCCCATCATACACTGGAGCATTATAAATGGAGCCCATTATACACTGGAACATCATATACGGGGCCCATTACACACTGGAGCATCATATATGGGGCCCATTATACACTGGAACATCATATATGGGGCCCATTATTTACTGGAGCATCATATGGGGCCCATTATATATATGGAGCATTATATGGGGCACATTATAGATGGAGCATCACAAGGAGGCCATTATATATGGAGCATTATATATGGGGACCATTATATTTGGAGCATTATATGGGGCCCATCATACACTGGAGCATCATATATGGGGCCCATCATATACTAGAGCATCATATGGGGTTCATTATTTATGGGGCATCATATGGGGCCCTTTATATATGGAGCATCATATGGAGCACATATGGGGCCTATTCTGTATGGAGCATTATATGGAGCCCATACTGTATGGAGCAATATATGCGACTCATTATACTGTATGGAGCAATATGTGGGGCTCATAATACTCTATGGGGACTGTCCTATACTGTATGGCACATTATATAGTGACCATCATATACTGGAGCATTATGTGGAGCTCATCATATACTGTATGGAACATTATATGGGACCAATTATGTATGGAGCAATATATGGGGCTCATTATTCTGTATGGTGCACTATGTGGTGCACTATGTGGTGCCCATAATACTGTATGGAGGACTGTACTGTCTGGTTTTTGACCTATTGTAGAATTTACAATAGATATCTCTCATGTAATGTAATAAGTGAAGTATTTGGCATTGTACTATACCTATATTTCTCTGCCGTATCGGAGCATCATGAATTGTGGTATGTGTAAAAGGGGCCCACTGAGACGGTCGCCCTTGGCCGCAAGGTAAAAGGACATGCTGCGATCTGAAAAGACGTGCCGCGTGTCAGTTTACGCAGGTCTGCCGCCTGCGTGTTTTAATGCATAGTGGAGACGGGATTTCATGAAGTCCCCTCCACTATGCTGTAACATCTTGACGCTGCGTGTTTGACGCTGCGGCTGTACACAGCGTCAAACACGCGTTTACTTACCGTGGAAACATTCCCTAAGGGCGTATTCACACTACAGTATTTTGCATCAGTGTTTGTCTGCAAAACCAGGAGTGTAGCTTAGATCAAATAATTATAATTTAAAGCTCGAGACGTGTTCTGTACTCTTGAGACACTCCTGGTTTTAGCATACAAATACTGATGTGTGTATATACACTAGCCTATAGTACCAGTGGTCATACTCTGTGCTGATAGTGTGGTGGAAACACTGGTGCACAGCCTCAGAAATGTGCTGCACATTACCTTTCCATGCAATGTACATTATATGCTTTAGATGCTGAACCTGTGATGCCCTTCACACTTGGCAGCGGTGCTCTATCTAGACCTCTTCTCTGTGATCTAGCATTGGTTGCTTGATGGAAAATGCTCCTGTTGGATTATGATAGGTGTTTTTCCAAATAGAACTGAATTGTTTTGTGTCATTGAAAATGTAATCTAATAATGAGCTACTCCCTTCCCCTGAGAAAGTGTTACCATATGTGTGGCCTTGTGTTTCATTCACACAGATGAAATTGTATGATTTGCAACAAGCTTTAGAAATTCATTTGCATGCGCATTGTTGTTCTCTGTGCTGGCTGTTGTTCAGGGTCATTGCATAAGCCATAGTGGAGAAGAAAAAAAAAATCTGAAGGTTTTTCCATAAGCAGAGTAATACTAATACATCTAGTGGAAACTAATGATTTTACTAAAGCAGTCTTCCCTGGGATGCGACTTGATTTTTTTTAACTACTGGTGTTCTGACCTCTGAGACCCTCGTCTATGCTATGTGCACACTTTTCTTAAAGAGAATCTGTCACCTATTTTTTCGACTATAAGCTGCGGCCACCGCCACCAGGGGCTTACCTACTGCATTACAGATTGCTGTAGATAAGCCCCCGATGTAACCTGAAAGAGAAGAAAAACGAGTTAGATTATAATCACCCAGGGGCGGTCCGGTACGGGTCTGGAGGGAGTCACGGTCCGGTCCGGCGTCTCCCATCTTCTAGTGAAGACGTCCTCTTCTTTGCTTCCCGTCGCGGCTCCTGCTCAGGCGTACTGATTTGCCCTGTTGAGGGCAGAGCACAGAGCTGCAGTGCGCAGGACCTCTCTGACCTTTCCCGGCGCCTGCGCACTGTAGTAATATGCAAAGCAGTGCGCCGGAGCCTCGACGGGAAGCAAAGAAGAGGACATCTTGGCTAGAAGATGGAAGGCGCCGGACCAGACCGCGACTCCCTCCAGACCCGTACCCGGACCGCCCCTGGGTGAGTATGATCTAACTCATTTTTCTTCTTTCAGGTTACATCAGGGGCTTATCTACAGCATTACAGAATGCTGTAGATAATATGCATGGAGGCGTGATTGGGATGGTAAAACAGTCCCCGGCATTGTTGTGAATGGCAGGTATGTGTTGCAGAGGTCCTCTCCGCTGTAAGCCAGTAATGTTGTTCTGGGACTTGTAGTCCTACAAGAGTTCTATTTATTTTACAGGGTTAGCCGGAGAGCTGGGTGGGGACTGGCTTACCACACATACACCGCCCACTTTATGGTTGTGAGTTTTGAGGACCTGTGATGAGGTCATGAGCATGTGACCAGACAATGGCTACAGGTATGTAAGGAAGGAGTTGGCACATGGAGAGGGAGTGGTCAGTGTTTGGGAGTCTGCCAGGGTGGACACTACAGAGCTCCTATGTGTGTTGAGGCTCCAGGACCGAGCCTGAAGTACTGGACATTTGTACTGTGTTTTGCCTGAGTTTTGAGTTGTGGGTTTGTGGAGCAATAAACCCCATGAACTTTTTAAAGGAACGTGCCTCCTGATTTCATCCCGTCGCAGCTAAGTGAGTTAAAACCTTAAAATATATATATATATATATATATATATATATATATATATATATATATATATATATATATACAGTTAGGTCCATAAATATTTGGACAGAGACAACATTTATCTAATTTTGGTTCTAGACATTACCACAATGAATTTGAAACAAAACAAATCAGATGCAGATGAAGTTCAGACTTTCAGCTTTCATTTGAGGGTATCCACATTAAAATTGGATGAAGGGTTTAGGAGTTTCAGCTCCTTAACATGTGCCACCCTGTTTTTAAAGGGACCAAAAGTAATTGGACAAATGACTCCAAGGCTATTTCATGGACAGGTGTGGGCAATCCCTTTGTTATGTCATTCTCAATTAAGCAGATGAAAGGGCCGGAGTTGATTTGAGGTGTGGTGTTTGCATTTGGAAGGTTTTGCTGTGAAGGAAACATGTGGTCACAGGAGCTCTCCATGCAGGTGAAACAAGCCATCCTTAAGCTGCAAGAACAGAAAAAAACCCATCCAAGAAATTGCTACAACATTAGAAGTGGCAAAATCTACAATTTGGTACATCCTGAGAAAGAAAGAAAGCACTGGTGAACTCATCAATCCAAAAAGACCTGGGAGCCCACGGAAGACAACAGTGGTGGATGATTGCCGCATACTTTCTTTGGTGAAGAAGAACCCGTTCACAACATCAACTGAAGTCCAGAACACTCTCAGTGAAGTAGGTGTATCTGTCTCTAAGTCAACAGTAAAGAGAAGACTCCATGAAAGTAAATACAAAGGGTTCACATCTAGATGCAAACCATTCATCAATTCCAAAAATAGACAGGCCAGAGTTAAATTTGCTGAAAAACACCTCCAGAAGCCAGCTCAGTTCTGGAAAAGTATTCTATGGACAGATGAGACAAAGATCAACCTGTACCAGAATGATGGGAAGCCAAAAGTTTGGAGAAGAAAGGGAACGGCACATGATCCAAGGCACACCACATCCTCTGTAAAACATGGTGTAGGCAACGTGATGGCATGGCCATGCATGGCTTTCAATGGCACTGGGTCACTTGTGTTTATTGATGACATAACAGCAGACAAGAGTAGCCGGATGAATTCTGAAGTGTACCGGGATATACTTTCAGCCCAGATTCAGCCAAATGCTGCAAACTTGATTGGACGGTGCTTCATAGTACAGATGGATAATGACCCCAAGCATACAGCCAAAGCTACACAGGAGTTCATGAGTGCAAAAAAGTGGAACATTCTTCAATGGCCAAGTCAATCACCAGATCTTAACCCAATTGAGCATGCATTTCACTTGCTCAAATCCAGACTTAAGAGGGAAAGACCCACAAACAAGCAAGACCTGAAGGCTGCGGCTGTAAAGGCCTGGCAAAGCATTAAGAAGGAGGAAACCCAGCGTTTGGTGATGTCCATGGGTTCCAGACTTAAGGCAGTGATTGCCTCCAAAGGATTCGCCACAAAATATTGAAAATAAAAATATTTTGTTTGGGTTATGTTTATTTGTCCAATTACTTTTGACCTCCTAAAATGTGGAGTGTTTGTAAAGAAATGTGTACAATTCCTACATTTTCTAACACATATTTTTGTTCTACCCTTCAAATTAAACGTTACAATCTGCACTTGAATTCTGTTGTAGAGGTTTCATTTCAAATCCAATGTGGTGGCATGCAGAGCCCAACTCGCGAAAATTGTGTCACTGTCCAAATATTTCTGGCCCTGACTGTATATACAGTACAGACCAAAAGTTTGGACACACCTTCTAATTTAAAGATTTTTCTGTATTTTCATGACTATGAAAATAGTAGAATCAAAACTATGAATTAACACATGTGGAATTATACATTACACTTTACAAAAAAGTGTGAAACAACTGAAAATATGTCTTATATTCTAGGTTCTTCAAAGTAGCCACCTTTTGCTTTGATTACTGCGTTGCACGCAAAAAAGGTGAACGGATGGACTCTACATGCCTGGTTCCCACCGTGAAGCATGGAGGAGGTGGTGTGATGGTGTGGGGGTGCTTTGCTGGTGACACGGTTGTGGATTTATTCAAAATTTGAAGCTGTGAGCGGTCCAGCTCACCCCAAACCATCTCGATTGGGTTGAGGTCTGGTGACTGTGGAGGCCAGGTCATATGGCGTAGCACCCCAACACTCTCCTTCTTGGTCAAATAGCCCTTACACAGCCTGGAGGTGTGTTTGGGGTCATTGTCCTGTTGAAAAATAAATGATGGTCCAACTAAACGCAAACCGGATGGAAAGATGCTGTGGTAGCCATGCTGCTTCAGTATGCCTTCAATTTTGAATAAATCCCCAACAGTGTCACCAGCAAAGCACCCCCACACCATCACACCACCTCCTCCATGCTTCACGGTGGGAACCAGGCATGTAGAGTCCATCCGTTCACCTTTTTTGCGTGCAAAGCAGTAATCAAAGCAAAAGGTGGCTTCTTTGAAGAACCTAGAATATAAGACATATTTTCAGTTGTTTCACACTTTTTTGTTAAGTGTAATGTATAATTCCACATGTGTTAATTCATAGTTTTGATGCCTTCAGTGTGAATGTACAATTTTCATAGTCATGAAAATACAGAAAAATCGTTGAATGAGAAGGTGTGTCCAAACTTTTGGTCTGTACTGTGTATGTGTGTGTGTATATATATATATATATATATATATATATATATATATATGTATGTGTGTATATATAATATATATATATATATATATATATATATATTATATATATATATACAGCTCAGGCAAAAAAATAAGACACCACTGCTGCACAGTTTTATGAAACTCAGCTTCTCTACATTTTTGACAGCTGTTCCATTCTAGTGTCAGTTGAATTCCAGCCAGGAGACCGGCATCTTCTTCGAATGTCACTCAGCAACCCCAGGATGACATCAAGTGACCTACCAAAGAAATGGCAGCTGGTGTGAAGTGCACGGCAAGAACAGTTCGTAACAGGCTCCTAGAGGCAGGGCTCAAGTCATGTAAAGCTAGAAAAAAGCCTTTCATCAATGAAAAGCAAAGGAGAGCCAGGCTGAAGTTTGCCAAAGACCATAAGGATTGGACCATAGAGGACTGGAGTAAGGTAATCTTCTCTGATGAGTGTAATTTTCAGCTTTGCCCAACACCTGGTCGTCTAATGGTTAGACGGAGACCTGGAGAGGTGTACAAACCACTGTGTCTTGCACCCACTGTGAAATTTGGTGGAGGATCGGTGATGATCTGGGGATGCTTCAGCAAGGCTGGAATTGAGCAGGTTTATCTTTTGCGAAGGACGTATGAATCAAGCCGAATACAAGGTTATCCTGGATAAACCCGTTGATTCCTTCTGCTCAGGCAATGTTCCCCAACTCTCAGGACTGTTTTTTTGCAGAAGGACAATAAGCCATGTCACACAGCTAGGTAAATCAATGTGTGGATGAAGGACCACCACATCAAATCCCTGTCATGGCCAGCTCAATCTCCAGACCTGAACACCATTGAAAACCTCTGGAATGTAATCAAGAGGAAGATGGATAGTCACAAACCATCAAACAAAGAAGAACTGCTTATATTTTTGTACCAGGAGTGGCATAAGGTCACCCAAAAGCAGTGTGAAAGACTGGTGGAAAGCATGCCAAGACGCATAAAAATATTGATTTCTGAACTCTTCCTGAGTTAAAACATTACTATTGTTTCTAAATGATTATGAACTTGTTTTTTTAGCATTATTTGAGGTCTGCAAGCACTGCATTTGTTATTTTTGACCATTTTTCATTTTCTGAAAATAAATGCAAAATTTATTGCTTGGAAATTCAGTGATATGTTGACAGTAGTTTATAGAATAACAGAGCAATTTACATTTTACTCAAAAATATACCTATAAAGAGAAAATGAGTCAAACTGAAAATTTTTGCAGTGGTCTCTTAATTTTTGCCAGGGCTGTATAGTATACAGTGCTCAAAAAAAATGCGTTGAAAAAGTCAAACGGCGCTCCTTCCCTTGCGACCTCTGCCATGCGCCCAAAAAGTGGTTTACCCCCACATATGGGGTATCGGCGTATTCAGAAGAAATTGCACAACAAATTTTGTGGTTCATTTTTTCTTTTAACACTTGTGAAAATAAAAAAAATTGGTTCCGAAGTAAAGCTTTTGCAAAAAAAGTTAAATGTCAATTTTTTCCTTCCACATTGCTTCAGCTCCTGTGAAGCACCTGAAGGGTTAATAAACTTCTTGAATGTGGTTTTGAGCACCTTGAGGGGTGCAGTTTTTAGAAAGGTGTCACTTTTCGGTATTTTTTATCATATAGACCCCTCAAAGTGACTTCAAATGTGATGTGGTCCCTAAAAAAAAATGGTGTTGTAAAAATGAGAAATCGCTGGTCAACTTTTAACCTTTATAACTTCGTAACAAAATTGTGCTGATGTAAAGTAGACATGTGGGAAATGTTATTTATTAAGAAATTTGTGTGACATATCTCTCTGATTTAAGGGCATAAAAATTTAAAATTTGAAAATTGCTAAATTTTCAAAATTTTCGCCATATTTCCGTTTTTTTCATAAATAAACACAAGTCATATCAAAGAAATTTTACCACTAACGTGAAGTACAATATGTCACGAAAAAAACAATCTCAGAATCAGTGGGATTCGTTAAAGCGTTCCAGAGTTATAACCTCATAAAGTGACAGTGGTCAGAATTGTAAAAATTGGCCCAGTCATTAAGCTGCAAAATGGCTCTGTCACTAAGGGTTAATTTCACAGACGTTTGATTTACTTTGAGTTATATTCTGTTGTTTAAGTGTTCCCTTTATTTTTTTGTGCAGTGTATATTAGATATACGTTTTTTTTTTTTTTGTTAAATATATTTTTATTTAGCTTACAAAAACGCATACAAATCCGCAAAAAGCGCTTGAAAATCGTCATCAAAACCGCGTGGATTTTCAGATGCGTTTTCTGCCAAGAGTGGAAGATTCTGCGCAGATTTTTACAAGCGCAAATCCGCAACATGTGCACATACCTTTTTAAAGCACGTGTGTATATAATATCTATATATTTACTCCATATGTGTCCATATTCTTTAAGTAATCCCGTCTTGAGAAACATTGTATTTCGTAGTATCCTGGAGATGTAGTTTGTGGCCATAGTTGGAATGCCCTTTAGTTACCAATTTATCGTAAATGCCAAAGCTCAGAGCTGACAAGCAGTATTGTGATGCACATGCTTATATGCATATTTAAATATGATGCTAGGAATGATCGTTTATTAATATTTGCTTCTTTAGACTTTGTTCACTTTGCATTGTTGGCCTTTAGTGTTGAGCGATACGATACTGCAAATATCGGGTATCGGCCGATATTAGCTGTATCGGGCTTTCAATTCCGAGTACCGATATTTTCGTCATCTCGGATACCGGAATCGGATTTGTCACTGTCACTGTGAGTGTCCGTCGGTCGGGTCTGTCAGGAGTCAGCGGCACTTACCTGGCAGAAGATCTCCGGCGGTCACGTCCTGGACTGCTTGATGGCTGCCATTATCTTCTCCCTGGCGGTCACATGCAGTTTTTCGCGATAACTGCAGTGATTGCAGGGTAATCCCGGCCGTAAAGCAGTCCGATGACGTCACCGCCGGGGAAGCAGGTAATCAGCTGTGCTGCGCCGGGATGACAGGCTCTTCCTGTCATTCTGATGTAGCAGAGCTGGATCGTCGTGGGACACTCGTTACTATGGACTGCGTCGGACAGGTGGTATACTGCTGTTTTTTTTTTTTCATTTTTTTACAGGAGATCGATGGCGTCGCAGGATGAGACTGTAATAAAAGTAATGAAAACTGTGTTGTGTTTTTTATTAAATTAAAATTTTTTTTTATGAACATTCACCCGTCCGGGTACATCAACAATTTAACTATTTACATACAGGGACCCTGTCCGGGTTATTTATAATTCTTTGGCAGGGGTGTTCCAGGTACCACCTGGTACTCTTCTGATGCTTGCCAAACATCCGAGACACCAAGGACCACCAGGACCTGATGACGTCGTGTGGCCTGTACAGTCAAGTCGTGACCCGCTATCTGTGTCTGTGTGGCCACCTCTTTCATCTCCCTCCGGGTCTGGAGCCCTATGTCCCGGACTGAACGAACCCCAGGGGGCCTAACAGGCGCCGGGTACGGGCCAGCTATAGTTATCATGTCCATAGCTGGGGCTGCTGAGGAGACCACTGAGGGAGGCTGGGGAGATTTACGGCGTGGGGTGGGCACTTGTGCAGAGGCCTGGATGTGGGAGGCTGAAGGCTCCGAGGGTCTCACAGGTTCCTGACACTCTGGGGAGTAGGGGTCGCACCTGGTAACATTTAGGGCGTACCATCCATTGTAACCCCAGTGTCGGGTGTAAGTCACCAAGTCTCCTGGCAACAGGTCCCTCCCCGGGTGTCCTTCTGGGAGGTGAGCCTCCACGTCCCGCCGGGTCACAAACACTTCTAAATAAAGTCCAGGCTCCTGGATGAAGCCCCAACCACCTTTCAATTTAAAGCTCCGTACTGCACCCTTACGCCGCGGCTCCCACAGGGTTCCTTTATCTTTTCTCATCCGGTCCTTATCTGCCCGGTCCTTCTCCAGGTTACGTTGCCGAAGCTTTTGGGATTCTCGCTGCTCCCTTTGTCGCTCTGCTTCCCGCTCCCAACGTCTCCACTCTTCCTCCTGACGCCGGTTGTAATTCTCCTACACCAGCATCTCCATGTCTCCACCATCAAACTGCAGCTTACGATGTCCGGTTTGCGGCAGCTCTCCTGGTGCCCCCAGTCCTGGCGGCGCTCACCTGCGGAGGAAGCAGCTGGCTCTGGAACAGATGACAGTCGGGGCTCCGGTACAGACAGGTAGACCTCTGGTGCCTGCGCGGCCTCCTCCATGAGGACGGGTGTCGCTTCTTCTGTCTCAGCGACGGGGGCAGACAGCGGGATCTGGGGTGCTGCCGGTGCAGAGTTTTTTGCAGGAACGGGTGCCTCCACTGCGACAACGTCAACCGGATCACATTGCAAGGGCTGGGATGCCCGCACGGACTCCTCTACTAGAACGGGTGCCTCCACTGCGACAACGTCAACCGGATCACATTGCAAGAGCTGGGATGCCCGCACGGACTCCTCTACTAGAACGGGTGCCTCACCTTCCGGTACAGACACTTCAGGTAAGAGGGATTGGCGCCGCTCCAAGTTTAGTTTTAGGGCACGCCAGCTGGCTTCCATCCTGGCGACCTCCTCCCGGTGCCGGGCCAGGCCTCTTAGGGTATCCTCCGCTTCTTGCAGCGTAGGAGGGTTTCGAGGCCGGGTGCCCAATGGTGGTTCCGTGGCGATCGGGTCGCTTCCGTGGGGGGAGAGCTCTGACTGCTCCATCCCTTCACACTTCTGCTCGTGTCCATTAGCCATCTCTGCCAAGTCACATGTGTCATTAGCATCTGGAGAGGGCCCCTCTTTTGTAGTGAGGCGGGACCTTCGTGTTAGTTTCCGCACACTGAGGAGGCGGAACTGAAGAGCTGTGGGGCACGATCTTACATTGCAGTACCATTTAGAGTGGTCGGCCATCTTTTTTGCGCCACTGAGTGAGTGTACACCCACGAAGAGCACGCCCTTCTTCTTCACCAGTGCCTCTTCGTGACGCAGATATGGCGGAAAAATGGCAAATACATTCTCTGATGATTTTAGCAATTCTCAAGCACAAAACCAGTTCAATTCAGGCACACAGGACTCGCTTATAGCGAGCTACAGAATCCTGTTCGTGACGCCCAAGTTGAGTCGCACAGAGCCAGAGGTTTTGGGGGTACTCGGCACCGAGCCCGTCGACTTCTATGGGGTATGTCACGGCTTTACCCGGCAATTGAATCAGAGTCTATTTTACTATGTAGAAGTGTATAAACTATAAATATATGTATATATATATATATATATGTCACAATGACATGTATATATATATATATATGTATTCTATGTGTGTATATTTTGTGTTTACAACGAAAGAAAGGGTTTTTTTTGTTGCGATATTTTGTTCCCATAGACTTACATGGGACTTCCGGTATCGGAATCGGATATCGACGATATTTAGTGATATCGGCGATACCATTCCGATACGATATTTTTAGATATCGAGCAGTATCGCTCAACACTATTGGCCTTCATTTTAGCTCAGATGTATATATATTAATGCTAAATGGAGACTATGATGGATGACATCCGTCACCCACATGCTATATAATTGCATCCATTCAGCGGATACATCATGAAGTCTATTCAACAGCTTTTCATGATGTACTGTACCTGCTAAATGCACTGCATGGGTAATAGATGCTACCGTATAATATCCATCATCCGCTATTATATTGGTAACCATGTAACAGGCATCCATTAGGCCTCACTCAGATGTCTGTCAGTCACGTATGTGTTGTACCTGTGGTTTATATAGAACATACCCATTATAGTGTATGGGACGCTTAATCCTCACCGTGACATGGACCCTACAAGTCTATGGCCCCGATTCATCAAGGAAATTTCACTAGAATTCTGGTGTAAATTTCTTTGAGAAGTTGCACAAGAGTAAGATTTCTTGCATGGCACACTGAGGCGCATGCCACTTGTCAGATGGGTCCGATTAATGGTGTGCGCCTCTTACCTCTTTCACACTTCAGTCGTGCGACGTCAGTCAAAATCCGTAAAAGCTGCAAAAAAAACGGATCCGCCATTTTTTTTTTTTTGGCGGATCCGCTTTTTTCCCATTGACTTGCATTAGTGACGGATTTTGACGGATGGTCGTCCGTTTGATCCGTTTTTTGACGGATCCGTCATAAATTTGGAGTCCGCCTTTTTTTGAAAACGTACAATGCAACGTTTTTTGTCTGCGTCAAAATGGCGGACTATGACGGATCCGCCGCGTCCGCTGTTTTGTATAATGGACGACTATGGGTGGCGGATCCGTCTTCATCCGATTTCGGCGGAATCCGCTAGCGGATTCGTTCAGCTCTGCCAGAAAGTGGTGAAACCCGTTATGGAGTCTCTCTCTCTCTCTCCGCCTTTAAAATCGGTTCCATTACATCCATCTTTGCACTTTTGTGGCGGATCCGTTTTTTTCACCCTTTCGCGGATTTTAGCTGACGCCGAACGACTGAAGTGTGAAAGAGGCCTTAATGAATCCGCAGCGTCCGAATACTACACGCCCCCTCATCAAGACTCGCGAGAAGATTACTGGTCTTGATAATAAATTGGGGCTTATGGGTCTGTGGAAATCATGGCCAGCATACAGATACCATCAGTATGTAATCCGTGTGCTTTCCATGATTAACCCCTTTACCCCCAGTGGTGGTTTACATGTTAATGACCAGGCCAATTTTTACAATTCTGACTGCTGTCCCTTTATGAGGTAATAGCTCTGGAACGCTTCCATTGACCCTAGTGATTCTGACAATGTTCTCTCGTGACATATTGTACTTCATGATAGTCGTAAAAGTTCTATGATATGACTTTGCAATTTTCCAACTTTGAATTTTCATGCCCTTAAATCACAGCGATATGTCGCATAAAATACTTAATAAGTAACATTTCCCACATATTTACATCAGCCCAAATTTGGAACCAAATTTTTTTTTTGTTAGGAAGTTATAAGGGTTAACCCCTTAACCCCCAAGGGTGGTTTGCACGTTAATGACCGGGTCAATTTTTACAATTCTGACCACTGTCTCTTTATGAGGTTATAACTCTGGAACGCTTCAACGGATCTTCGCGATTCTGAGACTGTTTTCTCGAGACACATTGTACTTCACGTTAGTGGTAAAATTTCTTCGATATAACTTGCGTTTATTTTTGAAAAAAACGCAAATATGGCGAAAATTTTGAAAATTTTGCAATTTTCAAACTTTTAATTTTTATTCCCTTAAAACAGAGAAATATGTCACACAAAATAGTTAATAAATAACATTTCCCACATGTCTACTTTACATCACCACAATTTTGGAACCAAAATTTTTTTTTGTTAGGAAATTGTAAGGGTTAAAAGTTGACCAGCGATTTCTCATTTTTACAACAAAATTTACAAAGCCATTTTTTTAGGGACCACCTCACATTTGAAGTCACTTTGAGGGGTCTATATGGCAGAAAATACCCAAAAGTGACACCATTCTAAAAACTGCACCTCTCAAGGTACTCAAAACCACATTCAATAAGTTTATTAACCCTTCAGGTGCTTCACAGGAGCTGAAGCAACGTGGAAGGAAAAAATTAATATTTAACTTTTTAGTCACAAAAATGATCTTTTACAAACTTTTTTTTTTATTTTCACAACTGTAAAAGGAGAAAATGGACAGATAAAGTTGTTGTGCAATTTCTCCTGAGTACGCCAATACCCCATATGTGGGGGACAACAGCTGTTTAGGTGCACGGCCGATCTCGGAAGGGAAGGAACCCCGTTTGACTTTTTCAAACCAAAATTGGTTGGAATTGAGATTGGACGCCATGTCGCGTTTGGAGAGCCCCTGATGCACCTAAACAGTGGAAACCCCCCACAAGTGACACCATTTTGGAAACTAGACCACCTATGGAACTTATCTAGATCTGTTGTGAGCACTTTGAAACCCCAAGTGTTTCACAAAAGTTTATAATGCCTGGGTGTGAAAAAAAATTTTTTTTCCACAAAAATGATTTTTTATTCCCCAATTTTTGATTTTTTCCCAAGAAAATTGGACTCCAAAAGTTGTTGTCCAATTTGTCCTGAGTACGCTGATACCCCATATGTGGGGGGGGGGGGAAACTGTTTGGGCACACGTCAGGGCTTGGAAAGGAAGTAATAATGTTTTGGAATGCAGACGTTGATGGGGGTCATGTTCCGTTTGCAGTGTCCCAGATGTGCCTAAACAGTGGAAACCCCCCCACAAGTGACCCCATTTTGGAAACTAGACCCCCTTATCTAGAACTGTGGTGAGCACTTTGAACCCCCAAATACTTCACACAAGTTTATAATGCCCAGGCATGAAAATAAAAAATCCTATTTTTTTCCCACAAAAAATATCTTTTAGTCACCAATTTTTTATTTTCCCAAGGGTAACAGGAGAAATTGGACCACAAAAGTTGTACACCGATACCCCATATTTTGGGGGGAACCACTGTTTGGGCGCACAGCAGAGCTCGGAATGAAAGGAGCGCCATTTGACTTTTTCCAACCAAAATTGGCTGGAATTGAGATTGGACGCCATGTTGCATTTGGATAGCCCCTGATGTGCCCAAACAGTGGAAACCCCTCACAAGTGACACCATTTTGGAAACTAGACCCCCTAAGGAACTTATCTAGATCTGTGGTGAGCAATTTGAACCCCCAAGTGCTTCACAGAAATTTAGAACGTAGAGCCGTAAAATTAAAAAATCATATTTTTTCCACAAAAATGATCTTTTCACCCTAATTTTTATTTTCCCAAGGGTAACAAGAGCCCAAAAGTTATTGTGCAATTTGTCCTGAGTACGCTGATACCCCATATGTGGGGGTAAACCACTGTTTGGGTGCATGGCAGAGCTCGGAAGGGGAGGAGCGCCGTTTGACTTTCAAATCAGAGTTGGCTGGTCGCCATGTCGTGTTACGAGAGCCCCTGATGTGCCTAAACAGTGGAAACCCCCACAAATGACACCATTTTGGAAACTAAACCCCTCAAGGAACTTATCTAGATGTGTTGTGAGAACTTTGAACCCCCAGGTGTTTCACTAAAGTTTATAACGCCCGAGCATGAAAATAAAAAAATCATATTTATTCCACAACCATGATCTTTTAGTCCCCAACTTTTTATTTTCCCAAGGGTAACAGGAGAAATTGGACCCCAGAAGTTGGAAATTGGACCCAAAAAGCACGCTGATACCCTTTATGTGGGAGAAAACTACTGTATGGGCACACGTCGGGGCTCGGAAGGGAAGTAGTGACGTTTTGGATTGCAGACTTTGATGGAATGGTCTGCAGGCGTCATGTCGCATTTGGAGAGCCCCTGATGTGCCTAAACATCGGAAACCCCCCACAAGTGACCTCATTTTGGAAAATAGACCCCCCCAAGGAACTTATCTAGATGTGTGGTGAGCGCTATGAACCCCCAAGTGCTTCACAGAAGTTTATAACGTACAGCCGTAAAAACAAAAAAATCATTTTTTTTTACAGAAATTATTTTTTCACCCCCAATATTTTATTTTAACAAGGGTAACAGATGAAACTGGACCCAAAAGTTGTTGTCCAATTTGTCCTGAGTACGCTGATACCCCATATGTCGGAGAAAACTACTGCGTAGGCACACGTTGGGGCTCGGAAGGGAAGTAGTAACGTTTTGGATTGCAGACTTTGATGTAATGGTCTGGGGTGTCATGTCGCGTTTGGAGAGCCCCTGATGTGCCTAAACATTGAAAACCCCCCACAAACGACCCCATTTTGGAAACTAGACCACCCAAGGAACTTATCTAGATATGTGGGGAGAACTTTGAACCCCCAAGTGCTTCACAGAAGTTTATAACATAGAGCCATAAAAAATAAAAAATCATATTTTTTTTCCGTAAAAAATGATATTTTCACCCCTATTTTTTTCCCAAGGTTAACAGAAGAAATTAGACCCCAAGAGTTATTTTACAATTTGTCCTGAGTACGCTGATACCCCATATATGGGGGTGAACTACTGTTTGCACGCATGGCAGAGGTCAGAATGGAAGGAGCACCGCTTTACTTTTTCAACGCAGAATTGGCTGGAATTGAGATCAGATGCCATGTCACATTTGGAGAGCCCCTGATGTGCCTAAACAGTGGAAACCCCCCAATTCTAACTCCAACCCTAACCCCAACACACCCCTAACCCTAATCATAACCCTAACACCCCTAACCCTAATCCCAACCCTAACACTAATCCTAACCCTATTTCTAATTTTAGCCCCAAACCTAACCCTAACTTTAGCCCCAACCCTAATCCTAACGGGAAAATGGAAATAAATACATTTTTTTAAGTTTATTATTTTTCCCTAACTAAGGGGGTGATAAGGAGGGTTTGATTTACTATTTATAGCGGGTTTTTATGATTGGCAGCTGTCACGCTAAAAGACGCTTTTTATTGCAAAAAATAGTTTTTGTATCACCACATTTTGAGAGCTATAATTTTTGCATATTTTGGCCCACAGAGTCATGAGGTCTTATTTTTTGCGGTACGAGTTGACGTTTTTATTGGTACCATTTTTAAGCACGTGACATTTTTTGATAGCTTTTTATTTAGATTTTTGGTAAGTTAGAATGAACAAAAATCAGCAATTCATGAATTTTTTTGGAGGGGGCGTTTATACCATTCCGTG
Source organism: Oophaga sylvatica (assembly GCA_033576555.1). Classification (NCBI taxonomy): domain Eukaryota; kingdom Metazoa; phylum Chordata; class Amphibia; order Anura; family Dendrobatidae; genus Oophaga; species Oophaga sylvatica. The sequence continues at coordinate 568,638,987 of JARQOD010000001.1, forward strand.
TGTGGTAAAATTGATAAAGCAGTTTTATTCTTCGGGTCAGTACGATTACAGCGATACCTCATTTATATAATTTTTTAATGTTTTGGCGCTTTTATACAATAAAAACAATTTTATATAAAAAATAATAATTTTTGCATCTCTTTATTCTGCGAGCTATAACTTTTTTATTTTTTGCTGATGATGCTGAATGGCGGCTCGTTTTTTGTGGGACAAGATGACGTTTTCAGCGGTACCATGTTTATTTATATCGGTCTTTTTGATCGCGTGTTATTCCACTTTTTGTTCGGCGGTGTGATGATAAAGCATTGTTTTTTTGCTTTCTTTTTATTTTTTATTTTTTAAGGGGTTCGCTAAAGGGGTTAACTAATAGGTCAGTTTTATAGGGCGGGTCGTTACGGTCGCGGCAATACCAAATATGTGTACTTTTATTGTTTAGTTTTTTTTATTTAGATGAAGAAATTAATTTATTGGGGAATATTTTTTTTTCTTTTTTGATTTTTTTTTAACACTTGTTATTTTTATTTTTTTTACTTTTTTACTTTGTCCCAGGGTGGGACATCACTGTATAATACCAGATCGCTGGTGTGACAGTGTGCACAGCACTCTGTCACACCAGCGATCGTTCTGGCATCGCTGCAGGCTTCTGAGTGCCTGCTCTCAGCAGGCACTGAGGAAGCCGCCTCCCTGCAGGACCCGGAAGGACCCCGGCGCCATCTTAGATCCGGGGTCCTGCAGGGAGGAGGGACCCTCGGAACAGTGCGACACATCGCACTGTTCTGAGGGTCTCAGGGGAGCGCGCAGGGAGCCCCCTCCCTGCGCGATGCTTCCCTGTGCCCCCAGTACACCGCAATCATGTTTGATCGCGGTGTGCCAGGGGTTAATGTGCCGGGAGCGGTCTGTGACCGCTACTGGCACATAGTGCCGGGTGTCAGCTGTGATAATCAGCTGACACCCGGCCGCGATCGGCTGCGCTCCCGGGAGCTCCCCCGGGAGCGCGTCCGATCGCATGGGACGTACTATCCCGTCCCTGGTCATATGGGCCCAGGTACCATGGATGGGATAGTACATCCGATGGCAGTAAGGGGTTAAAAGTTAAACAGCGATTTCTCATCCGTAACTGTAATCCAAACCCTAACCCCAGCTCTAGCCCCAACCCTAACGCTAACTTTAGCCCCAACCCTAAGGCTAACTTTAGCCCCAACCGTAAGGCTAACTTTAGCCCCAACCCTAAGGCTAACTTTAGCCCCAACCGTAAGGCTAACTTTAGCCCCAACCGTAAGGCTAACTTTAGCCCCAACCCTAAGGCTAACTTTAGTCCAACTCGCTTTAACCCAACTGTAACCCTAATGGGAAAATGGAAATAAATACATTTTTTTTTTAATTTTATTATTTTTCCCTAACTACGGGGGTGATAAAGGGGGTTTGATTTACTATTTTATTTATTTTTATAGGGTCTACCACAATGATCAAAATGAACCAATAGGAAAAAATCTATTGTTCAAGGGTGCCGGCCGCAGATCTCAGCGGGCGCATGCGCCCTCCAATTTTATCTCGAAAGAAGAAGCCGGGGGACTTCAGGGGGGCCCTGCAGGGACAGCGACCCGAATCATGTTTTCTGGGATCTCGGCTACCCCCGGCAGCCGAGACCCCGGAGAAATTCCAACGCTGGGGGGGGCGCTATAACCTTAAACCTCAGCGCCGTTAAAAAGTGGCGCTGTGGTTTAAGTACTCTTAACTGCCGCAGTGAAAAGGTGTATCGGCGGTTAAGGGGTTAAATGTAACTCCTCATTCTCCCCTGCTTGGGCCGATAGCCGGCAGAGCAGGGAGAATGATGAGAGCCATGTTCAGCACCTGGTGCTGGGGAAAAGCGCTTCCTGTAACTCTTCCCTGGCGCCCGTCCTTGTGGTACTGATGTGGCACACACATGCCACACGTGTTCCGCAAGTATTACAAAACGGACACTGACATCTGCGGTATCGGAAATATCAGGACATGTGAAAGAGGCGTTATAGCGGGTTTTTATGTTTAGCTTCCGTCTAAAAGACTCTTTTTATTGCAAAAAGAGCATCATTACGTTTTGAGAGCTATAATTTTTCCATATTTTGACCCACAGTCATGTGGGGTCTTGTTTTTTTTTGCGGGACGAGTTGACGTTTTTATTGCTACCATTTTCGGGCACATGATATTTTTTGATCACTTTTTTGATTTTTGGGAGACAGAATGAACAAAAATCAGCAATTCATGAATTTCTTTGCGGGAGGGGCGTTTACACCGTTCCACGTGTGGTAAAATTGGTAAGGCAGTTTTATTCTTCGGGTCAGTACGATTACAGCGATACCTCATTTATATAATTTTTTATGTTTTGGCGCTTTTTTATAATAAAAACTATTTTATAGAAAAAATAATTGTTTTTGCATCACTTTATTCTGACAGTTATAACTTCTATTTTTTCGCTGATGATGCTGTATGGCAACTCCTTTTTTGCGGGATAGGATGACGTTTTCAGCGGTACCATGTTTGTTTATAACCGTCATTTTGATCGCGTGTTATTCCACTTTTTGTTCTGCGGTATGATGATAAATCATTTTTTTTTTTTTGCCTTGGCTTTTTTTTATGGTGTTCACTAAAGGGGTTAACTAGTGGGACAGTTTTATAGGTTGGGTCATTAAGAACGTGGCGATACCAAATATTATACTTTTATTGTTTAGATTTTTTTTCATTGTAATATTTATTTAGTGATAGAATAAATATTGTTTTTTTTTATTTAAATTTTTTTTTTTTTGCTTTATTCTAACTTTTACCTTTGTCCCACTATGGGACAATGATTTTGTGCAGGTTGATCGCTTCTATAACATGCAGATTAAGCCGCATCTGCATGCTACCGAAGCTGTCAGTGCTACACTCAGTGCACACTGACCTGATAGACTTCCTGATCATGCACTGCGCATGAGCGTGAAGTTTCTCAGCTCTGGTTACATGAATGTCGTCATGACGACATCGGGACGCCGCATCACGCCGTTGGGTCTCCGATCCAAAGGCAGAGGGGCTATCAGCCCTCTGCCGTCTCCCGGAACACTGCGATCTTGTTTGATCGCAGTGTTCCAGGGGTTAAAGTGCCGGGAGTGGTTTGTGACCACTGCGGGCACTTAGTGCCCGGTGTCAGCTGTGAGAATCAGCTGACACCCGGCCTCGATCAGCCGCCACACACTCGTGTGCGCGGCCGATCGCAATGACTTACTATCCCATGGGAAGTAAAGCCCAGGTCACATGGACGGGATAGTACGTCTGATGTCAGAAAGGGAACTGCATGCTTTTCTTAATATATTACATACATGAAAATCACTGTTGGTTTAAACTGACACACTGACCATACAATGATGAGACTCCAATAAAACACAGACTTTGATGTACGATAAAAATCACTGCTGTCTGAATGAGACCTAAAACATAGACATAATGAGCTTTTCAATACCTTTACTTGACCTGTTGCGTTTTGTCAGCCATGGGCTCCTAGACGTGTGTGTGTGTGTGTGTGTGTGTGTGTGTGTGTGTGTGTATATACAAGTGCTTCTCACTAAATTAGAATATCATCAAAAAGTTAATTTATTTCAGTTCTTCAATACAAAAAGTGAAACTCGTATATTATAGTCATTACACACAGAGTGATCTATTTCAAGTGTTTATTTCTGTTAATGTTGATGATTATGGCTTACAGCCAATGAAAACTCAAAAGTCATTATCTCAGTAAATTAGAATACTTTATAACACCAGCTTGAAAAATGATTTTAAAATCCGAAATGTATGTTCAGTAAATGCACTCAATACTTGGTCGGGGCTCCTTTTGCATCAATCACTGCATCAATGCGGCGTGGCATGGAGGCTATCAGCCTGTGGCACTGCTGAGGTGTTATGGAAGCCCAGGTTGCTTTGATAGCAGCCTTCAGCTCCTCTGCATTGTTGGGTTTGGTGTCTCTCATCTTCCTCTTGACAATTCCCCACATACAGTGACATGGGGTCCCCCCATTTTTGACAACTAGCCTTGCTAAAGCTCACAGCTGGGTACAGGTATTCTCAGGCTGGTATGGGGGCCACGGTTATTGACCCCCCCAGCCTAAAAATAGCAGCCCGCAGTTGCCCAGAAAAGGCACATCTATTACAGTGGGTACGGAAAGTATTCAGACCCCTTTCAATTTTTCACTCATTGCAGCCTTTTGGTAAATTCAAAAAAAGTTCTTTTTTTTCTCATTAATGTACACTCTGCACCCCAACTTGACTGAAAAAAAACAGAAATGTAGAAATTTTTGCAAATTTGTTAAAGAAAAACTGAAATATCACATGGTCATAAGTATTCAGACCCTTTGCTCAGTATTGAGTAGAAGTACCCTTTTGAGCTAGTGCAGCCATGAGTCTTCTTGGGAATGATATAACAAGTTTTTCACCCCTGGATTTGGGGATCCTCTGCCATTCTTCCTTGCAGATCCTCTCCAGTTCCATCAGGTTGGATGGTGAACATTGGTGGACAGCCATTTTCAGGTCTCTCCAGAGATGGTCAATTAGGTTTAGGTCAGGGCTCTGGCTGGGCCAGTCAAGAATGGTCACAGAGTTGTTCTGAAGCCACTACATTGTTATTTTAGCTGTGTGCTTAGGGTCATTGTCTTGTTGGAAGGTGAACATTCGGCCAAGTCTGAGGTTCAGAGCACTCTGGAAGAGGTTTTCATCCAGGATATCTCTGTACTTGGCTGCATTCATGTTTCCTTCAATTTCAAGTCATTCTGTCCCTGCAGCTGAAATACACCCCCATAGCATGATGCTGCCACCACCACGTTTCACTGTTGGGATTGTATTGGGCAGGTGATGAGCAGTGCCTGGTTTTCTCCACACATACCGCTTAGAACTTTTTTGGTGATACTTCTGTCTTCGTCTCATCAGACCGGAGAATCTTATTTCTCATAGTTTGGGAGTCCTTCATGTGTTTTTTTTTTTTTTTTTTTTTAGCAAACCCTTTGTGGGCTTTCATGTGTCTGGCACTGAGGAGAGGCTTCCGTCAGGCCACTCTGCCATAAAGGCCCAACTGGTGGAGGGCTGCAGTGATAGTTGACTTTGTGGAACTTTCTCCCATCTCTCTACTGCATCTGTGGAGCTCAGTCACAGTGATCTTGGGGTTCTTCTTTACCTCTCTCACCAAGTCTCTTCTCCCTCGATTGCTCAGTTTGGCCGGACCGCCAGGTCTAGGAAGACTTCTGGTGGTCCCAAACTTCTTCCCTTTAAGGATTATTGAGGCTACTGTGCTCTAAGGAACCTTGAGGACTGCAAAAATTATTTGGTAAACTTGGCCAGATGTGTGCCTTGCCACAATTCGGTCTCTGAGCTCCTTTTGTGGTGCATTTTATCCTGTTAACGTGCAAATGAAAAATATGGGGCTAAAGTAACGTATCAGTTTTGTGGGAAAAAGTTAAAAGTTAATTTTTTCCTTCCACATTCCATTAATTTCTGTGAAGCACCTGAAGGGTTAATAAACTTCTTGAATGTGGTTTTGAGCACCTTGAGTGGTGCAGTTTTAGAATGGTGTCACTTTTTGTATTTTCTGTCATATAGACCCCTCAAAGTCACTTCGAATGTGATATGGTCCATAAATAAAAATAATAAATGGTTTTGTTAATTTTATGGAACAATGAGAAATTACTGGTCAACTTTTAACCCTCATAAAATTGTTAAAAAAATTATGCTGATGTAAAGTAGACGTGGGAAATGTTATTAACTATTTTGTGTGGCATAACTTTATGGTTTAAGGGCATAAGAATTAAAAGTTTGAACATTGAAAAATGTTAAAAATTCTCACCAAATTTCCAAATAAACCCAAGTTTTATTTCAAACTAATTATACCACTAACAACATACAAATATATCACGAGAAAACAATCTCAGAATTACTGGGATCCGTTGAATCATTCCAGAATTACCACCTCATAAAGTGACACTGGTCAGAATTGAAAAAAAATTGGCCCAGTCACAAAGGCGAAAATAGGCTCTGTCGCGAAATACGGATTTTTGTGTTACTCACCGTAAAATCCTTTTCTCCGAGACGCTCATTGGGGGACACAGGACTGTGGGTGTATGCTACTGCCACTAGGAGGCTGACACTAAGTAAACATAAAAAAAGGTTAGCTCCTCCTCCGCCGTATACACCTCAGCACTGGTCACAGGCAAACCCAGTTTAGTGCAAAAAGCAGTAGGAGGCTAAAATAAATCAGAGTTAACACAGATACAGCATATCCAAAAGAAAAAAAAAACTGCTGATATCGACTAATCAGAAAATAGAGTTAACTCAAAACAAAGCCATCCGGCTATTAGGGAGGGAACTGTGTCCCCCAATGAGCGTCTCGGAGAAAAGGATTTTACGGTGAGTAACACAAAAATCCGTATTTCTCCTTCGTCTCATTGGGGGACACAGGACTGTGGGACGTCCCAAAGCAGTCCCTTGGGTGGGAAACGACTCCACAGAGTAATCTATAATTGAACATTGCTTATAGGTGCGCAACCGCACCCTGAAGAATCCTTCTACCCAGACTGGCATCCGCAGAAGCCTGGGTATGGACATTATAATGTTTGGAAAAGGTATGCAGACTGGACCAGGTTGCTGCCTTACAAACCTGTTCCACCGAAGCCTGATGTCGAAGGGCCCAGGAGGCACCCACCGCTCTGGTGGAGTGAGCCTTGATCCCTGCGGGAACCACCGCGCCTCTGATGCGGTAAGCCTCCTGAATGGCTAACCGAATCCACCTAGCCAAGGTTGATTTAGAGGCAGCAAGTCCCTTCCTGCGACCTTCAGGGAGGACAAACAGCGTGTCCGTCTGTCGAAAGGACGCCGTCCGAGATACATATCTCCTGAGTGCTCTCACCAGATCCAACGTATGGAGAGCCTTCTCCACTCGGTGCGTCGGAGCTGGGCAAAATGAGGGCAAAACAATGTCCTCATTAATATGAAATGAGGACACGACTTTAGGCAGAAAAGGTGGTGTTGGTCTGAGCACTACCTTATCCTGATGGAAAAGTAAGTATGGAGCTCGACAAGACAGTGCAGCCAGCTCCGAAACCCGCCTTATGGATGTTATGGCTACCAAAAACACCACTTTCCAGGAAAGAAATGATAGAGAAACTTCCTGCAAAGGTTCAAAAGGAGACTCCTGCAGGACTCCCAGGACTAGATTGAGATCCCAAACATCTAAGGGAGCCTTGTAGGGGGGAACTATATGGACAACCCCCTGAATAAAGGTCCTAACTTGAAAATTAGACGCGATCCTTCGCTGAAAAAGCACTGATAAGGCTGATATCTGGCGTCTAAGCGTACTTGGTGCTAGACCTGAATCTAGGCCTGTCTGGAGAAATGACAGAATGTTTGGAATTGAAAACCGAAGCGGGGAACAATCATGTTCCCTGCACCAAGTAAAAAAGACCCTCCAAGTCCCGTGGTAGATGCGAGCCGAAACAGGCTTTCGGGCGCTAGCCATCGTCGCTGCGACCTTTTTAGAGAATCCAGCCCTGGTCAGGATCCAAGATTCAACGGCCAAGCCGTCAAACACAGGACCGCTGAGTTCTGGTGGTAAACTGGGCCTTGAGAGAGAAGGTCCGCGCGCTCTGGCAGTCGCCAGGGTGCGTCGGCGAGCAATTGTACCAGCTCCGCGTACCATGGGCGACGTGGCCAATCTGGAGCGATTAATATCGCTGGGACCCTTTCTAACCTGATCTTTCTGATCACCCTTGGGAGCAGAGCTATTGGAGGAAACAAGTACGGAAGATGAAACTGATTCCATGGTAGAACCAGGGCATCTACTGCAATTGCCTGAGGATCCCGGTACCGGGAAACAAAGTTGGGCACCTTGGCATTTATCTTGGAAGCCATCAGGTCCACATCTGGGGTTCCCCAGCGTCGGCATATCTGCTGAAAAATCTCGGGATGTAGAGACCATTCCCCTGATGCTATGCCGTGACGGCTGAGAAAATCTGCTGCCCAGTTTTCCTCGCCCGGTATGTGGACTGCTGAAATCACAGAGTGATTTTCCTCTGCCCAGGTCAGAATCTGTTTTACCTCGTGCATGGCCGCCCTGCTGCGGGTACCTCCCTGATGGTTTATGTATGCCACCGCCGTGGCATTGTCCGATTGTATTCGGACTGGGCGGCCCGCCAGATGCTGGTGAAAATGCCTCAAAGCCAGCCGAACCGCTCGGATCTCTAAAATATTGATTGGGAGGGTCGATTCTTGCTGAGACCAAATTCCTTGAGCTGTGTGGTGACGAAACACTGCTCCCCATCCGAGAAGGCTGGCGTCCGTTGTGACTACCAACCAAAAATTTGGAGGAAACAAACGACCCTGTCGAAGAGTGGTTTCCCTCGTCCACCACATAAGAGTCTGTCTGATCTGCAGGGACAGACGACACCGCAGATTGAGGGAGTAAGGGCTCCCGTCCCATACTGCCAAGAGTGCATGCTGAAGGGGGCGAAGATGAAACTGGGCAAATGGAATAGCCTCGATTGCCGCCACCATCCTTCCTAGGACCCTCATGCAAAACCGGATGGTGTGAGGAATTGGTTGGCGAAGTATCCGTACCTCCTGGCGGAGAACTAAGGCCTTGTCCTGAGGAAGAATTACCAACCCCTGAGTGGTGTCGAAATTCATCCCTAAAAAGGTGATCTTCCGAGATGGCACGGGAGATGACTTCTTCATATTCACCAGCCACCCCAAACGAGCAAGGGTGTCTAACGTGATGTTGACACTTTCCTCGCAGGTCTGAAAAGACGGCCCCTTGATGAGGAGATCGTCTAAGTAAGGCAGAATGACTATCCCCCTGGAGTGCAAAATGGACACAACAGCAGCCATGACCTTTGTGAACACCCTGGGGGCTGTGGCTAGCCCGAATGGCAGGGCTGCGAACTGAAAATGAAGCTTGTCGATGGCAAACCGAAGAAACTTTTGATGAGGGGGAAATATGGGAATATGAAGATAGGCATCCTGGATGTCTATCGATGCTAGAAATTCCCCTCTTTCCATGGCTGCAATGACCGAACGGAGAGATTCCATTCGGAAATGCCGAATTTTGACAAATCGGTTTAATCTCTTTAGATCTAGAATGGGCCTTACGGACCCATCCTTCTTGGGTACAATGAACAGGTTGGAATAAAAACCCTGACCCTTTTCGACCTCTGGTACAGGTACAACAACCCCGCTGTGCCGAAGAGACTCGACCGCCTTGAATAAGGCACGACCTCGAGACTCCTCCCTGGGAAGGCGCGAGGGGAAAAAACGATTTGGGGAAGGCTGGTAAATTCTATTTTGTACCCTGTGGAGACTAACTCCCTGACCCACTCGTCGTGCGTCACTGATAGCCAAGTGGGACGAAACCAGAGTAAGCGGCCGCCTACCCTGGAAAAACTGACCGGATTTTGCCTCCAGTCATTTGTCCCTATACCTTTGGGGTTTGGACCCTCTGGATCTTGGCTGATAAGATCTCCCTCTTCCCAGAGGATTGGTCCTGTAGGTGACCTGGCGATCCTTGGCCTGATTAGGCCGACCTGAGCCGCTGGAGGTGACTGGCATGGCCCAGCCTGGGTTACGAAAGGCTCTAAAACGAGGCTGAGGTTGTCGACGAAAAGGTTGTTTAATCCTTTGCTGAGGAAGGAAATTGCTCTTCCCTCCTGTTGCATCAGATATGAGCTGATCCAATCTCTCGCCAAATAACCGACCACTGTGATATGGTAAAGATGTAAGCGACTTCTTAGAAGTTGAATCCGCTCGCCAGGTTCTTAGCCACAAAGATCTTCTAATGGCAATTGCATTAGCAGCGGCTAATGCTGCGCAATTTGCCGCATCCATGGATGCATTAATTAAGAAGTCTCCAGCAAGAGCTATTTGATTAGAAATCTGGGTTACCTCGGACGGCACCTCTATGCCGTGAAGAGCTCTATTTAGAGACTCTGACCAGGATATCATGGCCTTGGCAACCCAAGTCGCTGCAAAAGAAGGAGAGAGTGCAGAACCTGATGCCTCAAATACCGAACGGGCCAAACTCTCAATTAGACGATCCGTTGGCTCCTTAATAGAGGAACCACTGGGAATGGAGAGGAGCGTTTTAGATGCCAAACGCGAAACAGGAGGATCAACCGAAGGAGATTCTGTCCACTTCTTAAGGAGCTCAGGAGCAAAAGGATATCTAGTATTGAGAGCCTTTTGTCCAGCAAAGCGCTTGTCCGGTTTCTCCCCGGTGGCGCTGCACTAATTCCTCAAACTCAGGATGAGCCCCAAAAACTTTATGGGCTTGCCTGGCTCGTTTAAAGGTCACCTTGTGACCAGAGGTCAAGGTGGACTCATCGTCTATCCCCAGTGTTTGATTGATAGCTTCGATCAAACTGTCAATTGTTTCTTGACTATACTGCGCCTCTATATTAAGTGACTCATCCAAATCGGAATCCGAATATTGATCACTTGCCAAGGGAGAGGGAGAGCGGGAGACGGAACTAAAAGATGCCGAGGCTCCAGACGGCATGGGCGACACAGTATGGGTTCGTTTCCCCTGTGTCTGCCTGGTGCGAGCGCGGCCCCTGCAGGCCTGAGGTTCCTGAGATGTAGCCAAGACAGGTGAACCACTGTCCCTGCTCCTATCGGGAGCTTGAAGGGACTCGACCGCTCTGGTCAATGACGCCACAGATTGAGCCAGGGAAAGGGCCCATTCAGGAGGGCTTGGCGCATTAGGCTCGGCTATAGGAGAGGGTTCCTGAGCCCGTTCAGAGTCACAGGCCTCGCAGACCCGAGCAGTCTGGGCATGCGGAAAAGGGGACCTACAAGCAATGCATGCGGTATAAAGTATCGTATGCGTCTTGGTTCTTTTGGACATTCTGAATCCGTCACAGTACACAATAAACTGGATGTGTCAGTCAGCGGAAGGGGCACAAAGTGCACAACAATCAGGCTGGAGGTAGTAGCACTCACCCCAGTCCTGTATCCCCGTCACTTAGTGAGTTTCTCCAAATCCAGTGGTGGAATTGCCTGCGGCTCCAATTTTTCAAAAAAGAGCGCTTCCCTATCCAGGAGGAAGCGCTCATGTAGCTGAGCTTCAGAAGGGAGGGTCAGGAGGCGCGGCCTAGACGTCAGGGCTCCATCCCCCCAACTTCCGGCCGCGGCCTATCCCCGGCAAAAGCCGGGGACTAAATTTGAAACCGCGGCCTAGCGGCCACCGAAGCCGCGATCTAAATTTCCGGCGGAGGCGGCCCCAAAGCGGAGGGCGGTCCCGCCGGAAGGAGACGCCGCCGGAGGCGGAGCCTACCTCCGCGACTGCGCCCCCTCAAGCTGACGCCGGCAAAAAAAACTCCGGCCAGCGGCCCAGTCCCCGGAAAAAGCCGGGGACTAGATTTGAAGCCGCGGCCTAGCGCCACTAGAAGCCGCGGTCTAAATTTTCTCCCCCCCCGGCGGCGGCCACCCCAAAGTCGGAGCGCGGCCCTGCTAAGTTGCCGCTCCCGACCTAAGGTGTCCATGGCACGCCGGGACCACTCGCCATGCTCTAGCTTCCTCCCCGGACTTGGGGGGAGGCTGTCTGGAGAGACTGCTGCAGAGAGGAGAGGAACGCCGCCTGGAAGCGGCCCATTGCTACCATATTTCTTCAGCCCGCGGCCTTCCGGAGCGCTGCTGTATCTTTCCCATTTTGGATTTGAAGGTGAGATTCTTCTCCATTCTTCTTCACATGCAGCGCATTAAAGGGGGACTCTCCGTAAAAAGTAAAAAAGGACGGTGCAGGAACCCTAACTCCATCACCCCTTCAGGGGATGAGGAGAGGGACCGTCCGCCACCTTGCAGCACCGCAGTCTAGCATTGGTGGTGCAGTGGGGGCCGCACGGACTAACTCCCGCCTCTGTACAGCCTAGGGCTTCAATACCTTAGGGTGGTCAGGGCTGAGTCCGGCATTTATGTCCCACGTTGCGGGAGAGGATACGATGGAGGCTTTACTCCACGTGCTCGCCCGTTGATGGTTTGGGGAGATCGGACCCTTTCAATAGGATCCGTCGCCCCTATCTCATCTTCGTGGGAAAAGAAAAAAAAAAAAAAAAATGGTCTGGAAAACCAGACGTGTGCCTCCATCAGACACTAAGCAATAACTGGGTTTGCCTGTGACCAGTGCTGAGGTGTATACGGCGGAGGAGGAGCTAACCTTTTTTTATGTTTACTTAGTGTCAGCCTCCTAGTGGCAGTAGCATACACCCACAGTCCTGTGTCCCCCAATGAGACGAAGGAGAAAGGGTTACAGTTTACTGCTGTCAAAAGTAGACATGCAAAACTTTGTGGTCTTTTACTACCATCTAGTGGTTAGAATTGTGAACTGCAGGAGACATTTTCTTTAGAATTTGGTGCTTAGTGTTTAATGTTTTTTTTTTTCTCCTGCCTTCATTCTCAGTGATGCATCTAGTTAAATCTGCAGATGTTCTATAATATATGTATTTCTGTATGTGTGTCTACTAGTGGACGCATGCTTGGTTCATGAAGTAGTTATGTTTTTAGTTTTTAAAAATAAAAAATAAAAAGTCATACTCCATACTTTGGGTATAAATAGTCATGTGTGCATGTTTTCTGGCTATACAGCGCTGTCTTTCTTGTCAAAAATGGCCATCATTGGTGGTTTTTGTGCCATGGATCTTGCATCGTGTTATAGTTTACTATTGATGAGGAAAGTAGCGAATATCTTCTTTTGGACCCTCTCAGGGTTGGCAATAATAAAAAGGTTCAATTAATGGAATTAGGAGTCTCCAGAGAAGATTAAAGAAAAAAGATATCTGACCTTTTTTAAACTTTTTTGCAGACACCAAAGATGTTGACTCGGAAGATAAAACTCTGGGACATCAACGCTCACATTACATGTCGCTTGTGCAATGGATATCTCATCGATGCTACTACTGTGACGGAGTGCTTGCATACCTGTATGTATTACGCAGCCTGCTTTCACCATTATAGTTTTTTGTTTTTTTATATCATATATTTTTGACAAGATTTTAAATGGTGCAAAAAGAATTTTCCGCTTTGTGTAGATCCGCACAAGATGTTTAACATGAGCAGCATACTAAAGGTCCTCACATATCAGTCTAGTGTGTTTGGGGCTTCCTGGGCTCTCCCCCTGACAGATGAGCGAGAGCCAACCCCTTTATTGTCCCTGGAGCTAAGCCACTGGCAGAGGCCTGCTCATGGAAAACACCCAAGCAGTTGGCTGAGTGTCCTGTGTGGAATAACTTCATTATTGCCTTAGTGTATGTTTCCTACTTTGAGGAAAACATTTGTGCCTTCTAATTTATACACACACACACGTATATAAGCACATACATATATAATCGTATATAAATACATATAAACACACACGTATATAAACACACCCACACGTTTATAAACAAATACGCATATATAAAAAAACACACATATATAAACACATGTATATAAACACACACACACATACAGTACAGACCAAAAGTTTGGACACACCTTCTCATTTAAAGATTTTTCTGTATTTTCAGGACTATGAAAATTGTAAATTCACACTGAAGGCATCAAAACTATGAATTAACACATGTGGAATTATACATTACACTTTACAAAAAAGTGTGAAACAACTGAAAATATGTCTTATATTCTAGGTTCTTCAAAGTAGCCGCCTTTTGCTTTGATTACTGCTTTGCACACTCTTGGCATTCTGTTGATGAGCTTTCAAGAGGTAGTCAATGGAAATGGTGTTCCAACAATCTTGAAGGAGTTCCAAGAGATGCTTAGCACTTGTTGGCCCTTTTGCCTTCACTCTGCGGTCCAGCTCACCACAAACCATCTAAATTGGGTTCAGGTCTGGTGACTGTGGAGGCCAGGTCATCTGGCGTAGCACCCCATCACTCTCTTTCTTGGTCAAATAGCCCTTACACGGCATGGAGGTGTGTTTGGGGTCATTGTCCTGTTGAAAAATAAATGATGGTCCAACTAAACGCAAACCGGATGGAATAGCATGCTGCTGCAAGATGCTGTGGTAGCCATGCTGGTTCAGTATGCCTTCAATTTTGAATAGATCCCCAACAGTGTGACCAGCAAAGCACCCCCACACCATCACACCACCTCCTCCATGCTTCACGGTGGGAACCAGGCACGTAGAGTCCATTCGTTCACCTTTTCTGCGTCGCACAAAGACACGGTGGTTGGAACCAAAGATCTCAAATTTGGACTCATCAGACCAAAGCACAGATATCCACTGGTCTAATGTCCAGTCCTTGTGTTCTTTAGCCCAAACAAGTCTCTTCTGCTTGTTGCCTGTCCTTAGCAGTGGTTTCCTAGCAGCTATTTTACCATGAAGGCCTGCTGCACAAAGTCTCCTCTAAACAGTTGTTGTAGAGATGTGTCTGCTGCTAGAACTCTGTGTGGCATTGACCTGGTCTCTAATCTGAGCTGCTGTAAACCTGCGATTTCTGAGGCTGGTGACTCGGATAAACTTATTCTCAGAAGCAGAGGTGACTCTTGGTCTTCCTTTCCTGGGGCGGTCCTCATGTGAGACAGTTTCTTTGTAGCACTTGATGGTTTTTGCAACTGCACTAGGGGACACTTTCCAAGTTTTCCCAATTTTTCGGACTGACTGACCTTCATTTCTTAAAGTAATGATGGCCACTCGTTTTTCTTTACTTAGCTGCTTTTTTCTTGCCATAATACAAATTCTAACAGTCTATTCAGTAGGACTATCAGCTGTGTATCCACCAAACTTCTGCACAACACAACTGATGTTCCCAACCCCATTTATAAGGCAAGAAATCACACTTATACAACCTGACAGGGCACACCTGTGAAGTGAAAACCATTTCCGGTGACTACCTCTTGAAGCTCATCAAGAGAATGCCAAAAGAGTGCAAAGCAGTCATCAAAGCAAAAGGTGGATACTTTGAAGAACATAGAATATAAGACATATTTTCAGTTGTTTCACATTTTTTTGTAAAGTGTAATGTATAATTTCACATGTGTTAATTCATAGTTTTGATGCCTTCAGTGAGAATTTACAATTTTCATAGTCATGAAAATACAGAAAAATCTTTAAATGAGAAGGTGTGTCCAAACTTTTGGTCTGTACTGTATAAACATGTTTATATAAACACACACACACAATATATATATATATATATATATATATATATATATAACACATAAGAAAATTTGTCAACAGGTTTTTTTCTATATGATCTGAGAGCAGCATGATGTAGGGACAGAGACCCTAATTCCAGCGATGTCACTTGCTGGTCTGCATGTTGGTCTTTTTACGCCATATTACTTGCGTACAAATTTTCATAAATCAGGCCCCTCGACTTTAAAGGGAATCTGTCACCAGGTGTTTACTGTGTAAGAGCAGCATGATGTTGGGACATGAGACCCTGATTCCAGCAATGTGTAATTTTGATACAATCTCTGTATTCTCTGCTGCAGATCTAGCAGTGCTCAGAATGCTTAGCCCTGTATAACTCCACCCATACTACTGATTGGTAGATTTCTGTGTACACTCTATAGGTGCTAATCTGTGGTGATGGTGTGGGGGTTTTCACATGGCAGTTGACTTGGAGACCCCTAGTCCTGTAGTGATAATAATCTGCTGATAAAACACTGATTTTATGGAAACCACAATAAGCTTTGTAGTAAGTGATACATTACTGGAATCAGGCTATCAGCCTCTGCATCATGCTTCTCGTAGATTCCGTAGCTAAATCTTGCTGACAGATTCTCTGTAAAAGCTCTGACTCAACCCCTACCAAACGCTTTCTATATAGAGTGTGTTGTATTTCACTCTAATCTTTATTGTACTGACCGCCGCAGCATTTTTAGAATTAATAAAGCACACGAAACATGACTGTGTGTGTAACCAGCCTGCAAACCATTTCTACTATTGGTTAGAAATACTTATACCTAAAAACGTCTGGTTTTTGTTGGCTCTTCATGAAACAAGGTTTAATATTATATGTGTATAGAGAAGGTTTTCCTTTATCCATTTTTTGGTTTTGTGTTTTAAAACTTAGCAAAAAATCATTAACAATTAAGATGTACAGACGCATCGAAAAGCAAAAATTGTATCCTAACCTTTGTAAGTGATAATACGCAGACTTCTAATGTGAACACACAAGTGGGATTTACTGTGACCGGTAAATGAATTCCAATACAATAACATCCAAGCTCCGCCAGGTTCAGAATGCATGTACGGAGGCGAGAAGTCATACTGAAACCGCCAGGGACTCGTATTGAAATAATAGTGTGAGTTGCTTTTCACAGCTAACAATAAATTGTATATCTGACTTTTGAGAATCTAATGATGATTTGGCTATGGATGCTTACTGCTGTTGCAGCATCATTTTCTGCCCATTTGGTATTGAATTAATGGAGATTTATGTAACGAATGGAAATGGAGGCACAGATGGTGAATTGCACATTCGTTTATTGAAATTTTTGTGGAACCACGGGACCACTGCCTGGGGGGCTCTAAAGGGGGCATGACTAAGCGAGTCCCAGACCTCCGTAGTAAGACCCTCAAACAGGGCCAGAATGGAAGGGGCAGGAGACGCAAGGTGCTTCCTCCAGTTAGACCCCGGGTACGTGGAAGCTGACTCGACCGGACTGGCGGGCTGGCTGGTACTGCTAGTAATGGAGGATCCGGCAGGAGATGAGCGGCAGAAGCAGGTAGCGGACAGCTGCTGGCACGAGGAGATGCTGGCGTAGGCCCGGAAGGCGTGGGAAGAATTGTAAGACACTGAGGAGACAAACCAGTATTAGCGAGATGTCGCAGAGTACTGACATGCAGGTACAGGAACCTGAGAACTAGCAACAGGAAACACTTGTTACTCAGGCACCTCACTAAGGGCAGAGGTTCCTGAAATAACACAAGACGCTCAGCCATTGGCTGAGACCTATTTTTGAAAAAGGCGCGCGCGTCCTCAGTGACATGCCCGGAGGCTTGCGGGGAGTGCGCAAGGTCCCGAAAGCAGCAGGAGGAGCAGACAGCGCGGGACATGGGACGAGAGACCCAGGAGACCTGCTTCCCCGCTGGGAACCGCGCCGAAGCAAAGCACCCGAGGCCACAGGTGAGGACGGGGCGCTACAATTTAATATGTGAACTAAGGGTCTTTTTAAAACCCCACTTCAGTGTTGTTTTTTTTTTTTATCTGACCTCTGGAGTGGTGTCACCAACTCACCTCCTGCCATCTTCATCTGTTATCAGCGCCGCTCCAGACTGTTTTCTGCAGGTTGCATCACTCCAGTGTTTGCTGGGCGAGCTGGAAGTCACAACTCCATGTAAATTTATAAGAAGTATTTTCACTCTCTGTAACATAAGGGATTATGGCCACTACTTTCCCTTAGGCCGTATTCAGGCATCGGTGTACAGACTGGAATCCTCAGACTGTCCAAAGGTCTTCAGACCCAAACTTAGTAACGTTATACATATATTTGATGCTAACACAGCACCAGCTCAGTGAAAAAATAAATCTCTGAAGAAAGTGAACACAAATTTATATTCTATTTTTTAATTGAAAAATTGGCAAGTTAAAGTAAAATGGATATAAAAAGGTGGGTACATATATAATGGCCAAATGGTAGAGGGTATGCAGTTATTATGAGAATCCAGGCATTGTCTGTATACCAATATCCAGGTTTCCATCCATAAGTACAGGTATAAGACCACCCTGGTAATTGTTTGATAAAATGCTCAGGATGGGCTGAAATGGATTTGCTTTGATTGCAATAAAAGAGCTACTCCTCGATATGTGAGTGCCCAGATTCTTTGCCTTTCCATTTGTACTTCCTCCATGAGTACCACACCAGAACACTGAGTGCCGACCACTTCTTGCTTTCACTCTGGTACCATGTTTCTGTACGGTCAGACACAGTAGTGTACTGACTTTGGACCAAAATGTCTCTAAAGTTGTTAGATCTTTTGGCCACAATGGAGGGAACGGTTGGCGGGACTTTTTTCAAGATGGGATCTGGATATAAAATTCCAATGTTGTTTGATAATCTCGACCAAGTCCTGCCATTGGCTGTCATAGGTGGTAATGAGCTGTACCTGATCCGATTTTGTGTCCTTTTTGAATAAGTCAAAGACCAAGTCTGCTGTTGTTTTGACTCTTAGGGGATTGCCTAACAGTCAAGCATTCCTCACATGTATTCAGCCTGTCCAGCAGCCACAAATCATGCAGCTGCGGTGACAGAAACTAAATCTCCAAGCAATTCCAAATACTCTGAGACCACCCAAGCAATGAGTATACTCGCTCATCACTATTGGAATTCTGTGATGGAACCCTGAACCAAATATCGTCAATATATCTAATCGATGGTGGATATTTTCTGACTTGGGTATATGGTCACCTTGGATGATTTTACGCTGCCAAGCCCCCAGAAACAAGTTGGCATACGAGGCGGCACAAGAGACCTATCTATTTTACTTGTCAAGTTTTCAACAAAGAAATATAATATACATTTTGGACATTTGTGTTCACTTTTTCTGTTACTTATTTTTTTCACTGAGCTGGTGTGGTGGCATATATTTACAAGTGTTGTGCATGATTACCTTTATTTAAATTAGTATGTCCATGTCAGGTTCGGCTTAGGAGACCCTCATTCTGTCCGTGCATTGCAGTCCGTGCTTTGCGGTGATTAATGTCTGAATGAAACATTACATTTTGACCTTGTGACCCAATAGTAGTGATCAGCTGATTACTGTAAGTCTGACATTCATCCAGCTGTTATTGCAGGAAAAAACCTTTACGGCAGTGTTTGTGACCATGATCTCATACCTGTGTCAGAGATCCTTTCAGAGCAGCAGCCAAAGGTATTAAAGGATGATTGTTATAAATCATTTTTTTTTCTAAATTGAAAGATTACAGCTGTTGCAAGAGGTTGGCTTTTTTAGCATATGGAGGCAATAGTTATATACAGAACACTTTAGGGTTCACTCACAACAGCGTATAATTCAGCTGAATGCTATCTGATATTTTATCGGATAGCACCCAGCCCAATGTTATACTATGGGGCAGTGCAGATCTGCAGTTATTTAATTTTTTTTCCCCCTCCTGCCATTTTGGCATGAAAAAGTAATTGCAGCATGCTGCAAGGGCATCTGATAATAATGGCACAGGTCTATGGATGTGTGTGAAACATCAGACTGCACTTGGATGTCATCAGAGTGCAGTCAGATGTATGTGCACAGGGACCATGGAGAAATTAAGTTCTCCATCATCTTCACACCTGTGCTTGGATTCTCTCGTGCAAGAGAATCTGATCACACTCAGATGACACATGGCTGAAACTCTTGACAGAGTTTGACCCGAGTGTCATTAGCATAATCAGTCCAATTCTTTTGCATGAGAGAATATACGGCAGTGTAAGCAAACCCTTAGGGTTATGAGATTGCACCACATAATACCTTGTTTTATGGGGAATGTTTTTGTTTGCAGATGCTCAGTGCCTTATCTCTGCGAATTACAGATCAGTGAAATGCAATGCGTATCTTCAGGTGCTTCTCTTAAAATTAGAATATCATCAAAAAGTTAATTTATTTCAGTTCTTCAATACAAAAAGTGAAACTCATATAGAGTCATTACAAACAGAGTGATTTATTTCTGTAAATGCTGATGATTATAGCTTACAGCCAATGAAAACCCAACAGTCATTATCTCAGTAAATTAGAATAATTACCAAAAAACACCTGCAAAGGCTTCCTGAGCATTTACAAAGGTTCCTTAGTCTGTTTCAGTAGGCTCCACAATCATGGGGAAGACTACTGACTTGACAAATGTCCAGAAGGCAGTCATTGACACACTCCACAAGGAGGGTAAGCCACAAAAGGTCATTGATAAATAAGCTGGCTGTTCACAGAGTGCTGTATCCAAGCTGTATCTACCAGGAAAAAGTGTGGTAGAAAAAGGTGCACAAGCAACCAGGTTAACCGCAGCCTTCAAAGGATTGTTAAGAAAAGGCCATTCAAAAATTTGGGGGAGATTCACAAGGAGTGGACTTCTGTTGGAGTCATTGCTTCAAGAACCACTACACACAGGCGTATCCAGTGTCGCATACCTTGTGTCAAGCCACTCATGACCAATAGACAATGCTAGAAGCATCTTACCTGGGCCACGTAGAAAAAGAACTGGTCTGTTGCTCAGTGGTCCAAGGTGTTGTTTTCAGATGAAAGTACATTTTCCATTTCATTTGGAAATCAAGATCCCAGAATCTGGAGGAAGAGTGGAGAGGCCACAATCCAAGCTGCTTGAGGTCTAGTTTCCACAATCAGTGATGGTTTGGGGAGCCATGTCATCTGCTGGTGTAGGTCCACTGTGTTTTATCAAGACCAAAGTCAGCACAGCCGTCTACCAGGAAATTTTAGAGCACTTCATGCTTCAATCCATTCCATATGGAATAAGTAGTTGACCTTCTTACAGATGAATGATATAGTGGGGATGGTGTCCTGCGCCCACAAATGAAGGATGCTTTTCCGTGTAGCCGCAGCCCAAATAATTAAGATGCGTCGTTGTTGAACAGAAAGTCTAATAAGTTGGGTTGGTGGTAAAATATTAAACAATGCCCATTCAGGCGATAGCGTTAGAGGAATATTAAACATGTCATTAAGATGATTACAGAGTTGATCCCATACCTCTCGTATTTTTGGACATAGCCATAGACGATGAAAAATGTCCGCTGGGGAATGGGAGCATTTAGGACAGGATGAGTCAGCCATGGAGGACATCTTAGACTTAACTTCGGGTGATATGTATGCCCTGTGGAAGATCATGAGAGCCATGGTGGAATAACTATCATACGGTAAAATAGAGTTTAGATGCAGATGCAGTGTGGCTTTTAATATATCTGTGAGTTTACAATTAGGGAGTTGTGATACCCATCTGCCTGGGCCCGGGGAGGAATCAGACCAGGAGATGGAAGGTCGAATGGATTTGTAAATGAGGCTTAATGAGTAAGCCCCTGTATGAGCAAAAGAAGAAACCAGGTGCAGAGGATTAGACCTCACTGTGTCAGGTATGCTATGCATAACTGAGGAAGCATAATGTTTAATCTGAGCTGCAGTGAAAAGATTGCTAGCTAGTATTGGGTATTTAGAAACGACATCAGCTAGAGTAAGAGGCGTGTGAGTGGTCGTTAAAAGGTTACAAACCAATCTGCACCCATTCTCTCCCAATACCCGATATATTGGAGGTGACTTGCCCGAGTTATAGGGGTCCAGACCACCGATCTTCCTGGCCTGGCGCCATGCTAAAACCACGGACCATAATAAAGCATTGTCTTTTATTTCTGTAGGTATATTAAGAGAGTGTGTGTGCAATAGGGCCGGCAGACTGATAGAGCCCGACTTGGCCTCGTCAATCGGAGTGTTAGTGTATAGTGAAAAAGCCCATATCCAATCAAGGGAGTGCCTGAAAGTGGCTGCTATGCTGTATAGTCGTAAGTTTGGGAAATTAAGGCCTCCCAGCGATTTAACCTGCTGGAGTTTGAACATGCTGATCCAAGAGCCCCCCCTCAAGCCCCATATAAATTGCCTAAAGAGTCCAGTCAAGATTCGGTCATCAGCTTTAGATAATAGGATGGGTAGAGTTTTTAATGGAAAGAAGTTTGGGAAAGGAAATCATTTTGATCATGTGTGCTCTACTTGCGAAGGATAGTTTAAAGGATTTCCACGAGTGAATCTCCTTAGTGATCGTAGATATTATTGGCTTGATATTTAGTCGGTATAAGTTATGGGGGTTAGAAGGCAGAAAGATACCCAGATATTTCAGAGAGCCCCGACCCCACTGAAAGGGAAAAGGGAAAGGCCAACCCCCATGAGCATCAGGAAAAATCGCCAATGCTTGTGATTTTGTGAAATTAATGCGGAATCCTGAAATTTCCCCAAATTTATGAAATACCTCGTAATAGGAGGGATGGAATCTTTGGGGTTAGCCAACATAAGAAGAATATCGTCGGCAAAAGCCAAAACTTTGAGTACATGGCGGCCAATCCCAATCCCCCCAAAGGAAGGAAGCATCTCTAAGCACCTGAGTAATGGATCAAGGGCAATGTTAAATAACAAAGGCGATAAGGGACAGCCCTTTCTCGTACCTCTACAAATTGAAAAGAGGGGTGACTGAGTTCCAGAAAGCCATATAGAAGACTGGGAATCGGCATAAAGTGTACGAATGAGATTAACCCCTTAACGACCGCCGATACGCCTTTTAACGGCGGTCATTAAGGGTACTTAAACCACAGCGCCGTTAATTAACGGCGCTGTGGAAAAAGTGAATAGCGCCCCCCAGAGGCGCATTTTCTCCGGGTCTCGGCTACCGGGGTAGCCGAGACCCCAGAGAACATGAATCGGGTCGGTTTTTACCGACACCGATGTTGCGATCGCCGTTATTAACCCTATAACGGCGACCGCAACAAAAAAAAAAAATCTGATGTGCCATTTAATTTCTCTGTCCCCTGATGTCATCGAACATCAGGGGACAGAGAAAAAGGGTCCCCAGGACCCCCATGTAGCCCCCGATCCAGTCCATGTGGCCCCCGGGCCCTCCCTTGTCCCCCGGTGCCGGCGCTGTTAAGAAAATGGCGGGCGCATGCTCAGTGCGCCCGCCGCTATGTGCCGCTGTGCTGGTGGGGGGATGGGCAAATATTCTCTGGGGTCTCGGCTACCGGGGGTAGCCGAGACCCCAGAGAACATGATCCGGGTCGGTATTCACCGATCCCGGTGTTGCGATCGCGGCTATGCAAGCATAGCCGCGATCGCAAAAAAAAAAAAAAAATGATTTCTCTCCCCTCTGATGTGATCGCACATCAGAGGGGAGAAAATGAGGGTCCCCCGGTCCCCCGATCGCCCCCCCGTATACTTACCGGTGTCCTCCGTCCTCCCGCAGGCCCCAGGATCCCGGCGTCTTCTTCCTGCAAAAAAAAAATGGCGGGCGCATGCGCAGTGCGCCCGCCGATCTGCTTGGCGGCAGATTCAAAAAAAGTTTCATTCATTCTCCAGAAAGTGCATTTTGATCACTGTGATAAACTATCACAGTGATCAAAATAAAAAAAACAGTACATAACCCCCCCATTTATCACCCCTTTAGTTAGGGACATATAATAAAAAATAGAAATTATATTTATTTCATTTTTCTGTTAGGGTTAGGGTTATAATTAGGGTTAGGGTTATAATTAGGGTTAGGGTTAGCATTAGGGTTAGGGTTAGCATTAGGGTTAGGGTTAGCATTAGGGTTAGGGTTATAATTAGCGTTAGGGTTAAGCTGGGTTCATACTGCGTTATGGCAGTCCGTTAGACGGACTGCGTTACACCGCGGTATAACGCGGTGTAACGCAGTCCGTTAACGCTGCCATTCACCCCCATTTGAGGGCGCATCGCGACGCATGCCGTAAAGCGGCATGCGTTTGCGACGTGCCATCATTCAGTGACCGAGCCTTGGACGCGGGCTGCAGCGTCTGGGCTCCGTCACCGCTAGCGCAGATGAATCATCTGCTGATTCCTCTGCGCTAGCGGGTATAGCATAACGCGATCACGTTATGCTATACCGTTACCAGCCCGTCAACGCTATGTGTTGAACGGGCTGGTAAAACGCAAAATGAACCCAGCCTTAGGGTTAGGGTTATAATTAGGGTTAGGGTTACAATTAGGGTTAGGGTTACAATTAGAGTTAGGGTTATAATTAAGGTTAGGGTTACAATTAGGGTTGGAATTAGGGTTGGGATTTAGGTTACGATTACGGTTGGGATTAGGGTTAGGGGTGTGTTGGGATTAGGGTTGGAGCTAGAATTGAGGGATTTCCACTATTTAGGCACATCAGGGGGTCTCCAAACACGACGTGGCGTTCAAAAAGTCAAATGGCGCTCCCTCCCTTCCGAGCCCTGCCGTGCGCCCAAACAGTGGTTTACCCCAACATATGGGGTATCAGCGTACTCAGGACAAATTGCACACCAATTTTGGGGTTCTAATTTCTCCGGTTACCCTTGGGAAAATAAAAAATAGCTGGCTAAAAAAATCATTTTTGAGAAAAAAAAAGATTTTTCATTTTCACGGCTCTGCGTTTATAAATTTCTGTGAAGCACTTGGGGGTTCAAAGTGCTCACCACACATCTAGATAAGCTCCTTAAGGGGTCTAGTTTCCAAAATGGGGTCACTTGTGGAGGGTTTCCACTGTTTAGACACATCAGGGGGTCTCCAAACACGACGTTGCTTTCAAAAAGTCAAATGGCGCTCCCTCCCTTCAGAGACCTTCCGTGCGCCCAAACAGTGGTTTACCCCAACATATGGGGTATCAGCATACTCAGGACAAATTGCACACCAATTTTGGGGTTCTAATTTCTCCAGTTACCCTTGGGAAAATAAAAAATAGCTGGCTAAAAAATCATTTTTGAGAAAAAAAAATGATTTTTCATTTTCACGGCTCTGCGTTTATAAATTGCTGTGAAGCACTTGGGGGTTCAAAGTGCTCACCACACATCTAGATAAGCTCCTTGGGGGGTCTAGTTTCCAAAATGGTGTCACTTGCAGGGGGTTTCTACTGTTTAGGTACATCAAGGGCTCTGCAAACACAACATGACGCCTGCAGAACATTCCATCAAAGTCTGCATTACAAAATGGCGCTCCTTCCCTTCCAAGCACTCCCATGCGCCCAAACAGTGGTTTCACCCCACATATGGGGTATCAGCGTACACAGGAAAAATTGCACAACAACTTTTTGGGTCCAATTTCTCCTGTTACCCTTGGGAAAATGAAAAAAAATAGCGGGCTAAAGAATAATTTTTGAGGAAAAAAATGATTTTTTATTTTCACGGCTCTACGTTTATTAATTTCTGTGAAGCACCTGGGGGTTCAAAGTGCTCACCACACATCTAGATAAGTTCCTTAAGGGGTCTAGTTTCCAAAATGGTGTGATTTGTGGGGGGTTTCGACTGTTTAGGCGTATCAGGGGCTCTCCAAACGTGACATGGCGTCCAATTTCAATTCCAGCCAATTTTGGTTTGAAAAAGTCAAACGGCACTCCTTCCCTTCCAAGCCCTGCCGTGCGCCCAAACAGTGGTCCCACCCCACATATGGGGTATCAGCGTACTCAGGACAAATTGGACAACAACTTTTGTGGTCTAATTTCTCCTGTTACCCTTGGAAAAATAAAAAATTGGGGACTAAACGATCAGGTTTGTGGAAAAAATATGACTTTTTATTTTCATGCCCGGGAGTTATAAACTTCTGTGAAGCACTTGGGGGTTCAAAGTGCTCACCACACATCTATATAAGTTCCTTAGGGGTTCTAGTTTCCAAAATGGTGTCACTTGTGGGGGGTTTCCACTGTTTAGACACATTAGGGCCTCTACAAACGCGACATGGCGTCCAGCCAATTCTGAGTTGAAAAAGTCAAACGGCGCTCCTTCCCTTCCAAGCTCTGCCATGCACCCAAACAGTGGTTTACCCCCACATATGGGGTATCAGCATGCTCAGGACAAATTGCACAAAAACTTTTGGGGTCTTGTTACCCTTGGAAAAATAAAAATTGGGGTGAACAGATCGTTTTTGTGGAAAAAATATGATTTTTTATTTTCACTGTTCTATGTTATTAACTTCTGTGAAGCACTTGGAGGTTCAAAGTGCTCACCACACATCTAGATAAGTTCCTTAAGGGGTCTAGTTTCCAAAATGGGGTCACTTGTGATGGGTTTCCACTGTTTAGACACATCAGGGCCTCTACAAACGCGACATGGCGTCCAGCCAATTCTGCGTTGAAAAAGTCAAATGTCGCTCCTTCCCTTGCGACCTCTGCCGTGCGCCCAAAAAGTGGTTTACCCCCACATATGGGGTATCGGCTTATTCAGGAGAAATTGCACAACAAATTTTGTGGTTCATTTTTTCTTTTAACACTTGTGAAAATAAAAAAAATAGGTTCCGAAGTAAAGTTTTTGCAAAAAAAGTTAAATGTTAATTTTTTCCTTCCACATTGCTTCAGTTCCTGTGAAGCACGTAAAGGGTTAATAAACTTTTTGAATGTGGTTTTGAGCACCTTGAGGGGTGCAGTTTTTAGAATGGTGTCACTTTTGGGTATTCTTTATCATATAGACCCCTCAAAGTGACTTCAAATGTGATGTGGTCCCTAAAAACAAAATGGTGTTGTAAAAATGAGAAATCGCTGGTCAACTTTTAACCCTTATAACTTTGTAAAAAAAAAAATTTTGGTCCCAAAATTGTGCTGATGTAAAGTAGACATGTGGGCAATGTTATTTATTAAGAAATTTGTGTGACATATCTCTCTGATTTAAGGGCATAAAAATTTAAAGTTTGAAAATTATTAAATTTTCAAAATTTTCGCCATATTTCCGTTTTTTTCATAAATAAACACAAGTTATATCAAAGAAATTTTACCAGTAACGTGAAGTACAATATGTCACGAAAAAACAATCTCAGAATCAGCGGGATTCGTTAAAGCGTTCCAGAGTTATAACCTCATAAAGTGACAGTGGTCAGAATTGTAAAAATTGGCCCGGTCATTAAGCTGCAAAATGGCTCTGTCACTAAGGGGTTAAAAAAGGAAAACCCAAACAGTCTATATTTTAGAACTCGTATGAGGTGAGGCCAAGACACCCGATTAAACGCCTTGTCTGCGTCCAAACTGACTAGAATGTTTTGTTTAGCTTTATTTTGACGACTGTGTATAATTGCGTCTAGAGCTGTTCTAATGTTATAAGTAATAGAACGTTTATGTACAAATCCTGTTTGGGATGTAGTGAGTAGGGCGGGGATCATATATTGAAGGCGGTTTGCCATAATTTTTGTTAGAATTTTGAAATCTGTGTTTAAGAGGGAGATAGGACGGTAAGATGCAGGAAGTAATGGATCTTTACCCGGTTTAAGGAGTAGTGAAAGGCAGGCTTCATTAAAGCGATCAGGTTTAGTACCAGTTTCAATTATATGGTTGAATAAAGAAATGAGATGTGGTGTGAGGAGGGATTTTAATAATTTATAAAATTCTGCCGATTAACCATCAGGACCAGAAGCTTTATGCAAACGGAGAGACTGGATAACATTGCCCACTTCTTCTGCTGATATCGGCTTATTTAAGATCTCACGCTGGGTAGAGGATAATTTTGGTGGATCTACCTTCCTGAGAAATTCATAGCCATCAAATTGGGAGTCTGTAGAGGGGCCGTAAATATCAGCATAAAAATTTTTGAAAACCTCAGAAATTTGAGCTGGATGTCTAAGAATGGAGCCATTCGGGTGTCGGATATTAGGAATTTTTGTGGCGGTACGAAATGGTTTTGTTAAAGATGCTAATAGGCGTCCAGGTTTATTACCCCATCTGAAAAAAACGGTTTTGTTGATATTCTAGCTGATTGTGGGCCTGTTCATGCAATACGGTGTCTAAGGTGTGTTTTGCCGTTAGGTATGCTTCTTTTGCAGAAGGAGTGTTGCGCAGTTGAAGATTCTTGTAAGTTTGGGTGAGTTGGTCTAAGAGGGGTTTTAGGGACAATAGTAACTTCTTCTTTTGGTGATAAACATATGAAATATGTCCTCGGAGCACCGTTTTAGCCTTCGTCCAGAATAAATTAGGGGTGTCCAGATGTGCTAGATTATCCTCCATGTACGTCTCCCACCAACCGGACAAACATCTCCCAAAATCGTCAGATGTAAATGGGTGAGATGGGAATCTCCAGCGAAAAGACATGGTCCTGCTCATAGGTTGGTCAATATTAAGTAATATGGGAGAATGATCAGAAATGACCCTGGGGAGGATCTCTGCCGTCTTGAGTGTATGTAGCAGGGAGGAAGAAAGAAGCCAATAATCAATGCGTGTATGAATATTATGAACTCTAGAGTAGTTAGTGTAATCCCTATCAGTAGGGCAACACCATCTCCATGAATCCATCAAATCCAATTGATCCAATAATATTGGAACCAGGCTTGAAGAGGGATGAGATGTGGGCGGAGGGGTAGATCTATCTAAGAAAACATCATGTAGAGTATTCAGATCACCTCCTAAAAGAATATTGGTAGAATGCCAGTGATGTGTTAGCTCTACCAATTTAGAGAAGAAAGAGGGATCATGTGTGTTGGGTGCATATACACTGTATTGATGAAGTAGGCGCCCCATCCCCCTAGATCATCCCCCTCACACACACTCAACCATGAGGAGCAAAATAGTATAGCGTGTAGATATATGCCACTGCCAATATATATTATAATAACTATGATAAACACATCTGTACTACCAAAGTGCCCTTATGTGGCACCATCATCAAGATATCTGGTATAATCTGGACCCCGACCCCACGATCCCTTTGGAGCCAACCCCTGCCATTTTGTTTGGGTAATTATATATATTTCAAACTTTTTCACATTTATACTGCCATAGATAGTACATAGGATTATACCAGATATCTTGATGATGGTGCCACATAAGGGCACTTTGGTAGTACAGATGTGTTTATCATAGTTATTATAATATATATTGGCAGTGGCATATATCTACACGCTATACTGTTTTGCTCCGCATGGTTGAGTGTGTGTGAGGGGGATGATCTAGGGCCCATATGTCAAAGTCAAGGCCCGCGGGCCAGATCCGGCCCGCGAATTGATTATCTATGGCCCCCTGGATGATATTTAATTACTATTAGATCCGGCCCGCAGGCCACAGCCGCCTGCTGGTGTTTTGCACGCACCAACCAGGGCTGGCGTCAGCACCCGGCACACCCGGGCAAGTGCCGGGGCCCTGAGCAGGCGGGGGGGCCCACTCGCAGTCTGGCACCCCCCTGACCGTTAGCGGAGGAGAGCGGTGTCAGCGCCGCCACTGGGCCCCCCCCCCCCGCTTGCTCAGGGCCCCGGCATCAGCTGGCACAATACTTACCTCTCCCGTGCCTCCGCTGCCGCAGCTCCGGGCTCCAGGGGGCGCCGGCGCTTCCTCTCCCAGCAGGCCGCTGAATGACGTCATCATTCAGCGGCCGGCTGTGGCACAGAGCGCGCGGACGTCGGACAGGTAAGACGTGTGTGTGTATGTCTCTGTGTGTGTCTGTGTGTATGTAGTGCGGTGCTTTGTGTGTGTGTGTGTATAAGTATGTGAGAGAGTGCTTGTGTGCTGTCTGTGTGTGATGATGGGCAGGCATTGATGATGATGATGGGGAGAAGATGATAATGGGCAGGCATTGCTGATAATGGGGAGGCATTGATGATGATGATGGGGAGAAGATGATAATGGGCAGGCATTGCTGATAATGGGGAGGCATTGGTGATGATGGGGAGAAGATGATGATAATGGGCAGGCATTGATGATGGGGAGAAGATG
Source organism: Oophaga sylvatica (assembly GCA_033576555.1). Lineage (NCBI taxonomy): Eukaryota > Metazoa > Chordata > Amphibia > Anura > Dendrobatidae > Oophaga > Oophaga sylvatica. The sequence goes on from JARQOD010000001.1 coordinate 568,668,323, forward strand.
ATGATGGGCAGGCATTGATGATGATGGGGAGGAGATGATGATGGGCAGGCATTGCTGATAATGGGGAGGCATTGATGATGATGATGGTTAGAAGATGATAATGGGCAGGCATTGCTGATAATGGGGAGGCATTGATGATGATGATGGGGAGAAGATGATAATGGGCAGGCATTGCTGATAATGGGGAGGCATTGATGATGATGATGGGGAGAAGATGATAATGGGCAGGCATTGCTGATGGGGAGGCATTGGTGATGATGGGGAGAAGATGATGATAATGGGCAAGCATTGATGATGGGGAGAAGATGATGATGGGCAGGCATTGATGATGATGGGGAGGAGATGATGATGGGCAGGCATTGCTGATAATGGGGAGGCATTGATGATGATGGGGAGAAGATGATGATAATGGGCAGGCATTGATGATAATGGGCAGGCATTGATGATGGGGAGAAGATGATGATGGGCAGGCATTGATGATGATGGGGAGGAGATGATGATGATGGGCAGGCATTGATGATAATTGTGGAGGCCATGATGATGATGGGGAGGCAATGATGATGATAATGGGGAGTCTTTCCACAGCGCCCTTTCCTGAGCTGTAACAGTGCAGAACGCAGTACAGCGCAGAGGAGAGCTCCATATTTTGTATGGAGCATTATATGGGGACCAGTATCCTGTATGGAGCATTATATGGGGACCAGTATCCTGTATGGAGCATTATATTGGGTCCAGTATCCTGTATGGAGCATTATATTGGGTCCAGTATTCTGTATGGAGCATTATATGGGGGGTGACATCCTGCATGGGGTATTATATGGGTGATGAGGGGGAGACTGTGGTGCCCATAATATTGTATGGAGGACTGTACTGTCCAGTCTGTACTGTGCGCTGTGAGGATTTGGTGGTTTTTGAGCTATTGTACAATTTACAATAGATATCACTCATGTAATGTAAGAAGAGAAGTATTTGGCATTGTACTGTACCCATATTTCTCTGCTGTATCTGTGCATCATGAATCGTGGTCTGTGTTAAAGGGGCCCACTGAGGCTCTTTCGCCCAGGGCCCATAAAAACCTGGAGCCGGCCCTGGCACCAACACTACATTTCCCACAATGCACCGGTAGCAGGGCCGGCGTCAGTCCGGCCCTCGGCTTGTAGCAAATTTGTTTTTTTTGGCCCTCGGTGTGTTTGACTTTGACAGCCCTGATCTAGGGGGATGGGGCGCCTACTTCATCAATAGTGTCCCCATTTGTCTTAACAGCATAATAATTGCCTTTCATATGTTCTGTTCTCTGTTGTCTAATTGTGTGATATATATGTATATCAATAAAATTGTTATTTATAATTTATGGACTAGTTCACGTTTCTTCTGTCTTCTGGCAGTAGTGTTTGCTTTGATATTTAGAAGGGGGAGAGCCACATAAGAGGCGAGTGTCCCGATAAAATCATCCATGGTCAAGTAGATGTAGATGTAGACAGGAGAATGTGTCAACCACTGTCCCAATAAGGGCTGAAGACCACCACTGATCAAAATTGGAGATAAAACAGGGTACTATGTACCACGCAGTGATGGCTATCAGAAAACTGCAAAAATAGACTACAGTATTATAACTTCATGGACTTTGCCTGTGGTGACAATACCACTGTAGTTCAGATAGTTAGTGATGGTAGTAATAGGAGCTGTCTCCTACAGGAGTAAACAGGGTTACCGCCAAGTAAGCTACCTCTTACAGTACCATCAAGCTGAGGGGCTGATGTTAGCGGTAAGGTGATAAGGCGACCATCGTATGTGTTATGGTGGGGCTAAGTATGCGGCCAAATTTCAGTGGAAACCGAAGAGTCTCACCTTGGAGATGGGTGCTGAGCAGATCTCAGGGAGAGTGATGTGCCGTTAGTGAGTGCCCGCCTGCTGCTGGGACTGGGATGGCAGCGTTGCTTTGCTGTGGAAGTACTTCTGGCCTGATGTGGCCTATGTGTGCTGAGACAGGGGTCTGGATTTATGATCCGGAGCTGGAGATGGGCTGCTGCACGGCCCCCAAGGACCAACCGATGAGCCGGGAGCCGTGAGTATCACCGCAAGCACTGGGCTGATTCCCGGATTGAATTGGGAGATGCGGATGGCAGAAGAAGGAAGCGCCCGCGTGTCCTCGGCCGCCACTGCAGAGCGCCGCGCCTCTAGTCTCCGTGCGCGGTCGGTAGCCGAAAGTCCCCGGATCCCGGCAACCAAGCCCAACCTTGGAGGTCCCGAGCAGCGTCCGGCCGTCAGCAGGGTCCCTTGATGGGACCCTGGGCGAGCGCTCTGAGATCGGGCACCGCGGCAGGCCGCAAATTCATACTTTTTTTTAAATGTTTTTTTTCCACCACCAAATTTTTCAAAGTTTTCCCCCTTCTATATGTAATCCCTGGTTTATCAGGAAGATGTTTTCCCAAAACAGGGTCACGCTTCAAGATATACCAATATTTTGAAAGCACAGTTCTTATGACTTTATATCCCCTATTGAATGTTGTCACAAAATTCAATTTCCAGCGATCATCACTTTTTTCTTTACCAATAGTCAAATTATCCCCCTTCCTATTTTTTCCTTGTAAATAATCCTCCTGTGTTTTTATTTTGTTATCCCTATATGCACCATTTATCAAATTTTTTGGGTAACTTTTTTCCTTAAATTTTCTTTTTAGAATTTTAGACTGAGCCACATAATCAGATTCTCTCGTACAATTCTTTCTTATATGAAAAAATTGGCTGTGGGGTATATTAACCTTCCACTTCTTGTAATGTGCAATGTTGAAATCTAAAAAGCCATTTGAATCCACCTTTTTGAAGTGGGTTTTTGTAATAATTTTTTTCCCACTATGGCTGATCTCTAGATCAAGAAATACCATTTTTTCTTTATTAAATTGTGATGTAAAGGTGATCCCCAAGGTGCTATTATTGAGCTCCTTTATTAAATGTGCCGCTTACTCCTCTGTCCCCTTCCATATAATAATCAGATAATCTGTGAAGCGTCTATAATGCCTTATTTTATCATTAAAAACCGGCTTCTAGAGTGACAATAAGGACTCGATTCGTCCCATAAATAAGTTTGCGAAACTTGGCGCGACCCGAGTACCTATCGCGGTGCCGAGCAACTGTAAGTACAGTATGCCTTCAAAAATGAACACATTGTGTTCAAGAATGAATTTAAGACCCTTTAACAGAAAATCTCTTTGTTCATGGAGCATCTCTGTCTTTGCTAAATAACAACCCACCGCATTTACCCCCATTTCATGATCTATGTTGGAATATAATGAATTTACATCCAATGAGATAAAGGAATAGTTATCTTCCCATTCAATATCCCTCAATTCCTCGATTAATTGTGTGGAATCTCCCAAATATAAAGGAAGAGACTTTACTAAATCTTGTAAAAAGCAAGTCAATATAATGAGAAAGATGTCAAATACCCTATTCCTGATATAATCGGTCTGCCAGGTGGTTTTTCAGGGTTCTTATGCAATTTTGGTAAATGATAAAATAACGCCATGGTTGGCGCTGGATTTGTTAAAAACCTTTTTTCTGTTTTATTAAGAATATTCCTCTCATAGGCTTCCTTGATCATACGGTGATAGTCCCAGACAAAGGATTGTGTAGGATCTTCTTTTAAAATTTTGTAATATCTCATATCAGACAATATGTTCAAAGCCTCCTCAATATAGTCAGATCTCTTTTGCACAACTACTCCCCTCCTTTATCAGTTTGCCTTATTACTATATCTGTATTTTGTCTCAAATCCTCCAATGTCACTTTTTCTCTTTTAGCTATTTGTAGTTCTGTAGTAAATGGTAGGGAATCTGCTGCAGCATCAGACAAAGAGGGAAAATCAGACGCCTCGATGTATGTTTGAATGCGTGATTTACAGTCGTCACTTTGTGTAGAAGGATTAGTTGAGTCTACGGAGTATAATGAGGAGTAGAAGTTTTTATAAGTATCTGCGATGTTGGATAGAAGGTGTTTGCATCTTTGCGTTTGATCCATGATTGCAAGGATATATGTGTTGGCTCTCTGTGTTCTTAGGGCTCTGGCCAGAGACTTTCCACTTTTATAGCCGTGTTCATAATGACAACGGCATTTAGTGAGGTCAGCTTTTGCTTTGTGTAGGAGTAAGGAACGCAGAGATTCACGTTTGACTATCAGGACGTCGAATGTTTGTGATGTCTCTAGTTTTTCAATCTCTCCCAGCAGACAGGTGATCTCCTGAGCACGTTCCCTTTTTTTATAGGCCCCATGTTTACACACACACACTTGTGTGCCTCCCATACAATGCAAGGGTCCATTTCCTCAACCGAGTTTACCATGAAATAAGTGTCCAGGGAATTTTCTAAACCTGCCCTCGCGACTGGATCATCGAGGAGTGTTGAGTTCAGACGCCAATGGCACTGTCTGGCTTTAAAGGCAGGAAGGGACACTAACAAGTGTGTGATCCGAGAAAATATTATCTATATTTGCTCTAAAAAGCAAGGAAATGTCCTGATTTCTTAACAAGAAATAGTCGATTGTTATATAGAACTCATGAGAGTTAGAATAGAAAGAGAAGTCTCTGTCTGCCAGTTGGAGAAGTCATCAGGATTCAATCACTTGATGTTCCGGCAGGCTTTTCAATATACTTTGTCGTGTGGGGCGCAAGAGGGAGGATTCCCCCATGTAGTTGTCTATAGATGGGTCAAAGGCTATATTGAAGCTATCCATAATCCTTGGCCTAGATATGCAGTAAGTGCCTTGTCCTGATTTGGGTAAATACAGGGATGTGAACACAACCTTAGTAGAACCTATGAGACCTTTGGCCATTAAAAGACGGCCTTCTCCATCTGTACTAGATTCCGTGAACGCCACAGTACTGAGTGGGAAAGGAGTATGTAGGAACCTCTGGACTTGGAGCGTAGGAAACCTATAATTAATCTTGTAAGGTTTATTTTGACAGTAATGTGTTTCTTGCAAGAAAGCAATGTCTATTTTCCTTTTATAAAGGAGATTTAATATACTCGCAGAGCTGTCATAAAATTAATTTTGTTCTGCGCCTCCACTGTGAACTTATTAGGTCTGTGGGCATAAGAAATGCATCTATAATGGGATTACAAAGGTGCACACATGTTTACATCCCTTTACCTCACAAGGATTCATGAAGCACCTGTCCATTATAGAGTGGCAAAACATGTCACTTCTATTCACCTTCCGTTTGCATACCTTGCTACCATGGAGTGACAGTACTTTAGTAAGTGACTGTGATTATCACTTTTGTGCAGATGAGACCAAAACCCCAGAAACAAGCAGTCGCCGGATACATTTTTAGAGATCAGTATCTTTTCTTTATTTCTGGACTGGAAGCGAGCAGAGAATTATTTTAATTTGTATAGCAAAATACAGTTTGTACAACCCGTTTGTATGTCCTGTTTTGGAAAGGTCTGAAAACTGAAAGATTGCTTTATATGATCTGCCTGCTCATTTGTATTTTAATTTCTTAAAGAATTATTCCCATCAAATTTGTTATTGTCTAATAGGGTAAATAGTGTTCTAAAGCCATGTGACCACCACACTGAAAGTCTGACACCAGGAGAAAATTACTGTATTTTTTGGATTATAAGATGCATCGGACATAAGACGCACCTAGGTTTTTGGAGGAGGAAAATATAAAAAAAAAAAATTGAAGAAAAAAATGTGACCATGACTGTTGTGGGTAGATGGGGGGATCTGTTATGATTTGGTAGCTGAGGAGAGCAGGCAAAAAAGGCAATACACCAGAGAGGTTGGAATCTATTGGATTGCAGTACCCTGACTAACCACCACAACTAAAGGCAGCCGTGGAGCGTACCTACGTTGGTCCTAGACGCCTCGTCACAGCCTGAGAAGCTAACTTCACCTAAAGATAGAAAGAGGAAAACTATCTGCCCCGGAGCAGATCCCCAAAGAACATAGAAAGCCCCCAAACATGTAATGGTGGTTAGACAAGAGGAAATACAGACACAGACAGAAAATAGTATGAGCAAACGTTGGGGCCCAATCTTCCTAGAAAGAAAAGGATAGGAAGGTCACTTACTGCAATCCAAAAAACCTAAAAAAAATACCAACACAATAATTGCAAAAACACCTGAGATCACACGACCTCTACCACCTAAATTAGTTCTCTGGTGTAACAAAACTAAGCCGCAGCCACAGAAAAAACTGGAAAAGGCAAATGAACAAACAACTGGCTGAACTAAACTGAGAGGAGCACAAGCCCCGGAGGGGACCAGGCAGACCCCCACAGAAGAGCAGGACAAAATGCAAAAAGCAAGCACAAAAAACTAAAAGAAGAAAATGTCTTATCTGTTAGCAGAAGATGCAGGCACGAAACAGCAAGCTCCAAAGTGAACCAGGAACAAAAGTTGAGACCAGAACAATTGATCACCGGCAACCCTGATGGGAGGGAACCTCCCTTATATAAGACCAGTGAGTAACACCTGATCGCCAATCTTCACAATCTTCATTGAATAGTTCAGTACTGTTTGTAACCACCAGAGGGAGCTTCTGCTCAGAATTCATTTCTAGCACATTCACAACAGGGATCTGCTGCTGACACTGTTATAGAGGTAATGCCACCAATTCTGTACTAATATCAACCATCCTGGTATGTATATGTCCCCAATCCAGGTATACATGGCCCCCTCATCACCATCCTCGTATACATGGCCCCCATCATGCTGCACACATTAAAAAAAAAATAAACCATTCTACTTACCTTCCCTCTGCTCCCTCGCAGCGCCCTGTTCTGATGTCAGCAGCTGATTTCAGCTTGTTAGCAGCACTTGGCATGCGCTGCTTACTTGCTGAGGTCCGCTGCAGGTCACCACACCCTGGACTACGGGCGTGTGGAGCAGTGAATATTCATTTCTCTTTAATAGCAGGCCCAATGTTAGCCACAGCTGCCGGCTTAGGCCGGGTTCACATTAGCGTACCAGTGCTTTGCGGAGGGCTGCGTACGTCCTCCTTTAAACCCCGCCTAATTCTGCATGCGTCCTGCGTACCTGTCTTTAACATTGTGTACGCAGGACATGCGGATGTATACTGATGCGTCATTTTGACGCTTCCGCCGTCTGCGCAAAACGCAACTTGTTGCGTTCCCGTGCGGTCGGCGTCAAAACAATGCATCCGCGTATCCTGCATAACCAATGTTAAAGATAGGTACGCAGGACGCATGCAGATGAATGCGGAAGTAGGCGGGGCTTAACGGAGGAAGTACGCAGCCCTCCGCAAAGTCCCGGTATGCTTAATGTGAACGTAGACTTACTGCAGCGGATGAGTGATCACGTGTGTCTGCTATTAAAGAGAATGAACATATTCACTGCTCTCCACTCACATATGCATGGGGAGCAGTGAATATTCATTCTATTTAATAGCGGGATCACGTGATCGTCCAGCAGCTGCAGGAACACGGCGTCTGCAACCAACAGTGTGCCTACACTTAATTTTTTCTTGTCCGCACTCCCATTGTCCCTCCCACCTCTCGGTGCCGGCCTCAGTGTATAGAGGCGGGAGGGACTATGGGTGTGGGAAGCAGTGAATATTCATTTTCTTTTAACAGTGGGCACAGGTGTCAGGCCGCTGCCTTTAACTCCTGAGTCCTGTGACCCGCTAGTCTGCCGCTGCTGCTCCCACAGCAGGTACATCTGGACTATAAGACGCACCCCCGTAGTTTCCTCCAAAATTTTTAGTGTAAAAAACTGCATCTTATAGCCGAAAAATAACAGAATAAATAACTTTATTCCTCCCAACACTTCTTCAGTTACTGCTCGGTGCATAGTGAGCGGCTGTAACAATGCCCATCGCTGACAGCTGTCTCTACCCTGATGCACTTCTGAACTGGATCTTAGTCAGTGCTGGGATTTAGTTACAGCAGCCGCTCACTATATACTGAGCAGCAACTGAAGCCGAACTGGCGGTGCATTTTTGTGTGAAAGCTGGAGGCTGCAGGAGGAATAAAGTAGCCAGGCTTTCAGTTCAGTGGCAGCACAGCTTTAAGTAACGCTATTTTTCTGCAGATGAACCCCATGTACAGTCATGGCCAAAAGTTTTGAGAATGACACAAATATTAATTTTTATAAAGTCTACTGCTTCACTTTTTCTAATGGCAATTTGCATATACTCCAGAATGTTATAAAGAGTGATCAGCTTAACAGCAATTACTTGCAAAGTCAATATTTGGCTAGAAAATGAACTTTATCCCCCAAAACACATTTCAACATCATTGCAGCCCTGCTTTAAAAGGACCAGCTAACCTCTTTTCAGTGATTGCTCCATTAACACAGGTGTGGGTGTTGATGAGGACATGGTTGGAGATCTATCTGTCATGATTAACTAAGAATGACACCACTGGACACTTTAAAAGGAGGCTGGTGCTTGGCATCATTGTTTCTCTTCTGTTAACCATGGTTATCTCTAAAGAAACACGTGCAGTCATCATTGCAATGCACAAAAATGGCCTAACAGGGAAGAGTATCGCAGCTAGAAAGATTGCACCTCAGTCAACAATCTATCGCATCATCAAGAACTTCAAGGAGAGAGGTTCCATTGTTGCCAAAAAGGCTCCAGGGCGCCCAAGAAAGACCAGCAAGCGCCAGCACCGTCTCTTAAAAGTGTTTCAGCTGCGGGATCGGGCTACCAGCAGTGCAGAGCTTGCTCAGGAATGGCAGCAGGCAGGTGTGAGTGCATCTGCACGCACTGTGAGGCGGAGACTCTTGAAGCAAGACCTGGTCTCAAGGAGGGCAGCAAAGAAGCCACTTCTCTCCAGAAAAAACATCATGGACAGACTGATATTCTGCAAAAGGTACAGGCAGTGGACTGCTGAGGACTGGGGTAAAGTTATTTTCTCTGATGAATTCCCTTTTTGATTGTTTGGAACATCAGGAAACCGCCTCATTCGGAAAAGACAAGGTGAGCGCTACCACCAGTCTTGTCTCATGCCAACTGTTAAGCATCCTGAAACCATTCATGTGTGGGGTTGCTTCTCAGCCAAGGGAATCGGCTCTCTCACAGTCTTGCCTAAAAACACAGCCATGAATAAAGAATGGTACCAGAATGTCCTCCAAGAGCAACTTCTCCCAACCCTCCAAGAGCAGTTTGGCGATCAACAATGCCTTTTCAAGCATGATGGAGCACCTTGCCATAAAGCAAAGGTGATAACTAAATGGCTCAGGGAACAAAACATAGAGATTTTGGGTCCATGGCCTGGAAACTCCCCAGATCTTAATCCCATTGAGAACTTGTGGTCAATCATCAAGAGACGGGTGGACAAACAAAAACCTAAAAATTCTGACAAAATGAAAGCATTGATTGTGCAAGAATGGACTGCTATCAGTCAGGATTTGGTACAGAAGTTGATTGAGAGCATGCCAGGGAGAATTGCAGAGGTGCTGGAGAAGAAGGGTCAACACTGCAAATATTGACTTGCTGCATTAACTCATTCTAACTGTCAATATAAGCTTTTGTTACTCATATGTTTGCAATTATTATATTTCTGTCTGTGATAAAAACATCTGTCAAACACACATAAAAACCAGGGGGCAGCAGATCATGTGAAAATAAAATATTTGTGTCATTCTCAAAACTTTTGGCCATGACTGTATGTAGGTTAATAGCATTTTCTTACATGATAAGTTACCCTTCAGCGTAATGAAGAACAAGAAGTCCTGGAACTGATGTGGCCCCTACAGAACCCCGATCTCAACATCTTCGAGTCTGTGTGGGACTAAATGAAAAGACAGAAGCATTCGCATGAGCCTACATCCACAGAAGATGTGTGATTCATTCTCAAAGATGTTTGGAAAAACCTCCCCCATCAAGATCCTTTAAAAACCTTGTGCAAGAGTACCTAAGGGAATTGATGCTTTTCTGAAGGCAAAAGATGGTCGCAACAAATATATTGATTTTATTTGATTTATCTTTTGTTCATTCACTTTGTGTTTTGTTATTTGATTAACTAAACTATTAGCATGTCTATTTTATTAAGCATTCTTACTTTACAATGTAATCACATATAATGCCCACTATAATGAAATAACCCACAAGTGGTCAATATGCCACAGCTCAATACAATATCAACCGTTGGTGGATAGGGAGTAACAATGCCAACCACCAGGTGGTATAAAAAGCAATACTTTATTGAACACTACAATGTCATACAATAGACTGAAAGGTGATTTACATGAAAATACATTAAAAACACAAAAGAGGGACGATACGACCCATAGGTGCTATCTCAACCCACAACTCTTGCACATGAACAACGTAACACATCCTAGATCTAAATGAATGAAATATTCAAATTGAATACTTTGTTGTGTACAAAGTTGAATGTGCTGACAACAAAATCACACAAAAATCATCAATGGAAATCAAATTTATTAACCAATGGAGGCCTGGATTTGGAGAGACCCCAAACAAGTCAAAATGATGCGGTTGGCCCTGGGTTCCTCCTAATGCAGGACAATGCCAGACCTCATGTGGCTGGAGTGTGTCAGCAGTTCCTGCAAGATGAAAGCATTGAAGCTATGGACTGGCCTGCCCATTCCCCAGACCTGAATCCAATTGAGCACATCTGGTACAGCATGTCTCGCTCCATCCACCATCACCACATTGCACCACAGACTGTCCAGGAGTTGGCGTTTGCTTTAGTGCCGGTCTGGGAGGAGATCCCTTAGGAGAACATCCGCAACCTCATCAGGAGCATGCCCAGGCGTTCTAGGGAGGTCATACAGGCACTTGGAGGCCATACACAATACTTAGCATCATTTTGACTTGTTTCCACTTTAATTTTGTCTTGTTTTGATTTTCATTTTGACTTCTTTCCACTTTCCATTTGGGGGGGTCTCTCCAAATCCAGGCCTCCATTGGTTCAAAAATTTGATTTCCATTTATGATTTTTGTGTGATTATGTTGTCAGCACATTCAACTTTATACACAACAAAGTATTCAATGAGAATATTTCATTCATTTAGATCTAGGATGTGTTATTTGAGTGTTCCCTTTACTTTTTGAGCGGTGTAAAAAAAACGCATGCAAAAAACACATGTAAAAACGTGCGTTTTCCGTTGCGTTTTTGCGGTCAACAAATTCGTATAGATGCAGAAATTTCTGCAATCAAATAGTCAACGTGTGCACTTAGCCTTACACAATCAGAGCTGGACAGTTTTACCAAGACACCCCCTGTCCACACGGGCCCGGGAAGGCAATGGGAGTGAGAGAATGTGGCCCATGTAGTCAAGGATGTGGCACCACCCTTGCTCACAACCTGGACAGACTGAGAGGCATTAGGTTAAATTATATCGCCTTAAGTACACACTAGACAAAACACTAAATACAAAATGGTTATACATATACAATGGTTAGATATGCAAATACAATAGTGGTAGGACAAAGTATGCAGGATATAAGAGTCGGTTACCAATCAGATTAAATTCCTGGCTTGTGGGGCAGGGCCTGCCACATGGGAGGCTACTGGTCCCCTCTGTTTCTTGCCCTCTCCCCACACCGTGTTGTTGCGACCTCCCCAGTGAAAAGGCAGTAGGCCATGCTTTACACGAGCATTTAACCCCTGTGAGTCACTGCTCTCCTGCCCCCTGGGCTGAACATAAATCCCCTCCCCTTGCATCTAGCGCAGTGTTTCTCAACTCCAGTCCTCAGGACCCACCAACAGGTCATGTTTTCAGGATTTCCTTAGTATTGCAAAGGTGATGGAATTAATGCTTGAGCAGGTGATAAAATTATCACCTGTGCAATACTAAGGAAATCCTGAAAACATGACCTGTTGGTGGGTCCTGAGGACTGGAGTTGAGAAACACTGATCTAGCGGCTAAAAACTCCAAAATCAAAGATGGCTCATAGCTCCTTAATGGACGGTCCTAGGGGGCGATTTTAGTGCTATCTGAAATGGCTGGGTCTCTGCTACGCATTGAGACCAAACACAGCTTTGCTACCCGGCTCCTATTAGCCATTCTACATATCTCCCCGCTCTGGAGTGCTAGAGCGGATTGAGACCCTGGAAAGTGTTCGGCCCATTCCAGAGATTTTGAAAATGTAACTGGTGTGTGGCTAGTACGTACGATAAGTCCATATTCTCTTTATGAAATCCTAGCTGTGTGAACAAAGCAGTTACACCACATGGTTTGGATATGAGCTAAGCTGGTGGGGATGTGAAATTCTACTTTAAAGCTCAGAAGGCTGGTCCCCCTGCTGAGCCAGGGGCCTCTCACAGCTGCACATGTTTTTGTAAGCTGCCATTAAATCCCCCATCCTTCACATGGTTAATACCAAAAATGTTTTTATGTTTATTTATTTAATTTTTTTTGCAGACCAGAGTACTAGTCAACACCTTAACGTCCAATGACGGGCAGAGTCCGTGATTGGACTCCTCACCCTGTTTGATACGGACTGCAGCGATGAGCCCACCTTTTCCTGCGCATGACCGCTGATCTGATCAGCTGACATCTATTCCTAACATCCGCTGGTGGAATCTCGATCTACCCGTGCCTGTTAATATGTTAAATGCCGCTGTCAAACTCTTACAGCAACATTTAACTTGCACGTGCAGGAAGAGTGTCATTACCTCCTCCCAGCGGCGCCCGTGTCACATGACCATGGGTCACCGATGGGTTGGCATCACAACCCGGGGTCAGCAGGAGACCCCTGTGGTTGTCATAGCTGGATAGCTATGAGCGCCGCCCAGTTATCGGTGCTCATAGCAAGTGAGCAAATCTGCTCTTTGTAGCACAATCGATCAGATGATCGCAGTTTCTAGTCTCCCATGGGGACTATTGAAGCAAGTAAATTAAAATAAAAAAGTTTAAAATATTTAAAAAATAAAAAAAAATAAAAGTTCACATCACCCCCTTTCACCCCCATTCAAAAAAAAAACATAAAAAAAATCAAATATGCACATATTTGGCATTGCCGTGTTCATAATCGCCCGATCTATCAATATATAAAAAGAATTAATCCAATTGGTAAACTGCGTAGTGAGAAAAAAAATAGCAATGCAAGAATAACGTTTTTTGGGTGGCTGCAATATTGCGGGCAATAACGGGCGATCAAAAGATCGTATCTACACCAAAATGGTATCAATAAAAACGTCAGATTGGCGCACAAAAAATAAGCCCTCACCCGGCCCCAGATCCCGAAAAATGGAGACGCTACGGGTATCGGAAAATGACAACATTTTTATTTTATTGTTTTACAGACTTTGGATTTTTTTCCACCACTTAAATAAAAAAGAACCTAGACATGTTTGGTGTCTATGAACTTGTAATGACCTGGAGAATCATAATAGCAGGTCAGTTTTAGCATTTAGTGAGCATGATAAGAAAAAGCAAAAAACAGTTGTAGAATTGCGGAGCAAAAAGTGGAAACGTACAAACTGAAATACCCCTGGTCCTCAAGGGGTTAATGGCCATTGGACATTCCTGCCCTATTCTTATTTTTGCACCAAGGTTATAGGGATTGAAATGACTTTATAATCATTGGGTGGTGTTGAAAATGTAGGGTGTGCAGTGCTGCTTTTCATTTAAGTTTTCCCAGTATGTGCAGCGAGCTGCAACTGGTCCCATTCACTTGATGACTATGATTCGGTTTACTGTAAATCAGTTGCATACAATACCACTGTGAAGGGAAAACTAGCAACTTGGATGCACTCTTCATTCTCAGGATCTGTCGGGGTCTCACAGGTTACAGCCATATGGCATATTCTAGTAATATGCTACCATTTTCTAGCATGAGACTACTCCTGTAATGTCTTGGAAACTGAACACCTTTTGATGAACTGCAGACATGTCAGGTAACCTTGGCAATTAGCGGTAAACTATGAAATATAAAATTCCTCTGTTCTGGATGTTCTGCAATATGAAACTGATTTATAATTAGAGGTAAAATTGCAAGGTTGCTGGTTATTATTTCCTTTATGGCCACTTTGGAGGTATGAGGTTCTCTGCGGAAAGTCCACTCTGCCCTTCCGTTGATTACACCAGTAATGGTGCTATGGCCATCCCTTAGCAGCAGATGCAGTGCCCCCAATGTCTATGAAACTGTTTTAAGGACAGACTCGACTCGCAGCCCTCACCAGAAGAGAAGACATTGGCTACATTAGAAATACATGGTCATTTTAAATATGGTAAGGGAGTGGTGGAAGGGTGCTTAAATGTATTCAAAATAATAAATAACCATTTAAGATAGAAAAGTGTTTCCCAATAAACCTAATTGTCAGAAGCTTTCACATGCCGAACTTCGTCTTGGCAAGCTGCTCCTCGATTTGTTTCCAAATATATACATTAACCTTTTTGATTGAAAATATAGATGTTATATGTGCAAATGTAATTTTAACATAGTGTATATTAAAGGGGTTGTCGTCTGGTCTCCGAAGAAAAGTCTGTGACTGCAGACTGCCAAATTATGACAGTGTGCGGTACGGCACATGAGGATTGGCGGTATGTAAAGCGCATGCATGCAGTCATGCGACTGCCCATCCATACACGACATATCAAGTAATCGTAACATTGCACACGGTCACGATTTGGCGCCCTGCAGTCACAAGGAGTCACAAGGAGTGACTGCAGACTTTTCTTTTGAGACCAAGCAATCTTAAGTAGGATGTACATATATATGTATATGTGTATATATATGTAAATATATGGAATATAAGGAAGCCTAATTTTTTTTTGTAACAGACTTGATTATTTCGTAAGATATATGTGATGTGTGACCTACACAACGCAGGCTGGTTTTTCTAACCTAAATTATGTGTGACCAGCAGATGGCACCATTGGATTGGAAATGTGAGAACCTGCAATATAACAGTTCCATTTGTTAAAATGTACAGATGGTGGAGCAAGAAAAGGAACAATTCTAATTAGAATAGCTTGTTAATTAGGCTTTTGCAGTCAGAAAAGTGAAATTGAGAAACACACTGGAAAAAAATCATCCAGGCTTTAATGAAGTATACTAAGGCAGCACCTGACAGTTCACGTGCTTTGTTTCAAAGACTTCTGATAGAAATTTATAGATTTCTTTAATTTATCTTTCACAGTTTGTAGAAGTTGCTTGGTGAAATATTTGGAAGAAAATAACACATGTCCAACATGTAGAATTGTCATCCATCAAAGCCACCCTTACAGTATATAGGGTAAGTGAGCGTTCAGTAGATCATCTTCTAGTTGTCTGTTCTTGATTACATGCTAATTGCCCTCTTATACCTTGTAACAAAGTACCAAATATCCAACTGGGGTGTCTAGCGCTCGCCAGTAGAATTAACTGTAGGGGCCCACATTACGGCTAAATGCTAATGCCTGTTAGTCGTTATCCTCCTAGGGTATAGATCTGACACCTGGCATCTCTGCCGCTCAGCTGTTCTCAGTGCCTATGGCAGTTGCCGCCGGCCAGAACTGCTCGCTTGTAGAGCTGCTCAGGCTTGTGATAGTGGCCGTGGCATGGTATTGCACATCCGCCTTGTATTCAAATCAGTAGGAAGCAGGTATCCAGTGCCCTGCCACAGCCACTACCTGAAGATCGAGCGGCTCCTGTCAGCAGCTGCTTATGCCGAGAACAGCTGATTGCCGAAGATGCCGGGTGTCGGACCACGAGCGTTCAGACATTGATGACCTATCCTAAGGATGGGTCATCAATGAAAAAGTAGTGGACAACCTTTTTAAGTGCATCACTGCTATTATGTAATAATGTCACAGGACAGGGAAAGGTTAACCCTTCAAATATTTAATCTCTAATAGAAATAAAGAATCTTCTTATTACTATCGGAGAGAACAAGTGGCCAGAATACAGTCGAATATAGCTATTATAATTTTGCCATACATACCATTGGCATAGTTATAAAGGCTGAAAAAGACACCGGCCCGTCAAGTTCAACTTTTCTCCACCAGTTATTCATTCTCTATTGCTAGGTTGTGTATATCCTACAATGCCATTTGTTGTAAGCAGGGCATCAAGCCCTTTTTTTTTTTTTTAAAGCGGTTATATTGTCTGCCATTACTACCTCTTGGGGTAGGGCATTCCACATTATTACTGCTCTATCTATAAAGAACTCTTTCCAATTTAACTGCTGGAATCACCTTTTGTAAGATGTAATAAGTCATATACTGTCAGTACCGTACCATAAAACACATGGTCTTCTCTGTATTGATGAGTATTGCTAGCATCCTCCCTTCCATAATATAGCAGATTGATAGCTTTTTCCCTCTGCACTGTAATGAAGATAAAGCTGTAAGTCTGCAACAAAATGCCACAGTATTAACACTAACATCACCAGTGACATTACACACAGGAGTGCTGTAGATTGTATATAGTGCATAGTGTACAGGTAAATCTAATGATCAACAGTGATATTATACACAGGAGCTCTGTAAATCGTATATGGCAGGGTTCGACAAACCCGGGCGCCAGTGGCGCCTAGAAAATCATGCCTGGTGCCAGGGCAGTAGCGTAGCTACCGGGGGCAGAGAGGGCGGTGGCCCCGCGCTCGGAGGCAGCCCACCCGGAGCTACGCTACTGTAACTGTATCGGCGTGCACTGATACAGTTATCGGCGTGCACTGATACAGTTACATTCTGTGGCAGAGCAGGGAGAATCGCTCTCCCTGCTCTGCCGCCGGCCGCTATGGGGCCTGAGCAGGCGGTGGGGGGCCCGACGCCAGCAGTGGGCCCCCCGCCCGTCATCGGAGGGTCATCCAGCCGATACAGCTGACCGCATTGAGAGAGTAGGAGCGAGCGCTCCTTCTCCCATAATCCCCCTCTCAGCGTCTGATAGCGGGTGCGATGACGTAACTGCCCGGCGCCGGCAGTCAGACACTGAGAGGGAGAGCAGGAGCCGGGAGCAAGAGAGGTGAGTACAGGATTTATTATTTTTGTAAAGGGGGCTGCATTATATTACAGAGCAGAGGCTCCATATGGGGGGTACATTATAAATAAGGCTGCCTATGGGGTGCATTATAAATAAGACTGCCTATGGGGGTGCATTATAAATAAGGCTGCCTATGGGGGTGCATTATATATAAGACTGCCTATGGGGTGCATCATAAATAAGGCTACCTATGGGGTTGCATTATAAATAAGACTGCCTATGGGGTTGCATTATAAATAAGACTGCCTATGGGGGTGCATTATATATGACTGCCTATGGGGTGCATCATAAATAAGGCTACCTATGGGGTTGCATTATAAATAAGACTGCCTATGGGGGTACATTATAAATGAGGCTCCCTATGGGGGTGCATTATATATAAGACTGCCTATGGGGCTGCATTATAAATAAGGCTGCCTATGGGGTACATTATAAATAAGACTGCCTATGGGGTGCATTATAAATAAGACTGCCTATGGGGGTGCATTATAAATAAGGCTGCCTATGGGGGTGCATTATATATAAGACTGCCTATGGGGTGCATCATAAATAAGGCTACCTATGGGGTTGCATTATAAATAAGACTGCCTATGGAGTTGCATTATAAATAAGACTGCCTATGGGGTTGCATTATAAATAAGACTGCCTATGGGTGCATTATAAATAAGGCTACCTATGGGGGTGCATTATATATGACTGCCTATTGGGTGCATCATAAATAAGGCTACCTATGGGGTTGCATTATAAATAAGACTGCCTATGGGGGTACATTATAAATAAGGCTCCCTATGGGGTGCATCATATATAAGACTGCCTATGGGGTGCATCATAAATAAGGCTACCTATGGGGTTGCATTATAAATAAGACTGCCTATGGGGTGCATTATAAATAAGTCTGCATATTGGGTGCATTATAAATAAGGCTGCCTATGGGGTGCATTATAAATAAGACTGCCTATGGGGTGCATTATAAATAAGGCTGCATATGGGGTGCATTATAAACAAGACTGCCTATGGGGTGCATTATAAATAAGACTGCCTATGGGGTGCATTATAAATAAGGCTGCCTATGGGGTGCATTATAAATAAGGCTGCCTATGGGGGTGCATTATAAATAAGGCTGCCTATGAAATCTAATATATCAAAATATAATATTTATTATCTTTAGAAGTTAAATGTTTATAACGTTTGTAATGTTTTTTTGTTAAATTAAAAACCACGTTTGTTAAAAAAAAATTCTGGCTCCTAAATTTTTTGGCTGGCTCCTAGATTCTGAACAACTTTGTCGACCCCTGGTATATGGTGCTGTCAGGACTAGAACCCTGGATCTCTTGTGCACCAGGCAGCAGCTTTTCCCTCTGAGCTATTCAACTCGCTGGACAGTTCTGTGCTAACCCAGATACTTATACCTGTGTTGTGCCTGATTGTTTCTACTCTGAGTTCCTGATTGGCTCCACCCCAATTGAACACCCTATTTAAACCTGGCATAGCACGCCCTTCCTTGCATACTTATTGAGTTACCAGCCTCTAGTCAAGCTTTCTGTCACATGCTCCTTCATTCTAAGATTACATTGCTGCTCCTGTATATAGACATATTGGCTATTCCTGACTATGCTACATGCTGCTCCTTTAAACTACATTGCTGCTCTTGTGTACCAACTTGGCTATCCCTGACTACGCTACCTGCCGGTGGTGCCCCTAGTGGTTGCAATACCAATACTCCAACTCAGGTCAGTCCATAACAGAATAATCTTGCGCACAAAATGGAGTCTGTTACAGCCCAACTGATGCAGCAAGTTGCTGAACTTCAGAATTTTGGAGCCATATATCAAGAAAAATGTTATAAGTTGCAAACTCAGGTGTTGGGTCAGCAAAAAGAAATTATTGAGTCACAGAAGCAACTGCTGGATTTGTGCTACTCGGGTCCGGAGTCAAACGCACGCATGCCACTGCCTGCAAAGTTCAGTGGGGATCGTTATCATTACCGTGGATTCCTAAATCAATGACATATCTATTTTCAGATGCAACCTTCTCCGTTTACCAGTGACAGAAAAAGGTTCTGTTTGTCATTAATATACTGACTGATGAGGCTCTTGCATGGGCCTCACTTTAGGTGGAAAAGAATTCTGACTCCTGAATGACTTTGTTTCCTTTATCACAGCTATGGATCAAGTGTTTGATGACCCGAATCGTTGTTCTACAGCTGAAACCAAATTGCATAACCTACGTCAAGGGCGGTGCTCTGTAACTGAATATACTGCCTAATTCCGCCTCTGAGTGGCAGACACCACATGGAATTTAGCTGTCCACAGGACTCATTTTTGTCGAGGATTATCAGAGCTAATAATCAATGAACTTGCCAGGGTCCAGACCCCTCATAACTTGGAGCACTTTATTCAGTTGTGCATCCAAATTGATCAGAGACTCACTGAACGAAGAAAGGAAAGATTGCGAAAATTTGGAAACAACCCTATCTACTCCTTTACTACATCCTCATTAAAAAAAACAACAGGAAATGGAAAGTGTGCCTGAACCTATGCAAATTGTTGTAATCCAAAAACATCTCTCTGCAGTAGAGAAGGAGAGGTGACATAGAGAATTTATGCCTCTATTGTGGGGGCTCTGGACATTTTGCCATTATTTGTCCTAATAAAAGGACCATAGCCTTCACAAATGCCAAAACTGCAAGCAATTTAGACCTTTCTGAACGGCTTGATCTAGTTATGCAGACCATCTCATCTGTAATGCAGGCTAAGGGCAAAGAGCAATCGCCATCTTCTCATTTAGTTGTTCCCATACAATGCTTTGCCTTGTTAGGAGCAGGAGGGATTTTCATGGACTTACAATTCACACTTGATAATAATATTGCAAACAGGACTAAATCCATGCCAATCAATATGGAAACTGTGGATGGATCACCTTTATCAACTGGACCTGTTACTCACGAGACGATTGAACTTGAACTGTGTATTGAACCGAATCATCATGAAGCTAATTCATGGGAGCCAGAGGGCAACGTCCATGCACCCAGGCTTACAATAGCTTTTCATCAGAGAAATCCAGAGAATCCAGTGCCTTAGGTGTCCAGAGACTGAGGGAGTACTGTCAGGACTAGAACCCAGCAGCTCTTGTGCACCAGGCGGCAGCTCTTCCCTCTGAGCTATAGTTCTGTGCTAACCCAGATACTTGTACCTGTGTTGTGTCTGATTATCTTCACCCTGAGTTCCTGATTGGCTCCACCCTAATTGAACACCACATTTAAACCTGGCATAGCATTTCCTTCTTTGAGAGACTATTGAGCCAGCCTCTAGTCAAGCTTTCTTTCACTTGTTCCTTCATTCCAAGATTACATTGCTGCCCCTGTGTACTGACTTTTTAGCTATCCCTAACTACGCTACTTGCTGGTGCTGCCCCTAGTGGTTGCAGTACCACTACTCCAACTCTGTATATAGTGCATTGTATAGAGGTAATACAGTGATCAGCGGAGACATTATACACAGGATCTCTGTAAATCATATATGGTGCATAGTGCACAGGTAAATCTAATGATCACCAGTGACATTATACACAGGAGCTCTGTATATAGTGTCAGTGTACAGGTAAATCCAGTGATTGCCAGTGACATTATGCACAGGAGCTCTGTAGAACGTATATAGTGCATAGTGTGCAGGTAAATCAAGTGATCACCGGTGACATTATACACAGGAGCTCTGTAAATCATGTACAGTGCATAGTGTACAGGTAATACAGTGATCACTGGTGATAATATACACAGAAGCTCTGTATATAGTGTCAGTGTACAGGTAAATCTAGTGATCACCGGTGTCCTTACATACAGGAGCGCCGTATATCTTATGTAGTGCATAGTGTACAGGTAAATCTAGTGATCAACAGTGACATTATACACAGAAGCTCTGTAGATCGTATACAGTGTTCGCGTACAGGTAATACAGTGATCACCGGTGATATAATACACGAGCTCTGTACATAGTATGCAGTGTACAGGTAAATCTAGTGATCACCGGTGACATTATACATAGGAGCTCTGTATATACTGCACAGTGTACAGGTAAATCCAGTGATCACCAGTGACATTATACAAAGAAGCTCTGTAAATCTTATATAGTGTACAGGTAAATCCAGTGATCACCAGTGACATTATACACAGGAGCTCTTTAGATCATGTATAGTGCATGGTGTACAGGTAACACAGTGATCACCGGTGATAATATACACAGGAGCTCTGTATATAGTGTCAGTGTACAGGTAAATCCCGTGATCACCAGTGATATTATGCACAGGTGCTAGGTATATAGTGTGTGTACAGGTAAATCCAGTGATCACCGATAACATTATACACAGGAGCTCTGTAGATCGTATATAGTGCATAGTGTACAGGTAAATCTAGTGATCACCTGTGACATTATACATAGGAGCTCTGTAGATCATGTACAGTGCATAGTGTACAGGTAATACAGTGATCACCGGTGATAATATACACAGGAGCTCTATATAGTGTCAGTGTACTGGTAAATCCAGTGATCACCAGTGACCTTACACATAGGAGCTCTGTAGATCGTATAAAGTGTACAGGTAAATCCAGTGATCACTGGTGACATTATACACAGGAGCTCTGTAGATATTATATAGTGTATAGGTAAATCCAGTGATCACTGGAGACATCATACACAGTAGCTCTGTATATCCACATACAGTAAGTATGCACCTTTTATACCTCCATACAGTTGTCACAAATTGTTGGGACAGAAATTAATTATAATGCATGCGGCCACAAGGGGGCCCTTATTAATGTCACCTGTTGTGGCCCTATATATTAATAAAGTCCTTAATTCCTCTCCCATGCAGTAATGATGATCCAATGTTCCCCAACTTGATCCATAAAATAATAATGTCCTCCAATTGGTCCCAATATAGTGGTAATATCCCCCATTTTGGCCCCAATATAGTATTAATGTCTCTCATTTTTGGCCCAATGTAGCACAGGGTGATTAAAAAAGGATGGTGCAAAATGATAGACTCTATATTCATAACGAAAGATCATAGCACAAATTAATTAACCTGAGAAGACAGACTATCTCTCCAAGTTTTATCTGTACACTACAATAGTTCAAAGTGATTTCCATTGCTGTTACGGCAGATATAAGACAGTAGTCCAGTTCTGCACGAATGCCTGCCAGCAGATCCGCTAATACGGACTTCACTGGTTCAATGATGTGTTGTCTCAGGTCAATACACCAATATTGCGCTGTCCTCCATGACTGCTGGATCTAACACCCTGTGACTTCGTGCTGTGGGGCCATATCAAAGACTTTCTATATCTGTGAGACAAGGCATCACTGAAACAGTTGAGTCCATATCCGAGGATATGCAGGCTCACATCTGGAAAGAACAAGACTACCACATGGAAAATTGCCATGTCACCAGTGAAAATCACTTTAAACGTGTAGTGTAGAGATACTGTAGCTTTCAGGTTAATTTGTGTTGACTAAGTTATAAGGCTATAATTATGCACCATTGTTTTAGATTCATCCTTTAGTAATATTCCCCATTCTGATGCTCTTCACATAGCAATTAAAAAAACCAAAAATCATTTCTTTCCTAAGGTTATTTATACCACAAACTTGGGCAACCCCTTTAATCCAGTGGCTTGCCTCTAAAGTCCATTTTATATTTGACATTGTAAGGTGGCTGTCGGACACCTAGTGGTTGGGAGATAAACTTGAAGTCATGCTTTAGCACATATAGGACTAAAAAGGGTTAATCAGCCATGACAGATTGATTGTGAGCAGTTGATAAGTTGGGAGAGACTGCTGCTCACCATATCTCCACCTCTGTACAGTGAAGGAAATAATTTTTTGATCCCTTGCTGATCTTGTAAGTTTGCCCTCTGACAAAGACATGAACAGTCTATAATTTTAAGTGTAGATTAATTTTTACATTGAGAGATAGAATATCAAAAATAAAATCAGAAAATCACATTGTATAAATTTATTTGCATTTTGCAGTGAGAAATAAGTATTTGATCCCTCTGGCAAACTTAATACTTGGTGGAAAAACCCTTGCTGGCAAGCACAGTAGTCAGAAGTTTTTTAAAGTGGATGATGAGCTTTGCGCACATGTCAGGAGGAATTTTGCTCCACTCCTCTTTGCAGATCATCTCTAAATCATTAATATTTTGAGGCTGTCGCTTGGCAACACGGGAGCTTCAACTACCTCTATAAGTTTTCTTTGGGATTAAGGTCTGGAAACTGACTAGGCCTCCATGACCTTAATGTGCTTCTTTTTTTGTCCTGGTGGAGGGTAGGAGGTTGTCACTCAGGATTTTACGGTACATGGCTCCATCCATTCTCCCATGATGACGTAGTGACATAGTCCTGTGCCTTTAGCAGAGAAACACCCCCAAAACATAATGTTTCCACCTCCATGCTTGACAGTGGGGACGGTGTTCTTTGGGTCATAGGCAGCATTTCTCTTCCTCCAAACACGGTGAGTTGAGTTAATACCAAAGAGCTCAATTTTTGCCTCATCTGACCACAACACCTTCTAACAATCACTCACAGAATCATCCAGGTGTTCATTGGCAAACTTCAGAGGGGCCTGCACATGTGCCTTCTTGAGCAGGGTGACCTTGCGGGCACTGCAGGATTTTAAACCTTTATGGCGTAATGTGTTACCAATGGTTTTGTTGGTGACTGTGGTCCCAGCTGCCTTGAGATCATTAACAAGTTCCCCACATGTAGTTTAGGCTGATCTTTCACCTTCCTCATGATCAAGGATACCCGATGAGGTGAGAATTTGCATAGTGCCCCAGATCAATGTCGATTGGCAGTCATTTTGTATTTCTTCCATTTTCTTATTATTGTACCAACAGTTGTCTCATTCTCACCCAGCGTCTTTCTTATGGTTTTGTAGCCCATACCAGCTTTGTGTATGTCTATGGTCTTGTCCTTGACATCCTTCTAAGAGTATGTGCACACGTTCCAGATTTAGATGAGGATCCGCAGCATTTTTGGACGCGCGGATTCGCATTAAATCCGCAGTGTAGTGCACAGCCAATGTAAGTCTATGGAAATGGAGATTTGTTGTGCACATGCTGCGGAAAAAAACGTGGATTCGCAGCGTTTTATTTTCCGCAGCATGTCAATTCTTTGTGCAGATCTGCAGTGTTTCTGCACCCATTGACTTGCATTGAGTCAGGCACATCAGCAGCAAAATCGCAGGTCTAAAAAAGATCTGCGGTTTTGCTGCAGATGAAACGCTGCTGATCGGGAGTAGGGAAGTGTGTGGGCGGTGATTATGTGCGTGTATGGTGTGTGCGGGGCACTGCGTGTATGTGTGTGCGTGCCTGTGTAGGCAGCCATTGTCTGATGGGACTATTGCTCCCATCCGGCACTAAATGCTCACAGTGACAGCATTGCCGATGATGGGAAAGTAGTCCCATCAGACAATGGCTGTGATCAGTAGTACAAAAAAAAAAAAACATACCGAACATACATTACATACATATAACAGACAGAACTTACATATAACATACAACACATAACATAGAGTACATACCAAACACCTAGTCCCCGACGCCCTCATCTCGTTTAATAAAAATAAAATAAAAAACCAACCTACAGGTCCTTCTCAAAAAATTAGCATATAGTGCTAAATTTCATTATTTTCCATAATGTAATGATTACAATTAAACTTTCATATATTTTAGATTCATTACACACCAACTGAAATTTGTCAGGTCTTTTATTGTTTTAATACTGATGATTTTGGCATACAACTCCTGATAACCCAAAAAACCTGTCTCAAAAAATTAACATATTTCAACCATCCAATAAAATAAAAGCGTTTTTAAAAGCAAACAAAAAAACCATCAAATAATAAAGTTCAGTTATGCACTCAATACTTGGTCGGGAATCCTTTTGCAGAAATGACTGCTTCAGTGCGGCGTGGCATGGAGGCAATCAGCCTGTGACACTGCTGAGGTGTTATGGAGGCCCAGGATGCTTCGATAGCGGCCTTAAGCTCATCCAGAGTGTTGGGTCTTGCGTCTCTCAACTTTCTCTTCACAATATCCCACAGATTCTCTATGGGGTTCAGGTCAGGAGAGTTGGCAGGCCAATTGAGCACAGTAATACCATGGTCAGTAAACCATTTACCAGTGGTTTTGGCACTGTGAGCAGGTGCCAGGTCGTGCTGAAAAATGAAATCTTCATCTCCATAAAGCATTTCAGCCGATGGAAGCATGAAGTGCTCCAAAATCTCCTGATAGCTAGCTGCATTGACCCTGCCCTTGATGAAACAGTGGACCAACACCAGCAGCTGACATGGCACCCCACACCATCACTGACTGTGGGTACTTGACACTGGACTTCAGGCATTTTGGAATTTCCTTCTCCCCAGTCTTCCTCCAGACTCTGGCACCTTGATTTCCGAATGACATGCAAAATTTGCTTTCATCAGAAAAAAGTACTTGGGACCACTTGGCAACAGTCCAGTGCTGCTTCTCTGTAGCCCAGGTCAGGCGCTTCTGCCACTGTTTATGGTTCAAAAGTGGCTTTACCTGGGGAATGCGGCACCTGTAGCCCATTTCCTGCACACGCCTGTGCACGGTGGCTCTGGATGTTTCTACACCAGACTCAGTCCACTGCTTCCTCAGGTCCCCCAAGGTCTGGAATCGGTCCTTCTCCACAATCTTCCTCAGGGTCCGGTCACCTCTTCTCGTTGTACAGCGTTTTCTGCCACATTGTTTCCTTCCAACAGACTTCCCATTGAGGTGCCTTGATACAGCACTCTGGGAACAGCCTATTTGTTGAGAAATTTCTTTCTGGGTCTTACCCTCTTGCTTGAGGGTGTCAATTATGGCCTTCTTGACATCAGTCAGGTCGCTAGTCTTACCCATGATGGGGTTTTGAGTAATGAACCAAGCAGGGAGTTTTTAAAAGCCTCAGGAATCTTTTGCATGTGTTTAGAGTTAATTAGTTGATTCAGAAGATTAGGGTAATAGGTAGTTTAGAGAACCTTTTCTTGATATGCTAATTTTTTGAGACAGGTTTTTTGGGTTATCAGGAGTTGTATGCCAAAATCATCAGTATTAAAACAATAAAAGACCTGACAAATTTCAGTTGGTGTGTAATGAATCTAAAATATATGAAAGTTTAATTGTAATCATTACATTATGGAAAATAATGAAATTTAGCACTATATGCTAATTTTTTGAGAAGGACCTGTATACTTACCTTTCTGCCGTAGTCTAGTTATTAACGAGTGTCCCACAACGATCTTCGGTGTAGAACAGTGCTCTACAGGGGCCCCGCGATGAACTGATAGCGGAGGTAATCCTCCGTGATGTATATCCCTCCGCCGCTGCCGGGAGAGAGGTGACTTCAGTTCGTTTTCTCACCGGCAACGCTGTGTGAGAAAATTGCCATGCAGCATTGCCGTAAAGTGAGAGAGTGAACTCTGATGACCCCTCAGTGATAACCTCTTCATTGATGCACTGCAGGTGGATTACCTCCTGTCAGTGCATCACTAGGAGGCCCTCTAGAGCAGTGACATCACCCAATGTCACTGTTCTATAGGGGAGATCATTGTGGGACACTCGTTATTAATTGGACTGCGTTGGGCAGGGAGTATACGGTTGGTTTATTATTTTATGGTTTATTACAGGAGACCGAGAGCGTCGCATGGATTAGGCGTGCAATAAAAATATGAAAACCGTGTTGTGTTTTATTTCATTAAAATACTTTATTCTTATGTGTGTGGGTTTTTTTTAACCCTTTTTTTGCACAATGGAGCTTCTTTCAGTGTTTTTTTACAGCGTTTTTCACCCATTGAAATGGGTCCAGTCTTGCATATTTTTTTGTGCCAAAACCTGATTCTTTAGAATAGGACCTTTTTTTTTTCAACACTAAACTTCACTTCATCGTCATGCACAAGAGACAAATCTAGCAACACTGCAGTGAAAAACCAAGGAAAACATGCTTTTTTTTTTACTGCTAATTCCGGGAGCAGCAGCCTTTCTTGGAGATACCTCGGCACACTTGGTGAAGTTGGCAGCCAGATCAACTTGCCTTTCTAATGCTGCTCATATGGCGCTATGGTTCAAATGCTGGCCGTGGGATGTTCAATCTAAAACCAAGTTATGTTCCATTCTGTTCGATGGAGAATATTTGTTTGGTCAGGTTCTGGACGACATCCTGGACAAAGCTGGTGATTGAAAGAAGGGATTTCCCATTTTGTCCATCCCGGAAAATAAAAATTCCATTCGGAGGAGAAGTAACTGCCAGAAAAGACCTCCCAGCGATCAAGATAAATGGGAAGACAAAAGAGGTCTTGTAAGAAACAGTTAGCCCTGGAAGCAGAAGTTACAGATCTGGTTCAGAAACAGGTTCTCATTGAAGTACCAGTCGAGGAGGGAAAAAAAAGGGATTCTATTTCACACCCCCTTGATAAAGAACCCAGATGTCACCTTCAGGACATCATCAGTTTGAACAATCTGAACAAATTCCTGCTGTATTGACCTTTCAAAATAGAGTAAAAAAATATGCTATAAAACTTCTGTTCCTAGACTTACATGAATGTGATGGACCTGAAAAGTGAATACCAACATGTTCTGATTCATGCAAAAGACTTGAAATTATGAAGGGTGGCCCTATCCGTAAGCAAGCAGGTCAGGCATTTTCAGTTCAGAGCCTTGCCCTTCGATCTTTTCATGGCCCCAAGGGTTTTCATGAAAATTGTAGTGGAAATGACCGCACATCTTCGGGAGCAGGATACTCTAATAATTCCATACCTGGACCATTTCCTGATTGTCTGCAGATTGGTAGAACACTACAAGTTCCAGCTAGCAAGGGTCAGAGGAACGCTAAAGGTATTGGGTTGGCTCCTGAATCTAAAAAAATCAAATTCCACCAATTTTTATTTTTTAAGTCTTCTTTTGAACTCGGCGAGTCAGGCTTATTTCCTACCTGGAGAAAGAAAGCACAAAGTTTCAGGCCTGCTATCAATGACAGTAAGCAACCCTATCATGGAACTCAAAAGCAATGTCTTTATTGGGCACCCTGACTTCATGTATTCCTGTAGTACTATGGGCTCAATTGCATTCCAGACAATTGCAGCAGGAAATGCTGTTTGGTTAAAGATTGCTGAGAGGGTGTTTGGAAGGAAATTTAAGTCTATCTTCAGTGGCAACCAGTTCCCTTTAATGGAGGCTAAGCAGAGAGAATCTGTCAGCGGGGTTTCATGGGTAAATCAGGTTACAGATGTCATAGCTATAAATGTAAGCACAAGTGGATGGGAAAAACATCTGAGACTGTGTAGGCCATTGTGTTTGGTCAGAACACGAGAAGTTCCTCCAACATGAAAGAACTTCTGGCAGTGAAATATGTGAAGGATTTTCTTTATCTCTCCAAAGCCATCATGTTCATATCCTGTCAGACAGTCGAACAACGGTGGCTTACATCAACCATAAAGGGGAACAAGATCTCGCTCCTTGATGGCAGCAACAGAGGAAATTTTCCAGATGGCAATAAAGCATTGCAGATCACTAGATCAGCGTCTTGCAGGCTTGGAGTTGTCAGCTCTTGCTCTGAGCAGGAGCATGCAGGCCACTGTCCCTGGGTGACCCTGCGGCCATTTTTCGGCCCAGGGTCACCATGGAGACCATTGGCACAACTATTGACAGCAGCTTCAGAGGGGTTAAATGTCTGCGATCCATGCTAGCACCCATCTTGGGCATTGCTTCCACCCATCGTGGGCATAGCTGCAGGGTGCCATCTCTAATATAGAGCCAACACCCTCATTTGATCGCTGTGGCGCTCGGCGTGAGGCCACACAATCGTCACTCAGTATACGTACAGCGGTTTGCGGGAACGTACGCATGTCGTGAAGGAGTTAATGCCCCGTTTACACAGATTTCAGAAGATAGTTATTCTAGAACCAGGTCCAGGCTACTACCTTCCAAAAGTAGCCATGAAATGTCATAGAAGTCAGGAGATTATTCCCTCCTTTTGCATTGTTCCTAGGAACGTAAAGGAGGAAAAATTTCACACTCTCGACGTTTAGAGGTTTTTAATAAATTGCATGTCTGTAAAAAAAAAAAAAACATGAATGAACAACCAGTCATTGCTTTCCTTCCAGGGCCCTAGGAAAGGCCTAAAATTCTCTAGTGGTTTCCTAGCTAGATGGGTTAGGGAAGTCATTAAGTTAGTCTACTCCTCAAGTGGTTGTTCAGTCCCAGAGAAACTTCCTGGGCTGAAAAGGTGGAGATGTCTATCGACCAGATATATAAGGTGGCAAAATGGTCCTCTACTTCAACCTTCTTTAAGCACTATAGGCTTGATCTGACCTCTTCTGCTGATCTATCCTTTGGGAGCAGGGTTCTACAAGCGGTGGTGCCTCCCTAGGGTGGATTTGTTTTTTCTGTAAATCTCTTGTGCGGTGTTGTCATGGGGGAAAGGAGAATATTAAATTATTTACCTCTCATGCTCTGTAACCCAACTGATGCTGGGGAGACGTTACCCCCTTATTATTCAGTAGGTTCCTCTCCTTGATGGGCGGATCACCTCATGTGGTGATGTCATGGGCCCTGGAAAATCTCATTAAAGGTCATTTCATCTATCTGATGAAAGAAATTATTCCGCCATGTGACTGTTCCAGAGTAGGAATAGGTTCTCGTGGTTAGGTCAGATTGCTCTCTTCTTGTCTGTGTGCAAATCATGTATTAAAGAAAGCAAGGCTAGGGCTGCTAATGATTGTATTAGTAAAAAAAAAAATATCTGCGGAATAACATGTTCATCTATATACGCAAACACGTTATTGTTTTTGCTGTTATTTATATAAAACTTTTTTTTTTCCAGTCATGATCGAACAATGCAAGATATCGTTTACAAACTGGTGCCAGGACTCCAAGAAGGTAGGCAATATCTTTGCAGATGACATGGTTGAGTAAATGTTGAAAAGCCTATAACAATGCACTAGATATTTGATTTCATCAGTTATCCATTTTTTTGTTAGTCATTGTGTTGAAATGGTTTGTACAATAGTAGAACTATAAAATGGTAGCATTCAATTTACCGGTCTACAAGAGATGGTTTCACTTCTTTCTGTTTCAGTTTCCATATTTGCAGATGTCCTTTACCTTTTTCTGTTGCTATTCTATTACAAAATAACAGACGTTTTGAAGCTTGGGAAGAAGTGGCAGATTTAAAAGTTTAGTGTCTATAAAAGTAAGGCTATGCTCTTTAATAAATAAAATATTGGGCAGCCCTAAGCTGATGATTTTAGTAAATATAAGTTATTGTAAAAAATGCTAAAAAGTAAGACTAATGCCCTCTGAAACTGCCCGACTTTCTAGCATGACAACCCCAAATTCCGGAATACGGGATTCCACAGGCCTCTGCTGCCGCTCTAGCAGTGAAAGGGCAAGATCTTGTGAGATCTTAATCTTTGCATTAACCCAGCGCTGCCGTTGTACTTTATTAAGCTGTTACGTAACATGCAGTTACTGTTTATTACTGTTTAGTTACAACTTGGTAAATTACGCCGCAGTGCTAGGAGAGTACAGAGCGTGAGATCTCGTTCCTTCACTGTGAAAAGGTCCATGATAGTTATGGGATCCCTTTTTGCATGTAAAAATTCCACAATCTGGAAGTTTGGCCCGACGTTTGCTAGAAACTTGGGCAATTTTGGAGGCATTAGATGCTTTTATAAAATATTGTTAAGAAGTGCTCGTATTTAGTAAAATAATCAGTCTGGAGTTGTCCACTTCAAATAAAAAGGGAACCCCCAGATTGGTGATAGGTACTATTTAAAA
Organism: Oophaga sylvatica; assembly: GCA_033576555.1. Classification (NCBI taxonomy): domain Eukaryota; kingdom Metazoa; phylum Chordata; class Amphibia; order Anura; family Dendrobatidae; genus Oophaga; species Oophaga sylvatica. The sequence continues at coordinate 568,699,065 of JARQOD010000001.1, forward strand.
TGAACCAGTCATCTGGTTTTTCCCAAATAACCTACGGCCACCACCTTTCAGCACCATGTGTCAGCATTATAAAATTTTGTATATATGACTCCAATTCGCCCTGTAAGTAAGTTATTATACTCACCTACAGGGCGGTCTGGTCCAATGGGTGTATCTTTTTGCGATGTCGTCCTCCTTCTCTGCTTCGTGTGGATGACTCATCCTGTGTCATCCACACAGTGTTCCCCTGCGCATTCCTGCACAGGGGCACTTGTCTTCCCTGCCGAGGGCAGAGCAAAGTACTGAATTGCACTGGCGCTCGTCTGCATTTCCCCGTGCATGTGTAAAACAGTACTTTGCTTTGCCCTCAGCAGGGCAGAGAGAAGTACATCTGTGCAGTAGTGTGGATGATGTAGAAACACACAAAGAAGAGAAAGAGGACGGCATCTCAAGAAGAGAAAAGGCACTGGCCCAAGACCAGCGACGCCCATCGGACCAGACCGCTCCGTAGGTGAGTGTAATAAAATATTTTTTTTTATTTTTTTTTGCTCTACAGCGCAAATTGGAGTTATACAGCATTTTAGAATGCAGTCACATGGGGCTGAAAGGTGGTAGCCATAGTTTATATGGGAAAAACCTGGTGATAGATTCCCTTTAATCATTTGATGCCTGGCAGTTATTGCAAAGGCAAACACGATCTTTGGGTATGTTCACACGTGCCGTTTTTGCTGTGTTTTTTTGATGCTTTTTTTATTGTATATCTTAAGCTGTGTTTTACAGTACCTGTAAAGTCTATGAGAAATCAAAAATCTCATGCAAACAGCTTTTTTTTTTTTGTCCTCGTATTTTGTGCTTTGCTTAGTTTTTGCAGAATAGAGTGTGTCACTCACTACTTTCATCGTTTTTTCAATGTTTTTCATCGATTGAAATTAATGGGTGGTGAAAAGAAGCTGAAAAAACACTGATCAGTTTTTGCTGCATTTTTGTGCCAAAACCTTGTGAAGTAGAATTATATATTTTTTTTCTTTTTTGTCATTAAACTTCGTCAGCATGCACAAAAGACACATGTAGCATGACAAAAACGCACAAGAAGGGGGTGTGACTGGACATGGCCGAGTGAAGACGTGCTCTCTGCTGCTCCTAACCACCATCCACCTAGCAATCTGTTCCAGTACCTCAGCATGGGCAAATCGGGCTTAAAAGACAAGGACCTGATCCTCCAGCCACCCGTTCTGCATCCCCCCAGGGCAATATTGAGCCTTTCCTCACCAGGACTTAGAGACCAGACCAGGCACCGTCTCCACCATGCCCCCTGGAACAGAGGTGGTGCTGGCATGCAGTGTGCAGTTTCTGCACCGGAGCCCGGGGACGAGACTTCAGACCATCAGGTAACTGGGAGGAGAGAGGACAGTCCCCGGTGAGATCCTGTATGCAGCAGGGAGGTCCTGGAAGGCCCCGCTGAGCAGAGCATTACCATATGGCTGCCGCAGTGCAGGACGCTGGTGAGTCAGAGTCACAGGCTGCCTCTGATACAATTAATGAGGGTGCTGAATCACACAATGATATGGACATTTAGCAAATGGTATGTGGGGTAAGCAGAGGATTGATTCCCTTCCCTTATTCATATACCTCTGGGCCAGCAATATCAGGGGAACACAGTCATTGGGGACCCCCACTTCTATGCAGGGTGAAACATGTGCCCAAAACACCCTACACCAGGAGTCTCCTCATGCTCCCATCCCCACAGCTTCCCCTTATATATCATCTGAGGAATCAAGCTTGCTCACCTCAGGAGAAGAGGGAGTGCAGCAGTGGATGCAGATCCCAGATGAGACTCCTCCTGCTTCCCCATCAAGATGGCCCATGAGCTCGTCATGGGGGGACACATCATCACATTCAGCAGAAAGATCTGATGTGGGCCTGAATACTTTAAACAATGTGGACACTATTCCTTTAAATGCTGTGGACATTTTAGCAATTCAGCAACACTCTCAGACCTCTGTGACTATGGCTACAGTGGGCAGGACATCAGCCTTCTGCAAACCTAAACTCTGCAACTCCACAACACAAAATGAATCTTATACAGAAATGCCACTATCCCTCAAATACACCAATGGTGATGATGACAGACCTGCGCCCTTAGCAGATCTCCGGGCTCTTCTCCAGACAATCCCAATTAAAAGTGACATTGCAGCCCTGACCTCTCAGGTGGAGGAGTGTAAACAGCAGTTTGCCCAGTTCAGGTCAGATCTCTCATCTCTTAATTCTAGAGTTGATGTAATAACCCAAACTCAGGAGAACAATGTGTGAGCTATACATGTCTTACAGGACACTGTGCGCAAGCAGTCCCTACAGTTATAATCCCTTCAACAAAACCGCTATAATTTAGAAAACAGAAACATGAGAAATAATCTCCGCGTCAGGATTACCAGAATCAATCAGTACCAAAGATATCCCATTTGTACTTTTATCTATTTTCAACACCCTCCTCAGACGTCCCCCAGGGACCCCAAGAGAAATTGACAGAGCCCTGCTCCCCCCAAACCCGGATGAAGCTCGCCCCAGGAACATAATTTGTCGTGTTCATTTCTATGCCACTAAAGAATCCATTCTTAAAGCTGCAATGAGGAAGGCCAATCTTGCATACCAAAACAAATCTATCAGAATTATCCTGATCTCTCACGCCATACCCAGGCACAACACTCAGCGATGGACCCTTGCTGCATGTCCTGCGGAAAATTACCATATATACTCGAGTATAAGCCGAGATTTTCAGCCCATTTTTTAGGGCTGAAAGTGCCCCTCTCGGCTTATACTCGAGTCATATACCAGGGGGTCAGCGGGGGAGTGGGGGGAGCTCAGCTGTCCTATATACTCACCCCCTCTTGGCGCGGTCTCTGCAGCCCCTGCTTCTCCCACGGTCATCCGGTGCCAGTGTTCAGCCATCAGTTGTACCGCTCATTAAAGTCATGAATATCCACATATTCATGACTTTAATGAGCGGTACCACGTTACCGCTGAAGGAATATAGAGCTGCGGTGCCGGTGGGTGACAATGGTAGACGCAGGGGCTGCAGAGACGCGCCAGAAGGGGGTGAGTATGACGGGGAGGACGGGGGGGAGCCATGCTATATTCACGTGTCCCCGTTCCACCGCTTCGCACCTCTCTGTCCTCGCGTCCCCTGGCTGTGACGTTCAGGTCAGAGGGCGCGATGACGTGGTTAGTGCTCGCCGGGTCCTCTGCATGAATATTGACAACTAGAGGACCGACCCGGAAGACACAGCGGCGCGCGGCGGTGTAACGGGGACAGGTGAATATCGCAGGTGTCGGGGGCCTGAGCCAGCGGTGACACTGGCACCTGTCACCCATATTGCGCCGATGTCCCCGCCTGCTCAGGACACCGGCACCTGGCCCCCAGCGACGAGAGGTGAGTATGTCATTTTTTAATTTTATTAGCAGCAGCATATGGGGCATATTCTATGGATCATCTTATGGGGCCATAACATTTATGGAGCAGCATATGGGGGCATATTTTATGGGGTCATAACCTATATGGGGGCATATTCTATGAGGCATCTTATGGGGCCATAACATTTCAGCAGCAGATGGAAGGAAGAGAGACACACTAGTCATTACTAGTGGGTAGGTGGAACCCAGATGGGATAGACACCTCAGATTAAAAAGAGTGTTGACCGGCCCCTCCAGCTCGGGCTCCTCCTACTCCAGCTTCTCCAGTCTAAAATTTGAGGTCTCAGAGGATGGTCGCTGCTGAAGCAGCTCCTCAGAAGATTTTATTATTTTTATCGGACAGAGACTTGGACTCAGGGTCTAGAGGTCTCAGGGGTCTCAGCGCTGCTGGACCCCCACCTCTCCCTTGGCGGATCTGTATTACCCTTTATGGTGGTCCCTGCAGAACCCTGCCAGCCCGGGGGGATGAGGATGGCTTCCCTGGCGGGGACGCAAACCGCGCTGCAGGGGTCACTGCGTTCCCCGCCCTGGGGGGAAGCAATGGGCATAGCGCCACAAATCCCTGGGGGTCCCTGTGGCGCTCAGCTGGGTGAGTACTCAACATGTTAATGTGTTTTGAGTGCTTCAGCGACTGCTGCGGCAGCCGCTGTTACATGTGACATGTCGGTGACTGGTGTTTTTTGTCCGCAGGTAGATGCCTGCAGGACATAGGAGAGAGGAGTTGCGCGCCTTTTTATTTGAATTTTCACGCCGCTCTGAGCGCGCGCTTTACTGCTGTCTCTTTTCCGGCTTCTCTCATGGAGCACATCGGAGGCACAGCGCGGCGGCCATTACTGAAGCAGGCTGAAAGCTTCCTCGGGCCTTTCACTCCTCCCCTCCTGGCAAGACGCTACACCGTGACCAGCTGGGTGAGTCGCTTCTACCCATCTGGGCAGAAGCTTAACCCCCTCACCCCCACAGCGCGGGCACCTTTCTGAGGCACAAATGAGTGGCAGATAGCGCTGTCCTGCAGCTGTTAATCCATAAGAGGGCTCGCACACTCTTTTCATTAAAGAGGTTGTGGGGAGTCTGCGACATTAATGCCACTATACGTTCCTGCTAACGATCCCGATAACGACGCATACTAATGCGATCATTTGTGTGATCGTTTTAATGTCGCTAGTAGCTGCCAATCTGGGCGATCTCATTAACGACGCATAAGCGGTTAGCGATCTCCTTTACGAATCTGGCGGTCATTGCGATGTACAAAACACGCAATTTTTCAGCTGCAGATGGAAGGGAGGGAGACACAGTAATTCATTACTGATGGGTAGGTGGAGCCCCAGATCAGGATGACACCTCAGATCAAAAGCGTGTTGACTGGCTGGCCCCTCCAGCTCGGCTCCTCCTACTCAGCTCCTTCAGTCTAAGATTTGAGGTCTCAGAGGATGGTCGCTGCTAATGCAGCTCCTCAGAAGATTTTATTATTTTATATCGGACAAGAGACTTGGATCACTAGTTGGTCTAGAGGTCTCAGGGGTACCAGCGCTGCTGTACCCCAACCTCTCCCTTGGCGGATCTGTATTTACACTATAGTCCCTGCAGAATCTTGCCGGCCCTGGGGATGAGGATGGCTTCCCTGGCGGCGACGCAAACCACACGTGCGGTCACTGCGTTCCTCGCCCTGGGGGAAGCATGGGCACAAGCGCCACAAATCCTGAGGGTTCCCTGTGGCGCTAAGCTGGTGAGTACTCCACATTCCTTTTTTATAATGTGTGTAGTATTTTAGCGACTGCTGTGGCAGCGCTATTACATGTACCACTATGTGCTTTAACGACTGCGGTGGCAGCGTTAATACATGTATTCACTGTGATTATGGCAGTGTGCCTTAACAACTGCGGTGGCAGCGTTATTACATGTATTCACTGTGTGTTATCAGTGTGCCTTAACGACTGCGGTGGCAGCGTTATTACATGTATTCACTGTGATTGTCAGTGTGTTTTAACGACTGCGGTGGCAGCGTTATTACATGTGTTCACTGTAATTATGATCAGTGTGCATTCAACGGTCGCGGCGGCGACCGCCGGTACATGTATTCAGTCACGGTGAGGAGAGAGGAGTTCCCGCTTTTTTATTTGAATTTTCGCGGCACTCTGAGCGCGCGCTTTCTGAGCAGTCTCCATTTCCTGACCCCTTCAACTGCAGGGCGCCTTCCTGATTTTATTCCCTATCTGCGGCTGTGCCGCATATATCTGGGAGCGCAGGGCGTCTTTTTTGAGCCAGTTCCTGCAATACGCCTCCGTCCAGCAGAGGCTATGGGAGGCTGCGGCATTAACCCCTTGGAAGGCGGTTAACCCTTGTTTTGAAAGGTCAGCTGGGGTAGCTCATGCTGTAAGAGCTTTAACCCTTCAGCTATATGAGAAACAGTTATTGACAGTTTTTAACCCGTCATATACTGTGTGAGGAGCGTCCAAATGCTTGTGATTGACGTTTACATAACGTCTGCGCTTCAGATGCTCTATCCAGCACCTACACCTGTACTACAGATGGTGACTGACGCCTGCTCATCTGACGCCTGCGCTATGTATTCGCTATGTCCTACGGATGTGCTGTGTCCTGCGCCTGCGCTACGGATATGTTGTGTCCTGCACCTACGCTACAGTACGTTTTTCTGTTTAGTGTGGCATAGCTGTCCTGCAGCTGCGACCTTATAAGAGGCACCTGAGATTCGCACACCCTTTTTCATTATCAAGGTTGTGGGGAGTCTGCTACTTTAACCCCTTATTAGGCGGTTAACTCTTAATGGGAGACAGCTGGGGAAGCTCTCTCTTTAGAGCTTTAACCCTTCAGCTTTTGTTTTTTATTTAAGAACTGCTCTAGTTACTGACAGGTTTAGCCTGCCATATACTATGCAAGGGCATGTCAGAGACCCTCTCCCAGATCCGCTACGGACCAGCCTCGCGTATCTGACACGCAGACCTCGACTCATGCACGGTCGGAGGTTCCAGTGGTGTCAAAATGGAGGCCTTCACTGGTTTCTATTGATGGCCTGTCTGACCTTTTAGGTTATGGAGTGTCAGCTAGATCCTCTCAAGGAAGCGACACAAAATCGGTGCCTTCTTTTTCGCTTAGCGAAGAAGTCCGATTCGGACAAGGAGGTTCGGCAGGGACTCCCTGCCTCTCTCATGGGCCGTACTAAAATTTCTGTGGAAGCCATGTGGACGTTACAGTTACCGGAGGAGGTAACTAGTCGTCCTGGTAAGTCGGCCCGGATGTTGCAAGGGTCGCATGGGTCGCGACGACCTTACAAACTGTATCCGTTTTTTCTACGGAGTTGTTTGTTAATTGGACCCCTTCTCCTGAAGTGAATGTTCCTTCATTCCAGCTTAGCAAATCTTCCTGGTAAAAGGGAAGGCGAGTCTGCAGGACACGCTGGACAGAAAAACGGAGACGGCAACAATTTCCATCTGCGAGGCCGTGGACATAGATTCGGTATTAAGGATCTAGGTGTACTTGTTAAGTTCCCCTGAGCCGGTTGGACCGTCTAAGGACTGCGAGGCAAGTTGGATCCCCTCTATCGAGGTAGATGGGCTTTTCTAGTTGAAGGATAATGCGTCACTGCTATCCAGGGCGCAATCCTCGGCAGTTACAGTCAGAAGAGCACTGTAACTTGGATGGAACGCGGTTTTCCAACAACGGAGCTGATTGCCAAGGCAAAGGCAAAAGAAACAGCTTTACCGTAGCGCAGAGCTGTGACTTCTGCGTCTGGCAGGACTAGTGCCGATAGTTATTGGCAGTCCCTTTCGGTTCAAGGGATGATCTGGCCAACCCTCTGGGGTTTGTGTCGTCTCTCTCTCTCTTTTTCAAAAAAAAAAAAAAAAAATCCGCCAAGGCGGACTGACATCTGGCATTCCGTCAGAGCCAAGCATGAAGTCGCTTCGCTCCATTATGGCAGCCCTGTCGCAGATCGATTCTTTGGTCAATCGACATTCGCGACGCTTATTGGCATGTTCCCGTCGGAAGAGCTCATCAGCGTTTCCTTCGTTTTTGCCATAGAATCAACCATTACCAGGTTGTGGCTCGGCCTTTCGGCTTGGCCTTAACGTCCAGAATTTTTACAACGATTCTGGCGCCTAAATCTCATGGCAATTCTTCAGAGACGGGGACTTACGATTCGTCCCTATTTGGACGACCTTTCGATTGTGGCCTCAAAGGAGAAGTCGTCTCTGAAATCGTCGCAGGCAATCCTGTTTTTTGAGGATGCTTTTCGACACGGTACGGGCGATGTTGTCCCTACCTCCAGACAAGCAGGCATGTCTGCTCCAACATGTACAGATTATGAAGGCTGCGACAGCAATGTCCCTTCGGAAGGTATGCGCCTTCTGGGTTTGATGGTGGCGTCCATGGAGCACCTCCGTTTGCCCAATTTCATTCCAGAGCTCTCCACAGGCTCATTCTGATTCGTTGGAATCGGTCGCAATCACTGGATTGCAGTGTCACCATTTCTCGCGGGGTGCGAGAATCCCTAGGATGGTGGTCACGTCCAGGAGCGTTATTCCTGGGAAAGTCTTTCTCCCTCCGAAGTGGTCGGTCATAACCACCAATGCCAGCCTGACGGGCTGGGGAGGGTGTCTGGAACGATCTTCGGATCCAGGGAGTATGGTCATCTGAAGAGTCGGTTCTACCGATCAACATCCTGGAATTGAGGGCAAAATTTTTTCTTTGCCTCCAACACTGGACGGTCTCCTTGAGCGGTATGCCAGTCCGAGTGCGAACAGACAACGCGACGGCGGTCGCGTATATCAACCACCAAGGCGGGACGAGGAGTTCCCATGCTGGAGGTGTCTCGGATACTGATTTGGGCTGAGACCAGGGTTCCAGCCATCTCTGCAATTCACTTTCCAGGAGTCCAGAATACCACGGCGGACTTCCTCGGTCGCGAAAAGATGGTTCCCGGAGAATGGGGTTTTCATCCGACAATTTTTTTGCACTGCTGTGCTTCCGTTGGGGAACTCACCAAGTGGACTTGATGGGGTCCAGGTTTAATACCAAATTACCGACCTTCGTGTTCAGGTACAAGGACACGAAGGCTGTGGCGGTAGACGCTCTGGTGGATCCGTGGGACCATTTCGAGCTAGTCTATGTTTTTCCGCCGATATCTTTACTTTCTCTGGTGCTGCGTCGGTTCAGACTGGAGAGAATTCCGGCTATTTTGATAGCTCAGATTGGCCAAGGAGGACGTGGTTCTCGACACTAGTGTCGCTTTTGGCGGCGCCGCCATTTCCACTTCCTCTGCGCCCGGTCCTGTTAACCCAGGGACTCACTCGTTATCCGGACTTGAAGTCTCTGCGTTTGACGGAGTAGCTCTTGAGACCGAAATGTTAACCCGTAGAGGTTTTTCAGCCAGAAGTCCGGCTACTACTACTAGGATTTACCACAAAACTTGGGAAACCAAGTGGTGTTCGGGATCTTCACGGAACCCGAGAAAGTTTTCCATTCCCAATCTGTTGTTTTTTCTACAGCATGGGTTAGACAAGGGTTTGACAGTTAGCACCCTGAAAGGTCAGGTTTTCTGCTCTGTCCTTATTATTTCGGAGGGCTATTGCCTCGCGTAGGGACGTGCTTTCCCTTTTCCGCGGTATAGCTCGTAAGTTTCCGCCGCGGAAGGCACCCGTGTCTTCTTGGCGGCTCAACCTTGTTTTTGGAGGCTCTTCAGCATAAACCATTTTGAGCCTATGGATTCTGCTAGCCTTTCTTTACTTTCTTGGAAGGTGGCCTTCCTAGTAGCGGTCGCCTCTTGAGGAGAGTTGGCAGCTCTTTCTTGCTCGCCTCCTTTTTCTGGAGTTTTTTTTTTTTTTTTCCGGATCGGGTAGTGCTTCGCACACGGGGTGATTTTCTATCTAAGTAGTGTCACAATTTCATGTTAACCAGGATATTGTGTTGCCTTCACTCTGTTCGGATCCGAAGAATGCGAAAGAGCGAGCTTTACACACTTTGGATTTAGTGCGGGCCTTGAATTTTTATCTATCTATTATTCAAGGTTTTCGTAAGACGGACTCCCTGTTTGTGGTTCCAGCAGGTCGTCGGCGTGGTCAACGAGCCTCCAAGGATTCTATAGCTCGTTGGATCCGGTCAGCTGTTCTGGAAGCTTACCGTATTGGGGGTGAATCTTGCCGATTAAGGTTCGAGCCCATCCCACGAGAGCTGTGGCTTCATCGTGGGCTTTTCATCAAGGTGCCTCGGCAGTGCAGCTCTGCCGGGAGGCAACTTGGCGCTCTGTCCACACGTTTACAAAGTTTTTATAAAGTGGACGCCAGTGCTTCCGCTGATGCAGCCCTCGGACGTAGGGTCCTGCAGGCAGCTGTAGTTTAAAGTTTCTAGATGAACTTGTGTTTAGCGCTGGTTGCGCTTCCTTGTTAAGGTTGTTGGGTTTCTGCCTTTGTTGGTTTTTCCCACCCTTATTTTTGAACTGCTTTGGGACGTCCCATCAGTAATGAATTACTGTGTCTCTCTCCCTTCCATCTGCAGCTGAAAGATGGATTTTGGTAAGAACTTACCTGTAAAATCCTTTTCAGCGAAGGAAGGGAGGGAGACACAGATCCCGCCCAAGGCAGAAGTGTGTTGATGTTTTCAGATGCAGCGCGACTCTTATTTGATAGCGATTATCTGGGCTGAGGTCAGCGCGCTAAGGCTCTGTTCCAGCATCGCCAGCTCATCGCAGTAGTCAGGTTCAGTGAGTAGTACCTGGATCTCTGTGGTTTTTGGCTTACTTTGCATGCATAACCTGTATCCTTGTGTTTTTCTCTGAAGTTCCTTCAGAAGGGGTTATGTTGCTCCGCTGGTGATATTGGTTCTTCCTTAAAGCTTTGGTACGACTGAAGGAGCTGAGTAGGAGGAGCCCGAGCTGGAGGAGCCAGCCAGTCAACACGCTTTTGATCTGAGGTGTCATCCTGATCTGGGGCTCCGCCTACCCATCAGTAATGAATTACTGTGTCTCCCTCCCTTCCTTCGCTGAAAAGGATTTTACAGGTTAGTTCTTACCAAAATCCGTCTTTTAGCGATCTTGTTGAACGTTCTTGTTTAGTGTGGCATAGCTGCCCTGCAGCTGCTGCCTTATAAGAGGCACTTGGGGCTCGCACACCCTTTTCATTATCAAGGTTGTGGGGAGTCTGCTTTTTTAACCCCTTCTTAGGCGGTTAACTCTTAATGGGGGACAGCTGGGGTAGCTCTCTCTTTAAGAGCTTTAACCCTTCAGCGTTCGTTTTTTCTTTAAGAAACACACTGTTCTAGTTACTGACAGGTTTAACCTGCCATATACTGAGCAAGGTCATGTCAGATGCGGACCGTCTCCCAGATCCGCTACAGGATCAGTCTCGTGTATCTGACACGCAGACCTCGACGGCGTCATGCGCAGCGCTCGGAGGTTCCAGTGGTGAAATGGAGGCCCTCGCTAGTTTCTATTGATGGCCTGTCTGACCTTCTAGGTTATTGGGTGTCATATAGATCCTCTCAAGGAAGCGACACAAGCCGGTGCCTTCCTTCCCGCGTAACGAAGATGTCCGATTCGGACAAGGAGGATCGGCAGGGACACTCTGCCTCTCTTTTGGGCCGTACAGAGGCTTTTATTGGAGCCATGAGGGCGTTACAGTTACCGGAGGAGGTAACTAGACGTCCTGGTAATTCGGCCCGGATGTTTCAGGAGTCGCATAGGTCGCGATCAGCTTTACAACGTTTTCAGGCACTGTATCCGTGTTCTACGGAGTTGTTTGATAATTGGATCCCTTCTCCTGAAGTGGATGTCCCTTTATCCCAGCTTAGCAAATCTTCCTGTTGAAGGGAAGGCGAGTCTGCAGGACCCGCTGGACAGAAAAACGGAGATGGCAGCAATATCCATCTGCGAGGCCGCGGGTCATGGATTCAGTACTAAGGATCCATGTGTGCTTACAAAGCTTCCCTGAGCTGGTTGGACCGTCTACGGATGGCGTGGCAAGATGGATCCCCTCTATCGAGGTAGATGGGCTTTTCAAGTTGTCCTCGGCAGTCACAGTCAGAAGAGCACTGTGGCTTAGACAGTGGACTGGGGACGCGGTTTCCAAGCAGGGTATGCTATCTTTAGCTTACAAGGTGGTCAGCCTTTGGATCTGACCTCACGGAGCTGATTGCCAAGGCAAGGTAAAAGAAACAGCTTTACCGCAGCGCAGAGCTGTGACTCGGGCAGGACTAGTGCCGGTAGTTGTCGGCGGTCCTTTCGGTCCAGGGGATGTTTCGGTCACCGGGTTGTCTCTCTTTTTAAAAAAAAAAAAAAAGAAGAATTCTCAGAAATTCCGCATTCCCTGAAAACAGAACTTCCGTTAAGACAAGCGGGAAGCTAGCAAAAAGCCCGCCAAGGCGGACTGACGCCTGGGTCTCACTCGAGCGCTCTCGAGTGGAGGGTCGTTTTACTCCAATTCAAACCGATTTGGGCTTCCCGCCTGTCGGACGCCTGGGTGACACAGGTTGTGTTGGCAGGCTACTTCATAGAGTTTCCTTCTCGACCACCAGACAGTTTTTTTGTCAATCTCGCGTTCCGTCAGAGCCCGAGTTTTTTTGCCACTCTACTGCGGGAGGTAGATTCCTTTCTGCAGAAAGGTGTGGTGGTGCCGGTTCCGCCGGGGAAGAGGGTTTTATTCTAACCTCTTTGTGGTCCCCAAAAAAGAGGGCAAATTTCGGCCCATTCTGGATCAAAAGATTGAATCGGCATGTCCACGCCAGGAAATTCCGCATGAAATCGCTTCGCTCCGTTTTGGCGGTCCTGTCGCAGTACGCTTTTTTGGTGTCAATCGACATTCGCGACGCTTACTTGCACTTTCCAATCGGAGGACCATTACCAGTTTGTGGTTCTCCCATTCGGGTTGGCCTCAGCGCCCAGAATTTTTACAAAAATTCTGGCGTCTCTCATGGCAATTCTTCGAAGACAGGGGGTTTCGATTCTTCCCTACCTGGACGACCTTTTGATGTGGCGTCCTCAAAGGAGGAGGCAGTGACTGCTCGCAATCTATCCCTTCAGCTCCTGGAGGACTTCGGGTGGCTGATCAGTTGGGAGAAGTCGTCTCTGGAACCGTCGCAGTCAATCCTGTTTTTGGGGTTGCATTTCGACACGGTACGAGCAGTGGTGTCTCTGCCTCCAGACAAGCAAGCATGTCTCCTTAGACATGTACAGGTTATGAAGTCTTCGACAGCGATGTCCCTTCAAAGGTGTATGCGCCTTCTGGGTTTGATGGTGGTCCATGGAGGCACTTCCGTTTGCTCAGTTTCATTCCAGGGCCTTCCAAAGGCTCAGTCTGAGCCGTTGGCGATCGCAGGCTTCGCTGGATTGCAGTGTCATCATCTCCCACAGGGTACGAGAGTCTCTAGGATGGTGGTTACGTCCGGAAGCGTTATCCCTGGGGAAGTCCTTCCTCTCTCCGAGGTGGTCGGTCATAACCACCGATGCCAGCCTGACGGGCTGGGAGGTGTCTGGAACGATCTCTGGATCAGGGAATATTGTCGTCGGAGGAGTCTGTCCTGCCGATCAACATCCTGGAATTGAGGGCAATTTTCCTTTGCCTCCAACACTGGACGGTCCCTTTAAGCGGTCTGCCAGTCCGAGTGCAGACAGCCAATGCGACGGCGGTCGCGTATATCGAACATCTAGGCGGGACAAGGAGTTCCAGGCTCATGGTGGAGGTATCTCGGATCCTGGTATGGGCCGAGACCAGAGTGCCAGCCATCTCTGCGATCCATATTCCAGGAGTTCAGAATATCACGGCAGACTTTCTCAGTCGCGAGAAGATGGATCCCGGAGAAGGGAGTCTTCATCCGGAGATTTTTGCACTGCTGTGCTCCCGTTGGGGAACTCCCCAAGTGGATTTGATGGCATCCAGGTTCAATGCCAAGTTACCGACTTTCATGTCCAGGTACAAGGACCCGAAGGCTGTGACGGTGGATGCTCTGGTGCCTCCGTTGGACCAATTTGAGCTAATCTATGTGTTCCCGCCGATACCCTTACTTCCTCCTCTGGGGTTGCGTCGGATCAGACTGGAGAGAATCCCGGCTATGTTGATAGCCCCAGATTGGCCAAGGAGGACATGGTTCTCTTCACTGGTGTCGCTTCTGGCAGCGCCTCTTTTTCCACTTTCTCTTCGCCCGGACCTGTTAACCCAAGAGCCCGTTCGTCATCCGGACCTGAAGTCTCTGCGTTTGACGGCGTGGCTCTTGAGACCGAAATATTTGACCGTCAAGGTTTTTCAGCCAAAGTCATTGCCACTTTGCGGGCTGCCAGAGGTCCGGCTAATACTAGGATTTATCACAAGTCTTGGGAAGCCTTCTTTTTGTGGTGTTCGGTTTCTTCAAGGAACCCGAGGATTCTTTCCATTCCCAATTTGTTGGCCTTTTGCAACGGGCTGGACAAGGGTTTGGCAGTTAGCACTCTGAAGGGTCAGGTTTCTGCCCTGTCTTTGTCTTTCGGAAGACTATCGCCTCGCGTAGGGACGTACGTTCCTTTTTTCGCGGAGTAACCCGTCAGTTTCCGCTGCGGAAGGCGCCTGTGTCTCCTTGGCGGCTCAACCTTGTCTTGGAGGCTCCTCAGCATGGGCCTTTTGAGCCTAAGAACTCTGCTAACCTTTCTTTACTTTCTTGGAAGGTTGCCTTCCTAGTGGCGGTCACCCCTTTGAGAAGGGTTTCTGAGTTGGCGGCTCTTTCCTGCTCGCCTCCCTTCCTGGAGTTTTACCCGGATCGAGTAGTACATCGCACACGGGGCGACTTTCTACCTAAGGTGGTGTCGCAATTTCATGTTAACCAGGATATTGTGTTGCCCTCGCTTTGCTCGGGCCCGAGGAATGCAAGGGAACGGGCCTTGCACACATTGGATTTAGTGTGGGCCTTGAAGTTCTATTTGTCTGTTACTCAAGGTTTTTCGGAAGTCAGACTCTCTGTTTGTTATTCCAGCAGGTCGTCGGCGTGGTCAACGAGCTTCCAAGGACTCTATAGCTCTTTGGATTTGGTCGGCCATTTTGGAGGCTTACCGACTTAAAGGCGAACCTTGCCCGATTAAGATTCGGGCTCACTCCACGAGGGCTGTGGCTTCATCGTGGGCCTTTCATCAAGGGGCCTCGGCAGCTCAGCTCTGCCGAGCGGCGACCTGGCGTTCCGTCCACACGTTTACAAAGTTTTATAAGGTGGACGTCAGTGCTTCCGCTGTTGCGGCCTTAGGACGTAGGGTCCTGCAGGCGGCCGTAGTTTAAAGTTCTAGTTAACTTGTATTTGGCGCCGGTTTGCGCATTTATCTAGGTTGTTGGGATTCTGCCTCGTTTGGTTTTTTTCCCACCCTTAGTTTTTGGACTGCTTTGGGACGTCCCACTAGTAATGACTAGTGTGTCTCTCTTCCTTCCATCTGCTGCTGAAAGACGGATTTTGGTAAGAACTTACCTGTAAAATCCTTTTCAGCGAAGGAAGGAAGAGAGACACAGCTCCCTCCCATGGCAGAAGTGTGTTGTTGTTTTCAGATGCGGCGTGACCCTTCTCTGATAGCGATTATCTGGGCTGAGGTCGGCGCGCTAGGGCTCTGTTCCAGCATCGCCAGCTCATCGCAGTGGTCAGGTCCAGTGAGTAGTACCTGGAACTGTGTGGTTCCTTTCTGTTGCATGCATAACCTGTATTCTTGTCTTTTCTCTGAAGTCCTTCAGAAGGGGTTATGTTGCTCCGCTGGTGATATTGGCTCTTCCTTAGCTTGTGTACGACTGGAGAAGCTGGAGTAGGAGGAGCCCGAGCTGGAGGGGCCGGTCAACACTCTTTTTAATCTGAGGTGTCAATCCTATCTGGGCTCCGCCTACCCACTAGTAATGACTAGTGTGTCTCTCTTCCTTCCTTCGCTGAAAAGGATTTTACAGGTAAGTTCTTACCAAAATCCGTCTTTATGGAGCAGCATATGGGGCATATTCTATGGGGCATCTCATGGGGCCATAACCTTTATGGAGCAGCATATGGGGCATATTTTATGGGGCCATAACCTATATGGGGGCATATTCTATGAGGCATCTTATGGGGCCATAACATTTATGGAGCAGCATATGGGGGCATATTCTATGGGGCATCTCATGGGGCCATAACCTTTATGGAGCAGCATATGGGGCATATTATTCTATGGAGCATCTTATGGGGCCATTATTAACCTTTGTGCAGCAATATATGGGGCGTATTTTGTATGGAGGATCTTATGGGGCCATCATGAACTGTATGGAGCATTATATGGGGCTCCTGATTAAATATGGATATTCAAAAACATTTAACCTACTGATGTCTCAATTAATTTTGCTTTTATTGGCATCTATTTTTATTTTTGAAATTTACCAGTAGCTGCTGCAGTTCCCACCCTAGGCTTATACCCAAGTAAATAAATTTTCCCAATTTTTTGTGGCAAAATTAGGGGGGGCCGGCTTATACTCGGGTCGGCCTATACTCGAGTATATAAGATAGATTCCCTTTCGTTGGGGTTTCCCCCGCTCTCTGTCTGTCCAAAGAGGGTCAAATTCATTTTTTTGTTCTCACCTGAAGATCTAGCTTCGATTTGCCTAAGGTTGTTATACCCCTCTGGCCTACTTTAGGTTTTAACTCAGCTGGCCCTGGAGGCAAGGAAGGAACACCTAGTGGTCTTTCCACACATTCATCCTTTCTTCATTTCCTCCAATCCTACCTCCTGGAACGGGGAGCTGGTGGCCGTCCTTCTGGGTATCAGGATTCAAGAAATGCTACTTGACTTTGAATCGTCCACGGTAAAATAACATACAAGACCCCTTTTCTTTTCAGTTCCAAGGAACCTTTGGACTCTGAAGGTTTTAATTGGACATATGGTGCCCATACCATGTTTATACAGTTAGGTTTAAATTGCCGATTACTATTATCACTTTTTTTGTAGCAAATGACTTAAGGAGTAGCTGTATGTATGATGTTTAGCTTCTGTAACCCCCATATAGAGTGAGAGCCTCTGACGTGCCCAATGCGGGCTCACACACTCTCGGTTTGGACTGTTTCCTGTACAGTCTTTTTTGCTAAGGCTTTACTTCTGCTCATGTTTATTTCTTTGGTTAAGATTTTTTGTTCCCTTACCTTTCCCACCCTTTATCTCTTTGACCATGAAGACCAGACAGCTCTGCCATCTTACACGATATCTATAGATGAAACATGTCATATTGTTATGAATGGCGGAACTAAATATAGTTTCTATCAATGTGAAAAGATTTAACACTCCCGAAAAACGCCCGCAAATCCTACATCATTTTCACACGAAAATGGTGCATATTGTATGTTTCCAGGAGACACACTTTAAGACGAGCCATGCTCCCACAATTAGACACGTTTTGGCATTTTGCTCATAACCCTGAATCTCGCTCAAAAGGAGTTGCTATAGCGATTCACAAATCGTTAACGCTTCAGGTCATCAACTGTGTGGTAGATAAGGAAGCGAGGTATATTATCTCAGTTTTAGTTATTAGTGGCCAGTTATTTACAATCATTAACGTATATACCCCTAATCAAGATCAAGCTAATTTCATTAATAAGATAGTTGACAAAGCCCTTCCCTTAATCCAGGGTCCTGTAATATTTTGTGGGGATCTAAATGTTACCCTTGACCCGGTGTTAGATAATTCTAAAAGTAGATCACATCTCTCTTATGCGGTTATTAAATGTATCAGGAGAGCCTTTTTACACATGCAGCTTTGACATCTGGAGGCTCCAGCACCCATCAGATAGGGATTATACACTGCTCAAAAAAATAAAGGGAACACTTAAACAGAATATACAGTGCCTACAAGTAGTATTCAACCCCCTGCAGATTTAGCTGGTTTAATAAGATGCAAATAAGTTAGAGCCTTCAAACTGCAAACGAGAGTAGGATTTATTAACAGAAGCATAAATCTTACAAAACAAAAAGTTATGTTGCTCAGTTGAATTTTAATAAATTTTAAACATAAAAGTGTGGGTCAATTATTATACAACCCCTATGTTTAATATTTCGTGGAATAACCCTTGTTTGCAATTACAGCTAATAATCGTCTTTTATAAGACCTGATCAGGCCGGCACAGGTCTGTGGAGTTATCTTGGCCCACTCCTCCATGCAGATCTTCTCCAAGTTATCTAGGTTCTTTGGGTGTCTCATGTGGACTTTAATCTTGAGCTCCTTCCACAAGTTTTCAATTGGGTTAAGGTCAGGAGACTGACTAGGCCACTCCAACACCTTGACTTTTTCCCTCTTGAACCAGGCCTTGGTTTTCTTGGCTGTGTGCTTTGGGTCGTTGTCTTGTTGGAAGATGAAATTACGACCCATCTTAAGATCCTTGATGGAGGAGCGGAGGTTCTTGGCCAAAATCTCCAGGTAGGCCGTGCTATCCATCCTCCCATGGATGCGGACCAGATGGCCAGGCCCCTTGGCTGAGAAACGGCCCCACAGCATGATGCTGCCACCACCATGCTTGACTGTAGGGATGGTATTCTTGGGGTCGTATGCAGTGCCATCCAGTCTCCAAACGTCACGT
This sequence comes from Oophaga sylvatica, assembly GCA_033576555.1. Classification (NCBI taxonomy): domain Eukaryota; kingdom Metazoa; phylum Chordata; class Amphibia; order Anura; family Dendrobatidae; genus Oophaga; species Oophaga sylvatica. Next base: position 568,717,041 of record JARQOD010000001.1, read on the forward strand.
GTGTGGTTGGCACCAAAGATCTTGATCTTGGTCTCATCAGACCATAGAACCTTGAACCAGTCTGTCTCAGAGTCCTCCAAGTGATCATGAGCAAACTGTAGACGAGCCTTGACATGACGCTTTGAAAGTAAAGGTACCTTACGGGCTCGTCTGGAACGGAGACCATTGCGGTGGAGTACGTTACTTATGGTATTGACTGAAACCAATGTCCCCACTGCCATGAGATCTTCCCGGAGCTCCTTCCTTGTTGTCCTTGGGTTAGCCTTGACTATTCGGACAAGCCTGGCCTCGGCACGGGAGGAAACTTTCAAAGGCTGTCCAGGCCGTGGAAGGCTAACAGTAGTTCCATAAGCCTTCCACTTACAGATGATGCTCCCAACAGTGGAGACAGGTAGGGCCAACTCCTTGGAAAGGGTTTTGTACCCCTTGCCAGCCTTGTGACCCTCCACGATCTTGTCTCTGATGGCCTTGGAATGCTCCTTTGTCTTTCCCATGTTGACCATGTATGAGTGCTGTTCACAAGTTTGGGGAGGGTCTTAAATAGTCAGAAAAGGCTGGCAAAAGAGATCATTAATCCACACATGTGAAGCTCATTATTCTTGGTGCCTGAACTACTTCTTAATACTTTAGGGGGACCAAACAGAATTCTTGTGGTTTGAGGGGTTGAATAATAAATGACACTCTGAATTAACTTTTAACGTTTTTTAAAAAAAAAAAAAAAAACAATTACAACAAAAATTTTTGCTGCAGTGCATTTCCCACTTCCAGGCTGATCTACAGTACAAATGTCACAATGCCAAGTTAATTCCGCATGTGTCAACCAGCTAAATCTGCAGGGGGTTGAATACTACTTGTAGGCACTGTAACTCCAAGTACATCAAACTTCTGTAAAATCAAACTGTCCACTTAGGAAGCAACACTTATTGACAATCAATTTCACATGCTGTTGTGCAAATGTAATAGACAACAGATGGAAATTATTGGCAATTATCAAGACACACTCAATAAAGGAGTGGTTCTGCAGGTGGGAACCACAGACCACATCTCAGTACTAATGCTTTCTGGCTGATATTTTGGTCACTTTTGAATGTTGGTTGTGTTTTCACACTCGTAGTAGCATAAGATGGACTCTACAGCCCACACAAGTGGCTCAGGTAGTGCAGCTCATCCAGGATGGCACATCGACACGAGCTGTGGCAAGAAGGTTTGCTGTGTCTGTCAGCGTTGTGTCCAGAGGCTGGAGGCGCTACCAGGAGACAGGCCGGTACACCAGGAGACGTAGGAGGACAACAATCCAGCAGCAGGACCGCTACCTCTGCCTTTGTGCAAGGAGGAACAGGAGGAGCACTGCCAGAGCCCTGCAAAATGACCTCCAGCAGGCCACAAATGTGCATGTGTCTGCACAAACGGTTAGAAACCGACTCCATGAGGATGGTCTGAGTGCCCGACGTCCACAGATGGGGGTTGTGCTCACAGCCCAACACCGTGCAGGACGCTTGGCATTTGCCACTGAACACCAGGATTGGCAAATTCGCCACTGGTGCCCTGTGCTTTTCACAGATGAAAGCAGGTTCACACTGAGCACATGTGACAGACGTGACAGAGTCTGGAGACGCCATGGAGAGCGATCTGCTGCCTGCAACATCCTTCAGCATGACTGGTTTGGCAGTGGGTCAGTAATGGAGTGGAGTGGCATTTCTTTGGAGGGCCGCACAGCCTTCCATGTGCTCGCCAGAGGTAGCCTGACTGCCATTAGGTACGGAGATGACATCCTCAGACCCGTTGTGAGACCATATGCTGGTGTGGTTGGCCCTGGGTTCCTCCTAATGCAGGACAATGCCAGACCTCAAGTGGCTGGAGTTTGTCAGCAGCTCCTGCAAGATGAAGGCATTGAAGCTATGGACTGGCCCACCCGTTCCCCAGACCTGAATCCGATTGAGCACATCTGGGACATCATGTCTCGCTCCATCCGCCAACGTCACGTTGCACCACAGACTGTCCAGAAGTTGGCGGATGCTTTAGTCCAGGTCTGGGAGGAGATCACTCAGGAGACCATCCGCCGCATCATCAGGAGCATGAAAAGGCGTTGTAGGGAGGTCATACAGGCACGTGGAGGCCACGCACACTACTGAGCATCATTTTGACTTGTTTTAAGGACATTACATTCCACTTTAATTTTGTGGGTGACTCCAAATCCAGGCCTCCATTGGTTAATAAATTTGATTTCCATTGATTATTTTTTTCCATTAATTATTGTATTGTTAACGTTGTTACTTATGACTTGTGTTTTGAAACTGTTAAACTGTAAAGCGCTTCGGAATATATTGGCGCTATATAAATAAAGATTATTATTATTGTGTGATTTTGTTGTCAGCACATTCAACTTTGTACAGAACAAAGTATTCAATGAGAATATTTCATTCATTCTGATTTAGGATGTGTTATTTGAGTGTTCCCTTTATTTTTTTGAGCAGTGTACTTTTACTCCCATCCACATGATTCTTCTAGTAGGTTAGACTATATCCTCCAACAAAATGCCTTGCCTTGGTTTCAGATTCTAGTAATGGTAACACACTTTGGTCGGATTATGCCCCTGTATATTACTCACTAAAAGTACCATCCCTAACCAAAACATCAGGGTCTTGGCGTCTCAATGAGTTGTTATTATTAGATACAATATGTGCCTCGGATGTAAAAACCTCCATATCTAACTTTATTGTTGATCACGGAAATGATGATACAGCCCCCACAATTAAATGGGAAGCCCTCAAGTGTGTACTTAGAGGGGTATTTATCAAACCTGGGTCCCGAATAAAAAAGACAGAGGTCAGGCAATCAAACTAGGCTTACAGAGAGTCACTAATCTGGAGTTAATTCATAAAAAGCCGCTCTTCGCTTCAACCCTCAGAGATCTTCTCAAAGCTAGATTAGAAGCTAAAAATTACTCGATTCTTCATGTAAACGTTTATTTCAGTTAGGTCAGAGTAGGTTCTACGAGTTTGGTACAAACCGGGAAGAATATGAGCAAAAGCCCTTAATGCTAAAAAGACCCAAACAAATGTTGCTTGTATTAAGAATACTCAAGATAAATTTGTTCATACCACACCTGAAATTGCAGCTGTCGTCCACTCATATTATTCAAAGCTATATAACTTGCCTAAACCTGCCCTACATATGGGAAATTATATTAATACATCAGCCCTCTCCAAAAAATTGGAGGATGACACGGTAAAATTCCTGGAAAATCCTTTTTCACATCAAGAACTAGAAGCCTCTGTTCAAGATCTCCCTAGCAATAAAAGTCCAGGGCCTGATGGTTTCACAGTTGAATTCTATAAAGTATTTTTTGAACAATTGTCATCGTTAATAATACAATTGTTTAATTCTGTATCAGAGTCTACCTTATTTCCTCCCCATTCCACAACAGCACATATTGCAGTCATCCCCAAACCAGGGAAGACCCCAATTCATGTAGTAGCTATAGGCCTATATCTTAATTAAATGTAGATTTAAAATTATATGCCAAGCTTTTGGCCAATAGACTTAAATCCCACCTCCCTCACATAATAAACCCAGACCAGGTGGGTTTTGTTCTGGGAAGAGAGGCACGAGATAACCTTTTGAAAACAGTAGATATTATTAATCATGCACACACTCAAAAAACCTCTTTAATAATCCTATCGCTTGATGTCGAAAAGGCTTTTGATAGGATCTCATGGTCTTCTCTCTCTCAAACCCGAAGCCACATCAGATTGGGTCCTGTATTTACTTCTTGGCCCTCTACCACTCCCACTCAGACCAGCTCAAAATTAATGGCTCCCTTTTGGCCCCCTTTATTATAAAGAATGGTACTCAACATGGTTGCCCCCTTTCCCTGATGTTTTATATCCTGATAATGGAGCATCTCATGGAAGCCATACTTGCTAATCCTGAAATACGGGGAATCAAAATAGCAGGTTCTGAGTATGTGTTCTGCATTTGCTGATGAGCTGCTAGTTTATTTAACTACCTTGCTTCCTTTCCTGATGTCTGAGCTGGCACGTTTTATTAGTTGGTCCAATTTTAAGATCAATTTAGAAAAATCTGAAGCCATAAATATTTCCCTACTCTTGCAAATGGTGAATTTTTTTAAATCTAATTTTCAATTTAAATGGCCCTCGAATAATCATATTAACTACTTGGGCACCATTATTTTGGCAGATTTATCAGAATTGTTTGACATGAACTTTGGTCGATTTTTGTCCAGATTGGAAGGGGATCTTAATTCCTTTAACCGTGGAGAGTTCTGGTTTGACTGGGTTAACATCCTCAAAATGACTGTATTGCTTAGACTTTTGTATTTACTACAAACTATCCCAATATATATCCCATCCTCCTTCTGGATGAGGGTCCAACTTAATTCAGTCAATTTGTTTGGTCGGCGGAACGCCCAAGAATTCGTAGTACTGTTTTGGTGATTCCAGAGGATTTGGGGGTATAGGTTTGCTGGACTGCCAAAAATACTATCTGGCGTCCGCCTATGCAAGAATCTTAGATATTCTACACTGGAGAGAATCTAAATTGTGGGTACGTATGGCCTGAGTCTTGTCATACATCAGTTTCCACTCTACCGTGGACTTGACCTATTTTGGCCCGAAATAACATTCCTATTGTTTCAGGCAAACACTCAAAACTGTTCACATTCCCAGTATAAAGGGACTTCTAATTGACCCATTAGGACTGTTATCCCCAGAACAGATAAACCAAAATTCCCATCTGGTGTCTCCTTAAGCCTTTTTCTGGGTAGCTCCAAGTAAAACCCCTTGCGTCTTTATCATGTGGCCCCTGAGGGTGTATTGCTTCCCCTCTCAGCTATTCTAGGTGATCGTCCACAGAAAGGCATGGAAAAGGGAGCACCATCAAACCTTTGGAAGAGAACAACGGTATAAAGGTTTCCATCTCTTTCATAAATCTAATATAGCCACTAAAACTCAGGAAACTAGTTATAAAATACTATCTAGATGATATCGTGTTCCTACGGTCTTGCATAAATGGTTCCCGGGAGTATCCAACTTGTGATGGCGATGTGGGTTCAATGTCGCATATATGGTGGGCATGCCCGGCCTTGGCGATTTTCTGGGAAGGTGTTCTTAAAGGGATTAAAGAAATAACAGGGGTGTCAATCCCTAAAAGCCCGGAAGCAATTCTACTATTTATGATTTCCATGCCTAAGGATGCTTTTAAGAAATCATTCTTGAGGCACCTTCTTCAGGCCACTAAGGTGGTAATTCCACGACACTGGAAGTCCTTAGACCCGCCTTCGCTAGAGGAATGGTTTGGGGAGGTGGCTAGAGTTCACTGGATTGAATCCCTGATAGCTCATATACAAGAGGCAGCTATCAAGGTGGCTGCGAATTGGTTTAATTGGGAATCCTTCTTATCCTCATCGATGTATCAAAATATGCGAAGATAATTTCTACCTTATCCTTCTGTGATATTTGATATGCCGGTATCATAGTTCATACTCCGTCTGCCTTAGTGACTTGTCCTTATGGTCCCTATAAACAATTCTTCTCTTTTCTCTTCTCCTTGTTATATAGTTTAACAGATTGTCATTTGGCATTTGCAAACTACTGTTGATACAGTATGGAGTTGTTTGTTTTCATGTTACTAAACAATTCTCTATTTCAGTAGTTACTCTGCCATATGGTGTGTTTATTTGAACCTGTTGATTGTTTGTTTTTGTTGTGTATTATAAAACAATAAAAATTTTGAATAAGAAAAAAAAAACGCACAAGAAGCACAGCAAAAAACGCAAGAAAAAACAAGCAAAACCTGTTTTTTATTTCTGCAGCTTCCCTGCCAAGAGAGCAGGTTATGCTGCAGAAAAAAATGCAACAAAAACTCTACGTGTGAACATAGCCTTATACTGCAAATATAGATATAGTCTTACACATCGCTTCTATCATAAGCCAGCTAAAATAATCCAATCTTGTATGACATGGAATATAAGGGGCCTAAAGTCCCCATGGAAAAGAATCAAAGTTTTCTCGCAGGTAAAGAAATACCACCCTCATATAATAGCCCTAGTAGAGACTCGCCTCTCTAGAAATAAAGCCAAATGGATCCATAAGCCATGGGTGCAACAGTCGTTACAATCTTTCCACAAGAACTATTAAAGAGGAGTATCTCTTCTTATACATAAGTCAGTAAGATGGGAGGTTAAGGTCTCCCGTAGAGAGCCGAAGGAATGCTTTGTATTTGTTCATTCTAGCATTAATTCTAAAAATTGTTTTTCTCTGTATATGTAATCCACCACCAGCCAATGTAAGCATTGTACAAAAAACTGTGAGGCATAAAATTTATACATGGTCGATTTTAACCTCATAATGGATAACACCCTACATGGACTGCGACTAGATAGTGGCGACACTTCGACGACACCTTCTCCTACCAACATGGCTACATATATGGAAGTAAATGGTTGGATAGACCTTTGGAGATCGAAACATCCGAGCACAAGAGAATACACTTGTCACTCCTCTACCAGGCGCACCTTGTCGCGTCTGGACTATATATTTGGTTCTAATAATGTGGCGTTATAGGTAGATAAAGTAGAACATGGAGGCAGAGGAGTGTAGACCACAGCCCGATGGTGTTAACTCTTAAGTTTGGCTGTATCACTCGCAGAACATTATGGAAATTAAATTCATTCTGGCTTAAATTAATTGGCCCATGTGACAGAACAATTGCACAGCTAGACTGTTTTATATTCACAGATACTGAACCCTATAATGTGAACTTATTCTAGGACACATTAAAAGCATATCTAAGTGGCTGTCTCTCATCTACAGTCTCATACATTAAGAGAGTCACATCCTGGGAAGATGCAGAAATAGGGGTTAAATGAAAAGAATCTGAAAATATATTGCAGAGCCCTCGAGTGGCAACAGGTCAGAATATTTTTAGCCAGTAAATTAATTGCTCTGAGATGGATGGGTAGTTTACACCAACACTTAGATCCTGGGTAGAACTTGTCAATTCAATGATTCCATATGAAAACATGGTCTATCAAAATAGAGTGCCCTGGGAAATTCTATAAAATATGGGACTTCTGGAACTCAACACCCGTCACTATCTAACAAGTGCCTCCAAAAATATTGATACGGAGGGGGGTGTGCCCAAACCACATATACGGGTGTGTTGGTTTTTCCTGCAGAAATGTTAATTTTTAGTTATTGTTATGTACATACGTGGTCAAAATTGTTAGTACCCCTCGTTTAATGTAAGAAAAACCCACAATGGTCACAGAAATAACTTGAATCTGACAAAAGTAATAAAAATTCTATGAAAATGATCAAATGAAAGTCAGACATTGCTTTTTAACCATGCTTCCAGAGAATTTTTGAAAAAATAAAACTCATGAAATAGGCATGGATGGAAATGATGGTACCCTTAACTTAATATTTTGTTGCACAACCTTTTGAGATAATCACTGCATTCAAGCGATTCCTGTAACTGTCAATGAAACTTCTGCAACTCTAGACAGGTATTTTGTCCCACTCCTCAAGAGCAAACTGCTCCAGTAGTCTCGTGTTTGAAGGTTGCCTTTTCCAGACTACAAGTTTTAGTTCTTTCTAAAGATGCTCAATAGGATTTAGGTCAGGGGTCATAGAAGGCCACTTCAGAATAGTCCAATGTTTTCCTTTCAGCCATTCTTGGTTTTTTTTAGCTGTGTGTTTTGGGTCATTATCCTGTTGCAAGACCCATGACCTGTGACTGAGATCAAGCTTTCTGACACTGGGCAGCACATTTCATTCTAGAATTCCTTGATAGTCTTGAGATTTTATTGTACCCTGCACAGATTCTAGACACCCCGTGCCAGATGCAGCAAAGCAGCCCCAGAACATAACAGAGCCTCCTCCATATTTCACAGTAGGGACAGTGCTCTTTTCTTGATATGGTTCATTTTTTTCGTCTGTGAACATAGAGCTGATGTGCCTTGCCAAAAAGTTTAATTTTTGTCTCATCTGTCTATAGGACATTCTCCCAGAAGCTTTGTGGCTTGTCAACATGTAGTGTGGCAAATTTCAGTCTGGTTTTTTATGATTTTTTTTCAAAAATGGTGTCCTCCTTGGTTGTCTCCCATGAAGTCCACTTTGGCTCATATAACAACGGATGGTGCGATCTGACACTGATGTTCCTTGAGCTTGAAGTTCACTTTTAATCTGTTTACAAGTTATTCTGGGCTCTTATGGTACCATTCGTATTATCCATCTCTTTGATTTGTCATCAATTTTCCTCCTGCGGCCACGTGCAGGGAGGTTGGCTACAGTCCCATGGAGCTTAAATTTCTGAATAATATGTGCAACTGTAGTCACAGGAACATCAAGCTACTTGGAGGTGGTCTTATAACTTTTGCCTTTAACATGTTTGTCTATAATTTTCTTTCTAATCTACTGAGACAACTCTTTCCTTCGCTTCCTCTGATCCATGTTGAGTGTGATACACACCATGTCACCAAACAGCACAGTGAGTATCTGTAGCTATCTATACAGACCCATTCACTGATTCCAAGATTGTAGACACCTGTGATACTAGTTAGTGGACACACCATGATTTAACATGTCTCTTTTGTCACATTATTTTCAGAGGTATCATCATTTCTGTCCAGGCCTATTTCATGAGTTTTATTTTTTTTTTAAATTCTGTGGAAGTATGGTTGAAAAGCAATGTCTGACTTTCATTTGTTCATTTTCATAGATTTTTTATTTATTATTACTTTTGTCAGGTTCAAGTTATTTCTGTGACCATTGTGGGGTTTTCTGGCATTAAACTAGGGGTACCAACAGTTTTGACCACGTGGGTAAATAGTTATTGTATATCGATCTCCAAGTTTCGAGGTCGACATTATATGCGATCCAGTAAATGTATACTGAGATGACAAGTTACAATGTGTTGTTGGATGTATGTGAAATACAGCTCTGGCAAAAAATTAAGAGACCACTGCACAGTTTTATAAAAATCAGCTTCTCTATGTGTCTGACAGCCATTCCATTCCAGTGTCAGTTGAATTCCAACCATAGTACACCTCTTTCTATTTAATGTGCTTCTGATTAGATGATCACCTGAAACAAATCTTATTTGACGAAGGAAAGTGTAAAAAACACTGCTGTGGTGTTCACAATCCTCTTGCAATAGGACAAGCTGGATGGCAAAACAAGTGCTAGTAATATCCTAAAAGTAATTAGAATAAAAAAATAACTTTTAACCATGCCAAAGGAGTTGAAAAGTGAAGAAAAGAAGGCCTCAATTCTGGCTTTACTAGCAGAGGGATACAGTGAGCGTCATGTTGCCTCCGTCCTTTAAATTTCTAAGAAGGCAGTCCATTACGACAAGGTCAAGCAGCAGACATTGGGGACAACAAAGCTACAGACTGGCAGAGGGCAAAAACCACTCTCCAGTGACCGGGATGACCGTCATCTTCTTTGAATGTCACTCATCAACCGCAGGATGACATAAAGTGACCTACAAAAGGAATGGCAAATAGCAGCTAGGATGAAGTGCACGGAAAGAACAGTTCGTAACAGGCTCCTAGAGGCAAGGCTCAAGTCATGTAAAGCTAGAAAAAAAGCTTTTCATCAATGAGAAGCAAAGGAGAGCCAGGCTGAAGTTTGGCAAAGACCGTAAGGATTGGACCATAGAGGACTGGAGTAAGGTAATCTTCTCTGATGAGTTTAATTTTCACCTTTGCCTAACATCTGGTCGTCTAATGGTTAGATGGAGACCTGGAGAGGCGTACAAGTCAAAGTGTATTGCACCCACTATGAAATTTGGTGGAGGATCAGTGATGATCTGGGGATGCTTCAGCAAGGCTGGAATTGGGCAGGTTAATCTTTGCGAAGGACGTATGAATCAAGCCGCATGCACGGTTATCCTGGAAAAACAGTTGATTCCTTCTGCTCAGGCAATGTTCCCCAACTCTGAGGACTATTTTTCCAGCAGGACAATGTGCCATGTGTGGTAAGACGACTCGCTCGGCTCTCCTGAAGGCAGACTCAGGACACACGTTCTCTGGGTTTTCTTTCTGCTGGTTTATTATCAGCCATAAACTCATGCAGGTTTCGCAGGAAAAGTAAACATGATCCCTCTGGGTTAAACGGGAAAAACATAAAAAAAACAAACAATAACTCAGTCCATAGATGAGTGGGTTCCGCCCGCTCTCGGTAGCATAAACTGCACTGCTAAAGTCCTTGTGGAAAGCTCTGCAGCTTCCACTATCCTGTCTGGAGACTTTCCTCTCCAGACTTCCACAGAGAAAAAAAACAGGACTGAGCTTTTATGCATTGCTCAGCCACACCCTTTAACAGAGTAAACCTACCAGCATATAACCTGCTGGCAGATAAATAAAGCAGGTCTTAGTTCACACAGGAGAGCATCCTGTGTGACACATACCTCCCTTCACATATAAAACCAGTGACACTGTCACATATTCCCTCCCTCTGCCCAAAGCCGGGGGTTTGGGCACCTTCTGACACCAGACAGGGAATCCTAGAGAGGGCATCTGCATTCCCATGTAACTTACCTGGCCTATGTTCCACGTGAAAGTTAAATTCTTGAAGCTCTAGGAACCATCTAGTTACCCTAGCATTTTTTCCCCTCTTTTCCCTCAACCATCTCAACGGGGCATGGTCTGATACTAATTTAAACTTCCGGCCTAGTAGGTAATATTTCAGTGTATCCACGGCCCATTTTATGGCTAAACACTCTTTTTCTACTATGGCGTAGTTCTCGCAGGAGGACAGCTTTCGGCTTAGATAGAGAATGGGATGTTCTTCCCCATTTATTTCTTGGGAGAGTACGGCCCCTAGACCAACCTCTGATGCGTCAGTCTGGACCACAAATTCTTTCTTAAAGTCTGGCGCGACCAGGACAGGCTGCTTGCACAGTGTTAGCTTCAGCTTTTGAAACGCGGTCTCCGTTTCTTCCGTCCATTTCACCATGGTTGATTTGGTGCCTTTTAGAAGATCTGTTAGTGGGGTGGCAATCGTGGCGAAATTCGGGATAAACCGCCGGTAGTATCCCACCATTCCCAGGAATTCTTTCACCTGCTTCTTTGAGAGCGGTTGCGGCCAGGTTTGAATTGCCTCCACTTTCTTGATTTGCGGCTTTATTTCGCCTCTCCCAACAACATAGCCCAGGTACTTGGCCTCCTCTTTTCCGATGGCACACTTTTTCGGATTTATGGTAAATCCTGCCTTCCTTAGCGCGTCCCAAACGGCCTGTAGTTTAGGTAGGTGACTAGCCCAGTCTGGGCTAAAGACCACAATGTCGTCGAGGTAGGCTGCGGCATACTTCTTATGTGGGGCTAGGATCCGATCCATAGCCCTCTGGAAAGTGGCTGGGGCCCCCTGTAGTCCGAACGGCATCCGCGTGTATTGAAAACAGCCATCAGGTGTTGAGAAAGCCGTCTTCTCTTTAGCCCTCTGGGACATGGGGATCTGCCAGTAGCCCTTCGTCAGGTCAAGAGTGGTGATGTACCTCGCCGGTCCAAGCCTCTCGATGAGTTCGTCGACGCGGGGCATCGGGTACGCGTCACACTTAGATACCTCATTTAGCCGACGGTAGTCATTACAAAACCTCCACTCTCCATTGGGGGTTCGGCACGAGGACGATTGGGCTCGACCACCCACTCTTCGACTCCTCTATTACCCCGAGGTCTAACATCCTCTTCACCTCAGCCGAGATCACCTCCCGGCGTGCTTCCGGAATCCGATACGGCTTCAAATTCACTCGTACATGCGGTTCTGTCAGCACGTCATGCTCTATCACTTGTGTATGCCCTGGCAACTAAGAGAACAGGTCCCGATTCTGCTGTAGTAATTCTCGACACTGTTGCTTCTGGGCCGGTGATAGTCTCTGCAATAGTGACCTCCTCCACCTTGCCTTCTGGTGCAGCTCCCAGGCAAGGAGTTTCCACAGGTTCACGGTCCCGCCACGGCTTGAGCAAGTTTATATGATATATTTGATGTGCCTTCCTTCGGCCAGGCTGGTGGACTCTATAATTAACCTCGCTGACTTTCTCCACCACCTCGTATGGACCTTGCCATTTGGCGAGGAACTTGCTCTCGACGGTAGGGATCAGCACCAAAACACGGTCTCCGGGCTGGAACTGTCTTAGTCTCGCCGACCGGTTATAGACTCTCGCCTGGGCTTCCTGCGCCTGGAGGAGATGTTCCTTTACGATGGGCATCACCTTTGACATTCTCTCCTGTAACTGGGCGACATGTTCGATGATACTCCGGTGTGGCGTGACTTCAGCCTCCCAAGTTTCCTTGGCGATGTCTAGGAGACCTCTTGGATGCCGCCCATATAGGAGCTCAAATGGAGAGAAGCCAGTGGAGGCTTGAGGGACTTCTCTGACCGAGAAAAGCAGAAATGGGAGCAGGTAGTCCCAGTCTCTCCCATCCTTTTCAACGACCTTCTTGAGCATCGCCTTTAAGGTCTTGTTGAAGCGTTCCACTAAGCCGTCCGTTTGTGGATGATAAACCGAGGTCCGCAGCTGAGTTATATGAAGGACTCTGCAAAGCTCCTTCATCACCTTGCTCATGAAGGGGGTTCCTTGATCTGTTAGAATCTCTTTTGGTAGACCTGTCCGAGCAAAAATATGGACCAACTCTCGGGCTATACTTTTACTGGACATGTTCCTTAGGGGAACCGCTTCTGGATACCGAGTTGCATAGTCCATGACGACCAGGATATATTGGTGGCCCCGAGCTGATTTGACTATGGGGCCCACGAGGTCCATGGCAATCCTCTCAAAGGGAACCTCTATCACAGGTAGTGGAACTAAGGGGCTACGGAAGTGGGAGGAGGGAGCGATTATTTGGCAGGTGGGGCAGGACCTACAAAAGTTTTGAATTTCTCGATAACATCCTGGCCAATAAAACCTCCTCAGTATCCTCTCCTGAGTTTTCTCGACCCCTAGGTGTCCCCCAGAACATGTGAATGGGCCATCTCTAGCACCCGCCGTCTGTATGGCCCCGGCACTAATAACTGTTCCACTATCTCACCGCCCCTCAGTTTGGCCACCCGATACAGCAACTCCCCCTGTACTGCAAAGTGGGGGAATCTGGTGTCGGCCCCCGGCTCTTGGGCAACCCCATTACATACAGTAACCTGGTCGAACGCCCCTTTTAAGGTCAGGTCTCGAACTTGAGCAGTCCCAAAGTTCTCTCTGGACATATCTAACGCAGGTAGGTCGGCCTCCTCGGTCACCGTCTCACCCTCATCACCGACAAGGACGCACAGTGGGAACTCCTCTCTCTGAGACTCTGTCGGGGTTCTTCAAGGATCTCGCTTTTCGCCATGCTACTTAGTCCAGTTCCCTTCCCCCACAAGTCCCAGAATAAGGAAAAATCACGGCCCAATATGACGGGATGTATCAGGTCCTTTACCACCCCGACTTCATGGGACTGGGCACCACAGTCTGTCCCTACTGTTACTATGTCCACGGGATAGTCCTTGGCGTCACCATGGATGCACCGAACACCCAGGGTTTTGGAAGGGATCAACTGGTGGGGAAGGGATGCTCTGATCAAGGTCACCAGACTCCCGGAGTCCAACAGCCCAAGCACTTTTATTCCATTAATGGATACTGCACACGCCTGCGGTCCCTTGCCGGGTTGACAGTCCACGCTACAGACTGGATAGGCATAAAAGGAGACCCGTCTGCCTAGTCTGCAGTCCATGGGCTCAGGGGATATTTGACACTTGGCGGCTACATGTCCAGGGTTGTGACATCGCCAGCAAACTATATCTTTCCCACTTGTTCTAAAGGCCCCTTCAATAGGAGTGGGACGCCCCCAGTGGTGGCTCTAGACCCCTTCCATGGTGAACCCACCCCTTTTTGGGTATCCCAGTAGGGAGAAATGACTGCATCCGGTTTCCCAAGAGATCTCTCAACTACCTGGTACCTCTCTACCAGGCCGATAAAGTCATCTGCGTTCTGGGGATCACCCTGGGCAACCCAGGTCTGCACTGACTTGGGAAGGGAATGCATGAATCTATCAATCACCACCCGCTCAACCATCTGGGCCGGAGTGGAGGACTCCGGTTGTAGCCACTTCTGAACAAGATGCAATAGGTCAAACATCTGTAAACAAGGGGGTTTGTTGCGAGCATACGCCCAGTGATGAACTCGCTGGGCTCTTACTGCCATATTTACTCCCAGACGTGCTAAGATCTCTGTCTTTAGTTTGGGATACTCCTTAGCATCTTGCAGCGCCAAGTCAAAATACGCTTTTTGGGGTTCACCCGATAAATATGGCGTCAGAACCTCTGCCCACTGTGCTGGTGGAAGTCTCTCCCGATCAGCCACCCTCTCAAAAACAGTCAATTCTTCTACATCATCCCCAGGGGTCATCTTCTGCATGGCCCGCCTTACCGCCTTCCTGATGTGAGAATCATCAGTCGGCCCTGGGGTTGGGGTGGCCGCCCGGCTCTGGATGGCGTCCGCCAAAAGCTGCATCTGCTGTTGCGCCTCCTGCTGCTGCGACTTTTGCTGCAACTGGATCTGCTGAAGCAACAGTTTGGTCGTCTCCTGGTGCTGCTGCTGCATGCTCTGCTGGGCCTGCTGTATGCTCTGCTGGCTCTGTAGATGTTGCTGCTGTATGCTCTGCTGGGCCTGGAACAGGTGCTTGACGAGCTCCTCCATGCTGCCGGACTTCTCTAGCTATCTGGCAGCCTTCACCCAGGACATCCACCGGTTTTTGTGGCAGGTACACGTGTTCCTGGAATCCTGCACGCACTCTCACACCAACTGTGGTAAGACGACTCGCTCGGCTCTCCTGAAGGCAGACTCAGGACACACGTTCTCTGGGTTTTCTTTCTGCTGGTTTATTATCAGCCATAAACTCATGCAGGTTTCGCAGGAAAAGTAAACATGACTCCTCTGGGTTAAACGGGAAAAACATAAAAAAAACAAACAATAACTCAGTCCATAGATGAGTGGGTTCCGCCCGCTCTCGGTAGCATAAACTGCACTGCTAAAGTCCTTGTGGAAAGCTCTGCAGCTTCCACTATCCTGTCTGGAGACTTTCCTCTCCAGACTACCACAGAGAAAAAAAACAGGACTGAGCTTTTATGCATTGCTCAGCCACACCCTTTAACAGAGTAAACCTACCAGCATATAACCTGCTGGCAGATAAATAAAGCAGGTCTTAGTTCACACAGGAGAGCATCCTGTGTGACACATACCTCCCTTCACATATAAAACCAGTGACACTGTCACACATGCCACACAGCTAGGTCAATCAATGTGTGGAAGAAGGACCACCACATCAAATCCCTGTCATGGCCAGCCCGCTCTCCAGACCTGAACCCCATGGAAAACCTCTGGAATGTAATCAAGAGGTAGATGGATGGTCACAATCCATCAAACAAAGAACTGCTTAAACTTTTGTACCAGGAGTGGCATAAGGTCACCCAAAAGCAATGTGAAAGACTGGTGGAAAGCATGAAAGCTGTGATTAAAAATCATGATTATTCCACAAAATAGTGTAACATTGCTGGACGGTTAATGACCAGATATGGGAATGAACATTACTAATTCTTTCATTGTTGCTTTTAATTTTGTAAACCAGTGTAATAACAAAGTATTCTCCTGTTTATGGAAATGGGAAATTTGTTTGTTCCTATGTATATTTTCAATAAACGATGTTAAAAAAAAATAAATTATCCAACCTGACTGCAAACTTCTTCATGGGCCAACAGATATTTGGAGGTTCACCTTGACAGTAAACTCGATTGGTGGTGTCATACAGAAAAGGTTTACAAGAAGGGAATGAGCAGACTGTACTTTCTGTGGAAGCTCCGGTCGTTCAATGTGTGCAGTAAAATGCTGGAGATGTTCTACCAGTCCGTTATAGCAAGCGCCATCTTTTTTGCTATCATTTGCTGGGGCAGTAGTGTGCGAGTAGCTGACGTTAATAAACTCAACAAACTTATCAAGAAGGCAAGTGCAGCTGTTGGCCTCCATCTTGACTCTTTTGAGGAGGTATTGGAGGATAGAATTCAGAAGAAGTGTAGGTCTATAATGAACAATAATACACACCCCCTATACGAGCTGTTCTTGAAGCAGAAGAGCACATTCAGCAGCCGTGTAATCCTACTAAGGTGCAAGAAGGAGAAATTCAGGAAATCGTTTGTACCTACTGCTATGGGAATGTATAATAATTTCCTAAGGGTGGTAGAAAATAATGACTGATGGCTGGTGTACTAATGTTAATTAACATTGTCTTATATATACATGAACTACACACTTTTATTTATTATGTAATGTTGGTATACCTGTGCAAGATTTGTGTCTTAATATTTTATGTACTGCTGTTTGTATTGCTGCTGTAATACTGTAATTTCACCACGGGATCAATAAAGTGTATCGAATCGTATCGTAATATCGATCACGATTATTTGCAAAATTGAGAAATTTTGAAAGTAAAATTAATTTCAGGCAGTTTTCTACTAAAGATTCTGAACAACTTTAAAATCTTTACTATAATTGAATTATTTATGTAAAATCTAGTTTTGCGTTGACCATCTTATTCTGACATATTTATTTCAACACTTAAAGGGAATCTGTCAGCATATTTTTGAGATTCAAACTGGAAACAGCCTAATGTAGAGCGATGCATCACGGACTGTGCTGCTTTGTAGTTTCAATAAAATTGATGTTTTGTCAGCAGAAGATTATGACTAGAGGACAAGTTGTCTTGTGCGATGTAGTTCTTTTCGGCACCATTTTTTTCTCTCCATGAATTTCAACTGTATATTATTTCAGTCCTTGTAATTATTTTATTTTGGACCTCTCTTTTACTTGTAGCTGAAATCCGTAAACAGAGAGAGTTCTATCACAAACTCGGAATGGAAGTGCCTGGTGACATCAAAGCGGAACCTTGCGCAGCTAAGCAGCATGTAGAAACTGTTCGAAATGGTATGATTCTCTTTTATTAATGGTATTATCATTGTTTTACATCTCATGTAATGCTGTTCTCCAGGACTGCTAATAGTTGGCCTATTCTTAGGATGGGCATTCAGTCAGATCAATATGGAACAATCAGCAGATTGATGCTAGGACCCTCTAATTGTTTACCTGGCGTGGCACCTTACTTTTAGTAGTGGCTGTACCTGGTATCATAGCTTGGAGCAACTCTATTTTATTTAGGTGGCATGGAAATAAAAATGTAAAAAAATTACTAGAAACCCCAAAAGTTATTTCACTCGTTCCAGGATCCTGGAACTTATTTGTTTGGTATGACTACTGTTTATTTTTCTCTAACACTTATAGCCCATTTTTTTAAATCTGACTAGTGTCACTTTATGTGCAGTAATGTCTGGAGCGCTTCAATATATTCCAGTGATTCTGACATTTTTTTTGTCTGACATATTGTACATTGTGCTTGAAGTTATTGGTAAATTTAGGTCATTATGTTTTGTGTTTATTTGTGAAAATATTGGCATTTTGGTGAAAATGTTTAAAATTTTCAATATTTCTATCTTTCAATTTTTAGATCTTTAGCCTCCTAGTGATCACCAACACTTCTTTTTACTTACCTGCGATATGAGAGACTAGCATTAGTGATGAACGAGTATACTCGTTGCTCAGGTTTCCCTGAGCACGCTCGGGTGGTCTCCGAGTATTTGGAAGAGCTCGGATATTTACTTTCTGTTGCCGTAGCTGCATGATTTGACAGCCTGAATACATGTGGGAATTACCTAACAAGCAGGCAATCCCCACATGTATGTCTAGTAGTTGCAAATCATGCAGCTATGGTAACAGAAAGTAAATCTCCGAGCTCTTCCAAATACCCGGAGATCACCCGAGCGTGCTCGGAGAAAACCCGAGCAACAAGTGTACTCGCTCATCACTAACTAGCATCCCTCCACAGGTGACAATCCAGCAGCTGTTGGCTGTCCACTATAGCTGACAACTTGCCGCATCAGCCACGATAAGTGTTGATATCGACTATAGTCGTTTAACCCCTTAACCCTGCTGTTCTGTTCCCATGTACTATACACTTGTATTGCTCCTGGGTCACTATGACCCGGTTTATTAAATCTTGATTTTAGATACTCTAACTCAATTATTTTTATACCTTTTGATTACTAGACTGTATGGGCACATGTTTGGAAATAAAAAAAAAAAAAAAAGAAAAATGAAATTAAAATCTTCATTTTTGTTTTTTTATTCCGAAAAAACTTAGTAATAAGCAAAACGAAAAATAGCAAACTACACATATGTGGTAAAAAAAAACAAACCAAAACAAGCTAATCAAACATTTTGTGAAAAAAAATTAAAGATAATAAACACTTCAATTTGAACATATTTACATGGTAATATTAATTTATGTATTCTTGCATGAAGAACAATAAACATGGGCTTTGCATAAGAATTTTCAGCTGCAGATGGAAGGAAGAGAGCCACAGTATTCATTACTGATGGGTAGGCGGAGCCCCAGATAGGATTGACACCTCAGACTAAAAGCTTGTTGATCCGGCCCCTCCAGCTCGGGCTCCTCCTACTCAGCTCTTCAGTCTAAGATTTGAGGTCTCAAAGGATAGTCGCTGCTGATGCAGCTCCTCAGAAGATTTTATTATTTTATATCGGACAGGAGACTTGGATCACCAGAGGTGGTCTAGAGGTCTCAGGGGTCTCAGCGCTGCTGTACCCCAACCTCTCCCTTGGCGGATCTGTAATTACATAATGGTCCCTGCAGAATCTTGCCGGCCCTGGGGGATGAGGAGAGCTTCCCTGGCGGGGGCGCAAACCGCACACTGGGGTCACTGCGTTCCTCGCCCTGGGGGGAAGCATGGGCACAAGCGCCACAAATCCTGAGGGGTCTCTGTGGCGCTAAGCTGGTGAGTACTCCGCAATCTTTATTATTATTGTGTGAGTGCTTTAGCATCTGCTGTGGCAGCGCTATTACATGTTTATCAGTGTGACTTTCAGCGCTGCGGTGGCAGTGCTGTTACATGTAAATGTGGTGTTTGTGCTTACTTTTGTCCGCAGGCAGATGCCTGCAGGACAGGGGGGGGGGAGCAGGAGCGAGGGAGTTAGCGCTCATTTTTTGAGCCGGCGGGGGGCGTGGCCTAACGCTTCCCGGTCTTTTGTGCAGGAAGACGCGCGCTCTGATGCTTCTCTTCCGGCTCCCTCTCTGCGGCGGCCATTACTAAGGCTCCCGGGCTCCTCAGACGCTCCTCTCGTTCCAGTCACCACGGCCAGCTGGGTGAGTGTTAATTCCTCACCCTGCAGCGCAGAGATTGCTATCCTGCAGCTGCGGTCTCAATAGAGACCTTGATTTTTAGCTGGGACTCACACAATATTATTTGTGGGGAGTCTGCGACATTAACCCTTCCTGAGGGTTATTTCTGCCAGCGTTTTTTCTTTACTAATACCGTTGGGGTAGCTCCATCTGTTAGAGAGCTTTAACCCTTCAGCGCCTCCTTTTTTGCAAAAAAAAAAAAGCCACATTTTTTGCTGGTACTGCCGTTTGACCTACTATATACAGGTGAGGCATCTCTGAACAGAGTTCAGAAGCCGCGGACCATGTTACAGTTCCGCTTCGGCAATCTGATACGCAGACCTCAACAGCGTCCAGCGCTGCGGTTGAAGGTCGCAGTGATGCAAAATTGGATGATATTGCTTGTTCGCTTAATAGCTTGTCTAACCTTTTAGGTCAATATGTGTCAGCTAGATCCTCTCAGGATAGGAAGCGACACAGGCCGTTACCGTCTTTTCCGCGTAGCGAATCAGACGCTTCTGATTTGGATGGTGGACAGGGTTCCCCTTTAAGTTCGGATGGAGAGATATCCGATTCAGACAAGGAGGAACGGCAGGGGCGTTCTTCTCTTGTGAGACGTACGGAGGCATTTATTGAAGCCATGAGAGAGGTTTTACAGTTACCGGAGGTGGTAACTAGTCGTCCTGGAAAATCAGCACGAATGTACCAGGAGTACTGTAATTCGAGATCAACATTGCCAGCTCTGGATGAGCTTAATAGTGTAATAGAGAAGGAACGTCTGTGTCCAGATAGACGTTTTCGTGGAACGCGGTTCTTTGACGCACTTTATCCGTGTTCTGCGGAGTTGAGGGATAATTGGACTCCTTCTCCTGAAGTGGATGTTTCGTTATCACAGCTTAGCAAAACCTCATTGCTTCCTGTCAAAGGGAAGGCGAGTTTGCAGGAACCGTTGGACAGAAAAACGGAGATGGCGGCAAAATCAAACTATGAGGCCGCGGGTCATGGTTTCCGAGCGGTGCTAGGATCCATGTGTTCTTCTAGGGCTTCTCTAGGCTGGCTAGAACGTCTAAGGACAGCGTTGCAAAATGGATCTCCGTTATCTGACATGGAGGAGATTGTCGAATGGTTAGATACTGCAGCCCGTTATATCTATGATGCGGGTCTGGATACGGCGTCTCTTCTGTCCAGGGCGCAAGCTGCAGCGGTCACAGTCAGACAGGGTGGATAAAAATCATGATTTTTTTAAAAAAAAAAATCGGATTTTTTTTTTATTTAAATCTGATTTTTTTTTATTTAAATCGGATTTTTTTGATTTAAATAGGATTTTTTAATCAAGTTGTACACAAGCAAAACTTTGTCTTTTTGCAAATCAAATTATTTTACACAAATAAAAATATTAAAACAGTTGATTATGAAACCTAATAATTTTTATTTGCACTATTAAACAATCAGAATTGAACTACAGAGAGTAAGTACTTTTTAACAATAGCCTATCTCTAACATTTGAAGTAAGCAAACATCTTCAGTGAATACATCAGTCCTTTAAGCCTACTGTTTATTTAGGACTTTTAATAGGAAAACTAGTTGTCCTGCTTTAGCAGTTCCTAAGCGGTTTCGGACTGTTGTGTGCACAAAACCAAATGAAGAAAACAATCTCTCTACTCCTGCCGATGAAGCCGATGCAGTCAGTAGCTGAGTAGCTACATTTATTATCTTCGCTGGAAGAACAAGTGATTGCGACTTCCACCAGTCCAGTGGTTTTAGTTCATTAACGACGTTATCTGCAAACATGTATTTTTGAAATGGTGCAGATTCACACTTCAATTTCAGCACAGTTGCCACAATGTCATGGTTAGTATTGGCGAGCCACTCCATTGCAGAGTTGATTTCCGCCTCAGATAGTTTTTTCCCTCTGTAGATGGGATGCAAGATATTGGCTAAATAGTGTTCTTCTTTTAATGCTTGGTCCTTGCGGTGGTGTATTGCAACCTTTACATTGTTTGAGAGGTTCAAGCGATCTAGCGAACCTTCTAAATCTTTTCAAAATTCTGTGGCATCAGC
The DNA here is from genome assembly GCA_033576555.1 of Oophaga sylvatica. Taxonomy (NCBI): domain Eukaryota; kingdom Metazoa; phylum Chordata; class Amphibia; order Anura; family Dendrobatidae; genus Oophaga; species Oophaga sylvatica. Next base: position 568,738,382 of record JARQOD010000001.1, read on the forward strand.
TATGGTTGCAGTATCTTTCTGCATTTTATCCAACGCAATAGATATTGGCTTTAACCTTTCCAAAAGGTCCTCGGCATTTCTCTTCACACCAAGATTTAATACTTTGCTTCGTATATTAGCATCAATTTTATCCCGATGTGTTTCGCAAATGGACACTAATTTTGACCAGTTGTTAATAAACAGTTCCAAGCATTCAGCCAAGGTATTCCATCTAACATCTTGTGGTAGAACCAACTTCAGTCCTCCCATTTCCTTGTAGGTTGCATGTGCAAAATGATTATTGCGGAAATATTTAACAATTTCTACAACATGTTCCTTGACACCCGAAATATGCAGGTCTTTTGCCAAAAGATGCAACAAATGGGCAGAACAACCGTATGTAATGACATTTGTGTCATCCTCATGTGCCATTGGTGAATTGAGTTCTTAGCAATTTCAAGTAAATATTCAGCAGTATGTGAATTTCCAGATGTGTCGATTGTGTCTGTAAGGTAAGTTTCACCATCTTCTGTTGTGACACAAGTGCAAATTATGGGGTCGTTGTAGATGTTGCTCCAACCATCCAAGCTCATGTTAACAACTTTGTCTTTCAAATATTTTGTACAAGCCGCTCTTTCTTTGTCGTATACAGCCTGAAGATGTTTTCCTGAGATATCAAATCTACTTGGTGGTTTGTAGCCTGGTCTTATTCCTTCGATCATTTGTACAAACAATGGGTGTTCAACTAGTCGGAAAGAAGAATTGGTTGCAAATATGAATTTAGCAATTAATTCATCAAAATGTTCTTTCTGGCTCGTCGTAGTCTTTAAGAGGAATTTTTCTACACTTTGCACGCAAAGTTTTTTGTTGGGCTGCTTTGTTGAAGTTGTACCCAGATATTGATTGTCACGTGCAGCACAAGCCATATTTGACCCTGAAAGCACAGTAATTAAAAATATAATTCGACTGCGTATTTGAAGAAATATAACGAAAATATTTTGAAACAAACTTTTTGAACAATGTAATGGTCCTCGTCCTATAAGGGCTGTCTCAAAAGTTATGCTACTCAAGTTTCCGGTGAAGTTGCTGTAATACTAGTAATATCAGAGCAACTGAAAAAAATTGTCACAAAAGTTTTAAAAATGTTTTTTTTAAAAAATGGTCAATTTGGCAGACTTCAAAAGTGAATTGTAGCCTACAATAAAAAAAAATAGGCATATACACACTCTTTTATTTTTACTTAACGTTAATCTTCTGTGAAATATTGCCTTAACATAAATTTAAATTCTATACTCCAGAACTAGTGCTAGAAATTTTTCTTTTCATAGACTTTAACCATCCCAGTAAAACGTCTGTTAAAATAGGTTGTAATTGCCAGACTTACCACTAGTGCTAGGGTCCTGGTGCATAAGAAGCTGTGGGGGTTCATTGACATTAGTTGTATCACTATCAACATCTTCATTTCCCTTCAGGTTGCAGTTTTCATAATGTGATTTCAAACGGCAAACAAGTCCTTGGATATCCTTTTGACAGTATTTGCACTTTGCTCTCCCACCTTTCTTTCCAAGCTCTGCTGGCATCTCAACAAAATGAACCCAAATAGGGTCTCTCTTACGACCTGCCATGGCTCACGCAGATCACTTCTGAAGTTTGATTGTTACTACAGCCAAGTACTGCTGACTGACTATCCAACAAGTTTGGGCATGTCAACTGAATGGAAAAAGAAACTGAAACCAAGCTACAGAAAGTGAAACCAAGCTAGAAGTGTGGAGTTAATTGAACAATGATTGAAAGTTTTAGATTTTAATCGTGATTTATATTAAAAAAATCTTTTGATTTAAATCAGTGATTTAAATCATGATTAAAATCACGATTTAAATCGATCTGATTTAAATAGAAAAAAATCATTTGATTTATATCATGATTTAAATCGTTGATTTAAATCGGCGTGATTTAAATCAATCCACCCTGCAGTCAGAAGAGCTTTATGGCTCAGACAGTGGACCGGGGACGCGGTCTCCAAACAAGGTTTACTGGCCTTAGCTTATAAGGGTGGTCATCTTTTTGGATCTGACCTCACAGAGCTGATTACCAAAGCAAAGGCAAAAGAAGCAGCGTTACCACAGCGTAGGGCCGTGGCTTCTGTATCTAGCAAGCCTTGTGTTTATAGTGGTCGACGGTCCTTTCGGGGCCGGGGACGATTCGGTCAGTCCTCTTGGGGATCGGGTCGTTCTTTTTTCTCAGGAAAAAAGTCCACCCAGAAATCTCGCACTCCCTGGAAGCAGAATTTTCGTCAAGACAAGCGGGAATCTGACAAGAAGCCCGCCAAGACGGACTGACGCCAGGGGTCCACTCGAGGACTCTCGAGTGGGGGGTCGCCTGCTCCAGTTCAAGGCGACTTGGATGTCTCGCGTTCCAGATTCCTGGGTAGCGCGGGTCGTGTCGGCAGGCTATTTCATAGAGCTCTCTTCTCGACCCCCAAACACTTTTTGCCAGTCTCGCATTCCGTCAGAGCCCTAGCTTTTTGTCGCTCTGCAGCGAGAGGTCGATTTTCTCCTACAGAAGGGTGTGGTGATACCGGTTCCGTCAGAGGACCGGGGAAAAGGTTTTTACTCCAACCTCTTTGTGGTTCCCAAAAAGGAGAACAAATTTCGTCCGATTCTGGATCTCAAAAGATTGAATCGGCATGTCCACACCCGGAAATTTCGCATGGAGTCGCTTCGCTCCGTTGTAGCAGCTCTGTCGCAGAACGATTTTTTGGTGTCAATCGACATTCGCGACGCCTATTTGCATGTTCCCGTCGGAAGGGCTCATCAGCGTTTTCTTCGGTTTGCCATAGGTCAGGATCACTACCAGTTCGTGGCTCTGCCTTTCGGCTTAGCCTCAGCGCCCAGAGTCTTTACAAAAATTATGGCGCCCCTCATGGCAATTCTTCGAAGACAGGGGATTATGATCCTTCCTTATCTGGACGATCTTTTGATTGTGGCTTCCTCGGAGGAGGAGGCAGTGACGGCTCGCGATTTGTCTCTTCAGCTTCTGAAGGACTTCGGTTGGCTGGTCAATTGGGAGAAGTCGTTTCTGGAACCGTCGCGGGCGATCCTCTTTTTGGGGATGCATTTCGACACGGTACGGGCGATAGTTTCCCTACCTCTGTACAAACAGTCATGTCTTCTTCGACATGTACAGATCATGAAATCCTCGACAGCGATGTCTCTTCGGAAGTGTATGCGTCTTCTGGGATTAATGGTGGCATCCATGGAGGCAATTCCGTTTGCCCAGTTTCATTCCAGGGCTCTCCAAAGGTTCATACTGAGTCGTTGGAATCGGTCGCAATCACTGGATTGCAGTGTCACCATTTCTCGCGGGGTGCGAGAATCCCTAGGATGGTGGTTATGTCCAGGAGCGTTATCCCTGGGGAAGTCCTTCCTCCCTCCGAAGTGGTCGGTCATAACCACCGATGCCAGCCTGACGGGCTGGGGGGGGTGTTTGGAACGATCTCTGGATTCAGGGGGTGTGGTCATCGGAAGAGTCTGTTCTACCGATCAACATCCTGGAATTGAGGGCGATTTTTCTTTGCCTCCAACACTGGACGGTCCCTTTGAGTGGTCGGCCAGTCCGAGTGCAGACAGACAATGCTACGGCGGTCGCGTATATCAATCACCAAGGCGGGACAAGGAGCTGCAGGCTCATGTTGGAGGTGTCCCGGATCCTGATGTGGGCCGAGGCCAGAGTACCAGCCATTTCGGCGATCCACATTCCAGGGGTTCAGAATGTTACGGCGGACTTTCTTAGTCGCGAGAAGATGGATCCCGGAGAATGGAGTCTTCATCCGGAAGTTTTTGCACTGCTGTGCTCCCGATGGGGAACTCCCCAAGTGGATTTGATGGCATCCAGGTCCAATGCCAAGCTACTGACGTTTATGTCCAGGTACAAGGACCCGAAGGCTGTGGCGGTGGATGCTCTAGTTGCTCAGTGGGACCAGTTCGAGCTAGTCTACGTGTTCCCGCCAATATCCCTACTTCCTCTGGTGCTGCGTCGGATCAGACTAGAGAGAATCTCAGCTATCTTGATAGCTCCAGATTGGCCAAGAAGGACGTGGTTCTCAACACTAATGTCGCTATTAGCGGCACCTCCATTTCCACTTCCTCTTCGACCGGACCTGTTGTCTCAGGGGCCAGTTTGTCATCCGGACTTGGAGTCTCTGCGTTTGACGGCGTGGCTCTTGAGACCGAAATATTGACCCGTAGAGGTTTCTCAGCCAAAGTCATTGCTACTCTGCGAGCGGCTAGGAGTCCGGCTACTACTAAGATTTACCACAGGACTTGGGAAGCCTTCTTTTTGTGGTGTTCGAGTTCTTCAAAGGACCTGAGAAAATTTTCTATTCCCAATTTGTTAGCTTTTTTACAACACGGGTTGGATAAAGGTTTGGCAGTTAGCACCCTGAGGGGTCAGATTTCTGCTCTGTCCTTACTTTTTCGGAGGGCTATCGCCTCGCGCAGAGACGTACGTTCCTTTTTTCGTGGAATAACCCGTCAGTTTCCGCCACGGATAACACCTGTATCTCCTTGGCGGCTCAACCTTGTTTTGGAGGCTCTTCAGCATAAGCCTTTTGAGCCTATGGACTCTGCTAGTCTTTCTTTAATTTCTTGGAAGGTGGCCTTCCTAGTGGCAGTCACCTCTTTGAGAAGGGTTTCTGAGTTGGCAGCTCTTTCATGCTCACCTCCTTTTCTGGAGTTTTTTCCGGATCGTGTAGTACTTCGTACACGGGGTGATTTTTTACCTAAGGTGGTGTCACAATTTCATGTTAACCAGGATATTGTGTTGCCTTCACTCTGTCCGGAACCAAAGAATGCGAAAGAGCGGGCCTTGCACACATTGGATTTAGTGCGGGCTTTGAAGTTTTACTTGTCTATTACTCAAGTTTTTCGCAAGTCTGACTCCCTGTTTGTGATTCCAGCAGGTCGTCGGCGTGGTCACCGAGCTTCCAAGGACTCTATAGCTCGTTGGATTCGGTCAGCCATTTTGGAAGCTTACCGTCTTCAGGGTGAATCTTGCCCAGTTAAGATTCAAGCTCATTCCACGAGAGCTGTGGCTTCATCGTGGGCTTTCCATCAAGGGGCCTCGGCAGCTCAACTCTGCCGGGCGGCGACTTGGCGCTCCGTCCACACTTTTACAAGGTTTTATAAGGTGGACGTCAGTGCTTCTGCTGATGCAGCCCTGGGGCGTAGGGTTCTGCATGCAGCTGTAGTTTAAAGTTCTCAGTGAACTTATGTTGAGCGCTTGTTGCGCTTTTATTTAGGTTGTTGGGTTTTCTGCCTTTTGTTGGTATTTTTCCACCTTATTTTTGAACTGCTTTGGGACGTCCCATCAGTAATGAATACTGTGGCTCTCTTCCTTCCATCTGCAGCTGAAAGACGGATTTTGGTAAGAACTTACCTGTAAAATCCTTTTCAGCGAAGGAAGGAAGAGAGACACAGCACCCTCCCATGGCAGAAGTGTGTTGGTATTTTCAGATGCGGCGTGACCCTCCTCTGATTGCGATTATCTGGGCTGAGGTTAACGCGCTAAGGCTCTGTTCCAGCATCGCCAGCTTATCGCAGTAGTCAGGTCGTTCGTGAGTAGTACCTGAAACTCTGTGGTTTTCTTCATATTGCACGCATAACCTGTCTCTTTATCCTTCAGAAGGTGTTATGTTGCTCCGCTGGTGATCCTGGTGATCTTTACTCTTCCTTTAAGCTTGGGTACGACTGAAGAGCTGAGTAGGAGGAGCCCGAGCTGGAGGGGCCGGATCAACACGCTTTTAATCTGAGGTGTCAATCCTATCTGGGGCTCCGCCTACCCATCAGTAATGAATACTGTGTCTCCCTTCCTTCGCTGAAAAGGATTTTACAGGTAAGTTCTTACCAAAATCCGTCTTTTTGCATCCAGAACATGTAATACTTGTTTTATTATCACAAGAATAAGGGCAATAGCTGCACCTTTTTCTTTTTATTCTGGAAGCACCGCTGGTAGAGGCCATGGGGTTAGAAGTGCTTGTGGAGGCCATGGTTTCAGTTTCCTGAGCATGTTGCTGGATGCTCTGTACAAGGCCTGCTGCTCCTTCCGTTCTGGTTGTTACCTTTCTTTGCTCAATGTACGGCCTAACCAGTGATTTTCCAAGTTCTTCGATAAAGAGTCTTCGTTTGTGGAGTTTGTTTGTATTCCAAATCGGGTTGATTTCCCTCCACAACACAAAAGCATTGTATTCCGACAAATCCACAATGTTGTAAAACACAATCATGGGCGACCGATTTGATTTTCTTTTGTAGGTATATGTACTAATGAGCTGATCTAATGTGTCTACACCACCTTTGGTTGCATTATAGTCCAAGATCATGTTAGGTTTTTTATTTTCCCGGGTACTTACTGCATTATCATGGTGGTTCGTACTCATTAGTATTACTTGTTTATTTTTTTTTTGGAACATACGCAACAATTGTTGTATTTGCAGTAAAGTAGAACATGGAACTATGTACATTTCTTTTACTCAAGATACCTTGTGGTAGTTCAGGCTTGTTTTTTCGGATCGTACCCAACATGGTAAGTTGTCGCTTTTGTAACATTTGCCGTTCTGCGCAGAATATACATGTGTAGTGCACACCTAGTGATCTCTCTGGATGCGCTCTACATTTTAGTATAGACTGTGCACCAAAAATAATCAATATAAAGACATTTTTTTGGTGCGCAGATCTCCCGGCAGAGCGCATGTACGACCCCATTGAAATAATTTAGGAAATAAATAAATTGATATAGAATAGTAGATGCAATAAATAGACCCAACTGAGGTTATAACTCCTTTATTTCACTGAAAATATGGCCTCACAGCTGTAAAAAATGATGCCGGGTCACTGTGACCCGAACACGACAAGTGTACAAATCGGCGTGTGGCAAAAAGTAAACCCAAAAAAAAAAAAATTATTCATAGATAGGTCCCCCCAAATGAGGAAAAGTCAAATAAAATCAAGTTTTAGAAACTTATAAAAAAAAATCTACAGGGCCTCACAAATTCTCTACGGGTCACTATGACCCGAACAGAACAGCAGGGTTAAATGCTGCTGTCAATAATAACTACAGCATCCAGATTAACAGAGTGTGGGGGCTCCCTCTTTAACCCGATTGCTACCCTAACATCTTGATTGTGTGGTCCTGATATGTGCCATGGCAATTCATGGCCAAATAACAGCCTTAGAGTCTTCCAGCTATAGCGGCCTGTTCAGAAGTCATCAAGATTTAGATGGTAAAAATAAACTTTTTCGTTCCTGTCATGCCACTTTGCATTATTTCCTGAAAAGCACCTGAAGGGTAAATAAACTACCTAAATGTAATTTTGAATATATTGAGGGGCTCTGTTTTTAAAATGGTATCACTTTTGTTGGTTTCCAAAATATAAGACCCCCAAAATCACTTCAAAACGTAATACGTCCCTAAAAAAGAATGTTTTGTAAATTTCTTTGAAAAAATGATGAATGACTGCTACATTTTAAAACCTTCTAAAATTTTAACAAAATAAAGCATTTTACAAATGGTGCTGATGTAAAGCAGAGATGAGGAAAATTTTATTTATTAATGTTTTACTGTGATATCACTGGGTTAAAGGGATAATCATTCAAAATTAAAAATTTGCAAATTTTTTAAAATTTTTGTAACGTTTCTGATATTTTTATAAATAAATGCAGAAAATATCGACACAAATTTACCATTATCATAAAAAAATAAACAGGGCAAAAAACAATGCTGTATCATCATACCGCCAAACAAAAAGTGGGATAAAACGCAATAAAAAAGACCAATATACATAAACATGGTACTGCTGAAAACGTCATCTTGTCTCGCAAAAAACAAGCAACCATACAGATCCATCAGCGGAAAAATAAAAAAGTTGTAGCTGTCAGAATAAAGTGATGTAAAAAAAATATTTTTTTCTATAAAATAATTTTCACTGGGTAAAAGCGCCAAAACATAACAAAAAAATATAAATGAGGTATCACTATAATCGTACTGACCTGAAGAATAAAACTGCCTTATCAATTTTACCAAATACGAAAAGGCATAACCCCCCCCCAAAGGAAATCATGAATTGCTGGTTTAAATTCATTCTGCCTCCCAAAAATCAGAATAGAAAGTGATCAAAAAATGTCATGTGCCCGAAAATGGTACCAATAAAAACGTCAACTTGTCTTGCAAAATACAAGACCTCAAATGACTCTGTGGGCCAAAATATGGAAATATTATAGCTCTCAGAATGTGGTGATGCAAAAACTATTTGTTGAAATAAAAAGTTTATTTTAGTGTGTGACAGCTGCCAAGCATAAAATCTCGCTAGAAATTTAGTATCGCTGTAATCGCACCGACGCGAAGAATAAAGTCGCCTATTCATTTATACCGCATGAGGAACGGCGTAAACAATAATTAAAACCAATTCTTCACATGCTGTTGATTTTTTTCATTCTACCTTTCAAAGATTGCAGTAAGGCTCGGCGAAAATTTATCTTGCACTCTGCGTTGAGCTCTTACATCGGGGTTTCCGTGTAAATTTCTGAAATACGTGACTCAGAAGGAACCTCTGGCAGAAAATTCCATATAATGAGGCAGATGGAGGCACTATGGACGGCATCTGACCTGTGATCCGGCAGTGTCCGTCTTTTTAGGATTGCATAAAAGTGCCGTCAGCCAGAGTTTTGTGCACTTCTGAAAAGGACACCCCTGAACAGAGGACAGATGGAGTCCAGAGTAAATCTGCTTCATTACAGTGGATGGCTCCCTCAGGGGTTTCATCTGAATCACGTCACTCAGAGATTTAGATAGAAACCCCAAAGTAAGTGGTCAGCGTAGAGCGCCGGCTAAATGTGATCCCAAATGTTATGTAAAATGTTTCCAATAAAAGCTTCAACTCAATTCACAAAAAAAAAGCAAGCCCTCACTCAGGTGTCATCTGTTAACGGAAATATACGGGGCTTCCACGTTACTGATAGCACAAAGGCTCTTTATAAGCTAAATGGATCCTTATAAAACCAAAAGAAATTAAGCAAATTTTCCACTCCCAAATCCAAATGCCCCCTTTCCTTCTGAGCCCCACAGTGTATCTAAACCAAATATTGCGTCCACGTTAGGCATTTCTGAAGCGCTGATTGCTCGCCTAACTTACATGTGCATGCCCCCAGAAACACGGGTTGAGCATAACGTACTGGTGACTACAACGACAGTTTGCAATTTTCACTCGGCAACATTCATTACTGCTTGTTTCTAGAAAATACCCATGGAGTCAAAATCGTCACTGCACCTGTAGATAAATTCCCCAAGGGGTATAGTTTCCCAAATGGGGTCACTTGAGGGGGAATCCTGCTCTTCTAGCAATCAGGGGCTCTGTAGAAGGAATCTGCAAACTGTTCTAGAAAAATTTGCGCTCCAGGAGGCAAATATAGCTTCATTCCTCCCAAGTCTCTCCGTATAGCTAAGTAGTACGGTATAGCCACATATGGGGGGTATTGCTACGTTCAGTAGAAATTGTGGGACAAATTTTGGTGGCATTTTTACCCACTTCGCTGTGTGAAAATGTAAAATCTGGGCTAAAACAAAATTTTGGTGGTAAAAATTTAGTTATTTTGTCTTCAATGCCCAATGGTATAAAATTTTGTGACACACCTATGGTGTCAACATGATCACTGCACCCCTAGATGAATGAATTGAGAGGTATAGTTTGTAAAGTGGGGTCATTTATGAGGGGTTCTGCTGTTCTGGCGCCTCATGGGCTCTCCCAGTGGGTCTTGGCACCTGCAAACCATAACAGTAAAATCTGACGCTCCTTGCTTTGTGAGCTTTGCACTGTGCCTTAAAAATATTTCCCAATTATATGTAGGGTATTGGCGCACTAATGGACCTCAGTTTGTTGTAAAAAAAAATTCATGTTAGCCCTTAGAAAAATTGAAAAATTAAAAACTTGGGGCTAAAGCAACATTTTAGTGGTAAAAATGTAATTTTTTCTTTCTTCACCAATATGATCACTGCCCCCCTAGATGAATTCATTGGGGAGTGTAGTTTGTTCCAGAAAATTTTGCAGTAAAAAAAAAGTCAAATGGCGCTCCTTCCTTTTCGAGCTCTGCTGTGCGCTAGTGGTTTTCCCCCTCTTATGGGGTATCGGCATGCTCAGGAGAAATTACACAACAAACTTTGTGGTCCATTTTTGTGGTTACCCTTGTCAAAATAAAAAAAAAATTGGGGTCTCAAGTACCGTAAAGTTTTTGTGAAAAAAAGTTAAATGTTCACTTTTTTTTTTTCCACATTCTAAAAATTCTTGTGAAGCACCTGAAGGGTTAATAAACTTTTTTAATGTGGTTTTGAGCACCTTGAGGGATGCAGTTTTTAGAATGGTGTCACTTTTGGTATCTTCTATCATATAGACCCCTCAAAGTGACTTCAAATTTGATGTGGTCCCTAAAAAAATGGTGTAAAAATGAGAAATCGCTGGTCAACTTTTAACCCTTATAACCACCTAACAAAAAAATTTGGGTTCCAAAAATGTGCTGATTTAAAGTAGACATGTGGGAAATGTTACTTATTAAGTATTTTGTGTGACATATCGGTGTGATTTATGGTCATGAAGATTCAAAATTGTAAAATTGCGAAATTTTCAAAATTTTCGCCATATTTACGTTTTTTTCACAAATAAGTGCAATTTATATCAAAGAAATTTTACCGCTATCATGAAGTACAATATGTCACGAGAGAACAATGACAGAATCACCGGGATCCACGGAAGCGTTCGAGTTATTACCTCATAAAGGGACAGTGGTCAGAATTGTAAAAATTGGCCCGGTCATTAACATGCAAACCACCCTTGGGGGTAAAGGGGTTAAGTGGATTAAACAGCAGAAATCCCCCACAAGTGACCGCATTTTGGAGACTACACCCCTTAAGGATTTTATCCAGGGTTATAGTGAACATTTTAGTTTCAATAAGTTTTTATTTATTTTTCCATAATGACAAAAAACAACAACCAAAAACAACATTTTTTTAACAACAATAACAAGCTGTACATGTGGTATGTCACTATAACAAGCTGTACATGTGGTATGTCACTTGAATCCTTTAAGTATATCTTCTTTCAAGATTTTACTATACTTATTAGGCATATTATTTATTGTAATGGAAGAGATGGGTAGGGTAAGGCAAGAAAGGGGGTTAGAAGGGTAAAGGAATGGGTATATCCAAATCTAGGGTAAAAACAGGAGTAAATGCTCTAAATAGAGGTAAATATATTGTGTATTATTGGTGGATATAAAGTTGGTATAATTGTATTTTCTTTAATAATAGGTAATAGTATGTGTGAGGAAAGGAACCGCCACCATCTTGGATAGGGCCTATACCAGCCTCCATTTTGTCTGTGCACAGAGCCACAGGCTGCTAACTGCACAGGGCCTGTTAGCATATTCAATACGACAGGGTTTGATGTCCACTGTGAATCAAAAGGGCTTTAGTATGCTAAGTGATTCAGGCCCATGTTTGAATAAGAAGGTCATTAATATGCTAAGTAATTCAGGCCCAAGACAGAAATTCCTGCTCAATATGAATAGCCAGGCCGATTAGTATGCGTGCTTCAAAGTAGAGGCTTCAATTAGATTATACCTGCCAGCCGGACACAGAAACACACCAATTGTATCTTCCAGACACGAAGGCTCCGTTCTAGGATTATGAATTATGAGCACATCTTTGTAGGTACATTCTCATACAAAATATCTGTGTGACCCTTCGGACCTCGGGCATTTGATGGTGCAACTCCTAAGTCGGTGATCGCTTGGGGGGCTGAGATATAGAGATTGGCCATCCACAATGACCCAATCGGGCCAGGTTTGATATCCATGCGACAGGCAAAACATACTGCATCCGCTGGTACCTCTCGTGTCCAGATCTGATCGTCCTGTAGAAAGTTAACCCCTTTATTAGGTATTGGGAATAAATTCTGCAGGGGGCTAAGGGGTGGAGATTGTCAGCCCACCCTCGGACACCGAGGGAGGGACCTAGCAGGTTTAAGAACTGTGAGCTAATGGCAGACCAGATCCATTCTCACAGCAGCAAGACCATGGAAAACTAAGGACCAAAGGGACAGATCTGCCAAGGGAGCAGCGGTACATGTTTTGGGGGACTGTCCAGCAACTAAGACTTTCACCTGGGGATTGCAGAGCACCCTGCCTCCACATGTCCCTACAACCTGGTAATATTGACCTCTAGCTAATACCTCTAAGCCTTGTACCATTATTGTATTTTACTCTGACTGCAAATCCATTGTAATTCCGTTGTATAGCTTACTGTATATTTCTGTAATTATCTAGTGCGCCCTTAAGGCAATTAAACCATAAAATTAATCTTGGGCTGATGCTTTTACTCTGATCACGAATCTTAGAATACCCAGTGGGTAACAGGACACCCTCCCCGGCGGCCATTTGCTCTAGATGCAGTTCCCTTACTGACCTGAGAGACAAAGGGGGCGCCGGAGAGCTGTGCCTGTGGAGTTACGTCACATTGGTGACGTGGAAGGACGGGGGCGTCCTTCACAGTATGTTTATACTTGTTTTAAACAGATATTTTTATTGTTTTGTTTTTTTTTTGTTTGTCTTTTGAGAAAATGAGCATTTTGAACCCACAGGAACTACACAAAATTTGAAAACATTAGGTCGTCATATTGAAAATTGAATTTTTTTCACAATGTTTCTTTTTACCAATCATTTTCACTTTTGCAAGAAACAACATGAAAAGTGAACCACACAGTTTGTTACCCACTTTCTTCTGAGCACAGCTATTTAGTGCCCATACATTGTGCGTCTTGAAACGTGCACCCCGTAAATTGTTAATTGCACTTTCCCTGCTACAATAATGCCAAACATGTATCCGCTTACTGAGGTTTAGGCACAGTGGAGCTCAAAATGGGGAGGGAATTTGTGTTTGGATGGGCAGATTTCACAGGATTTTATTTGAAGGGGTTGGATCTGTCTCGTTTCCAGAAATCTTTGTTTAGCCGGTAATGTGGTAACCCCCCTATAGGTCCAGGATATGATAGAGGTTTTATTAGTAACATTTTGGGGTACATAATAGTTTTTGATCGCTTTCAGTATAAGGCTGGATCACATTTTTGTGTTCTACACTGAGCACTTACAACGGGGTTTCCGTGTAAATGCCACAAAAATGCAATTCAGACAAAACCCCCAACAGAATCACTCACCATAAGGCAGATGCAGACACTTTGAACTCAGTTTGGTGTCTGTTCTGGCGGTATACATCATTTTTGCGTTCACACAACTGTGATTGACCACACTTGTGCGCTAAAAAATACTTAAAATAATGTAACCACTAGAACAGAGACCAGACAGAGTCCAGAGTGACTCCATCTGCCTTATTATAGTGAGTGGTTCTATTAAGGGTTTTGCCTGAATCGTGATTTTTGCGAATTACACGGAAACCCTGACGTAAGCGCTCAGCAGAGGGCGCAGGATAAATGTGAGAAAGCCTTATTCTGATTTTTTTTTAGGTAGACTGAACAAATGGACAGCAGTACAAGAATAGTTCTTATTTGTATTTTTGTGCGTAGACTGCTTTATTCTTTGAGTTGGTGCAGTTACAACAATACCAGATTTATATTGTGTTTGTGTTATTGGTTTGCTACTTTCACATAGTAAAATTCCTATTTCATAAAAATAGTTATGCTGTCGTCATATTCTGAAAGCTGCAACTTTTTTTACATTGCAGCAAACATAGCTGTATAATGACTTATTTTTTGCGCAACAAGTTGAAGATTGTTTTGGTTTTATTTTGGGATAATTAACTTTTTGATCGCTTTTTATTCAGATTTTTCAGATGCAGAATGAACAAAACCAGCAATTTTGTGATCAAATAGTTATATATAAGATAACTAAATTGCTGTTTTTTGTTCATATATTTACTTCTTTTGCATTGTTCACAGCCGTACTAGACAATTACAAATTATGTGTACTTTTGTTTATTTTTGTCTTAACACAAAGGCTGCGTTTTTAGTGTCAAAACAGTTTTCATGATTTGTGTGCCCTTTTTTGTGTTTTTAAAGTTAAATATCTAAACTCTTTGTTTAGATATTTAACTTTATTTTACTTTTTCACTTAGTCCCACCATGGACATGAATATTTTTTAATTCGATTGTTGGTCTCTTGCATTGCAGTACTCATGTACTGCAGTGCCTAAGACCCAGGGCTGTGGAGTCGGTAAGCCAAACCTTCGACTCCATCTCCGACTCCTCAATTTCCATGACACCGATTCTCCGACTACCTCATACCAGGGCTGTGGAGTCAATAAGCCAAACCTCCGACTCCAACTCCTCAATTTCCATGACTCCAACTCCGACTCCACGAAAATGGGCTCCGACTCCACAGCCTTGCTAAGACCTGTCCGTGTCTCACTGACGGAGCCTGTTTGACTTTGCTTATAGCAGGATCTAAGAGGCCCCTGTACCATTGCAACAGTCAGCACCTGCATATTGTCAAAGGGAGTCTTTTAACTCCATTTTACCCACTTAGATGTCTCTGTTGTGATTGACAGCAGTATTTTACAGGGTTAATCTGCCCCTATCGCTTCCAAAACCCATCGTGAACAATTCTGTATGGTGCCCTTCATCATGTACAGCTGTCACCCGTGGGATTTTGTGCCCGCTGGGGTTGTCATACACATAATTGTCAATGTCGTGAAAAAGAGGTAAAAGAGGTGCCGAGGATTAATGCCCCTTAGTGACCGCAGTGAACAGGCGTATTGGCAGTTGTTACAGGGTTGATGGTTCTTGATTCAGCCGAGAAAGTTGCTGATGTTTTAGAGTACATTATTGTTCACTTCTTTTGCACTCTGTGGCACATTTAGTGTAGTCGGTTGCCTTACGATTTTACTTCTGATTTTCCTCATGTAGGTACAACTCTCATAGTCCCGTCTCTCGCCACCAGATAGACCACTGCATAGAGAGATGGGGCGATTAGAACACGCCAAAGCAAGAATTACAGAAGTAGAACACTTGAAAAGTTTTTTTTTTTTCTGTTTCTTTAATTATAACAAAAGTAAATTGTAAAATTTTGCCTCTTAATAAATTTTGCACTTCTTTCAGCTTCCATGCACCTTGGCATACAAAAATCGTCAATGAAGCACTGGTGTATATTTCTCTTATTTAGTGGCATATTTTATTTAAGCCACTAATATATTTTTTTCAAATCACTGAAATAATAATAATTAAAAAATATACAGTACAGACCAAAAGTTTGGACACCTTCTCATTTAAAGATTTTTCTGTATTTTCATGACTATGAAAATTGTAAATTCACACTGAAGGCATCAAAACTATGAATTAACACGTGTGGAATTATATACTTAACAAAAAAGTGTGAAACAGCTGAAATTATGTCTTATAATCTAGGTTCTTCAAAGTAGCCAACTTTTGCTTTGATGACTGCTTTGTACACTTTTGGCATTCTCTTGATGAGCTTCAAGAGGTAGTCACCGGAATGATTTTCACTTCACAGGTGTGCCTTGTCAGGTTTAATAAGTCGGATTTCTGGCCTTATAAATGGGGTTGGGACCATCAGATGTGTTGTGCAGAAGTCTGGTGGATACACAGCTTATAGTCCTACTGAATAGACTGTTAGAATGTGTATTATGGCAAGAAAAAAGCAGCTAAGTAAAGAAAAACGAGTGGCCATCATTACTTTAAGAAATGAAGGTCAGTCAGACTGAAAAATTGGGAAAATTTTGAAAGTGTCCCCAAGTGCAGTTGCAAAAACCATCAAGCTCTACAAAGAAACTGGCTCACATGAGGACCGCCCCAGGAAATGAAGACCAAGAGTCACCTCTGCTTCTGAGGATAAGTTTATCCGAGTCACCAGCCTCAGAAATCGCAGGTTAAAAGCAGCTCAGATTAGAGACCAGGTCAATGCCACACAGAGTTCTAGCAGCAGACACATCTCTACAACAACTGTTAAGAGGAGACTTTGTGCAGCAGGCCTTCATGGTAAAATAGCTGTTAGGAAACCACTGCTAAGGACAGGCAACAAGCAGAAGAGACTTGTTTGGGCTAAAGAACACAAGGAATGGACATTAGACCAGTGGAAATCTGTGCTTTGGTCTGATGAGTCCAAATTTGAGATCTTTGGCTCCAACCACCATGTCTTTGTGCGACGCAGAAAAGGTGAACGGATGGACTCTACATGCCTGGTTCCCACCGTGAAGCATGGAGGAGAAGGTGTGATGGTGCTTTTCTGGTGACATTTTTGGGGATTTATTCAAAATTGAAGGCATACTGAACCAGAATGGCTACCACAGCATCATGCAGCGCATGCTATTCCATCCGGTTTGCGTTTAGTTGGACCATCATTTATTTTTCAACAGGACAATGACCCCAAACACACCTCCATGCCATGTAAGGGCTATTTGACCAAGAAAGAGAGTGTTGGGGTGCTACGCCAGATGACCTGGCCTCCACAGTCACCAGACCTGAACCCAATCGAGATAGTTTGGGGTGAGCTGGACCGCAGAGTGAAGGCAAAAGGGCCAACAAGTGCTAAGCATCTCTGGGAACTCCTTCAAGATTGTTGGAAGACCATTTCCTGTGACTACCTCTTGAAGCTCATCAAGAGAATGCCAAGAGTGTGCAAAGCAGTCATCAAAGCAAAAGGTGGCTACTTTGAAGAACCTAGAATATAAGACATAATTTCAGCTGTTTCACACTTTTTTAAGTATATAATTCCACATGTGTTAATTCATAGTTTTGATGCCTTCAGTGTGAATGTACAATTTTCATAGTCATGAAAATATAGAAAAATCTTTAAATGAGAAGGTGTGTCCAAAGTTTTGGTCTGTACTGTATATATATTCAAGTTTGTTATTACTTTTTTGTTCACATCTAGTGAATGGCATAAAGACAAATCACAAAATACAATGGAATAATGAAATTACTTTTTCACCAGTTCATCAAATTTGGAGTTTTTTCTCCCCCTTATTTTATGGAAAAATGAATGGTGTCATTCAAAACTACAACTTGTCCCATGAAAAGAAAAGCAAGGCCTCATGTCATTAGATAGAAAAATAAAAAGTTATAGCTCTCGGAAGAAGTGAAGGAAAAAACAAAAGTGCAAAGAAACCTCAATTGTAGTCATCAAGAGGTTAATCCGCAATAACATGTTGCGAAGATTTTTTTTTTTTCCTGCATCACAATTTTACAGTAATGTTCAGTTTAGTGTGTGTTTATGTGTTAATCTCCTAAATTCTAGGTGAGGCAAAACCTGAGGAAAACACAACTAAAGTTGCAACAGAAGAAAAACAAGAAGAAGACCACGACTACCATAGAAGTGATGAACAGGTATACCCAGCATTACGTTTCATCTTCTTAACTCTTTCACTTCAAATCTGTTTGTCCGAACACATTCGGGATGCCTGGTCCCTTGGGGATAATGGTGATAATGCAGTGGTTGCAGTTTGTACATGATTTTCACAATTTGTTAAACTCTGTGTACACATTGGTTTTTGGTGGAGACAAATGTGCTGCAAATCTGAGTGTTGGCAGGAAAATCCCTGCGTAAAATATGCATTTTTTATGTGTGTTTACTTGCATTTTTCTTATTCTTTTGCATGGGTGAAAAATTCTGCAAAAACGCTGAAAGAATTGGCAGGCTGCAGATGTGAGAAAACTCTCTGAAGGCTCAAATCTGCAAGGAACAAATAAGCAGATTTCAGAAATCTCATTCACATTTTTACCCTAAGGCCGGGGTCACACACAACGACTAAAAAATTGGACCGTTTTAGTTAGACGATTATCACACAAAAGTTTCATGAACATTGATCTGTCTGTCATCTGATTGTACTGCGATGATGCGATTTAGTCACATCTGAGCGTACGTTTCACATCCGATTGACATCCGACTTGCGAGATTTTATATATTTTATATATATCATTGTGACATATATATATATATATATTTATAGTTCATACACTTCTTCATAGTATAATAGCCACTAATTCAATTGCCGGCTGTAACGGGTCTGGGGGGCGGAACCTCTGAGCTACTATACAAAGGGGCGGACCTTGTAAGAGAGCGGGTGGCGACCAGGGTGGACGGGCAGGTAGTCACAGCAGATAACCAGGGTAGTCTCTGGATGAACGGGCAGGAAGTCGCGGCAAGTGACCGAGGCAGTCTCTGGATGAACGGGCAGGAAGTCGCGGCAAGTGACCGAGACAGTCTCTGGATGAGTGGGCAGGAGGTCACGGCAAGTGACCGGGCAGTCTCTGGATGAGTGGGCAGGAGGTCACGGCAAGTGATCGGGGCAGTCTCTGGATGAGTGGGCAGGAGGTCACGGCAAGTGACCGGGGCAGTCTCTGGAGGAGTGGGCAGGAGGTCACGGCAAGTGACCGGGGCAGTCTCTGGAGGAGTGGGCAGGAGGTCACGGCAAGTGACTGGGGCAGTCTCTGGAAGAAGGTAGATACGACCTGTGATGGCTGAGCCTCCAGGTAGGCTAGCAGGAAGATAGAAGATGAGCGCTCCCAGGTGAGCGAGCGAGAGTCACTGGAATAGCAGAAGATCATGGTACGTGACGGCAGAGCCTCCAGGTAGGCCAGCAGGCAGGTAACAGATGAGCGCTCCCAGGTGAGCTAGCAGGCAGGTAACAGATGAGCGCTCCCAGGTGAGCGGGCGAGAGCCACAGGAATAGCAGAAGATCACGGTACGTGACGGTAGAGCCTCCAGGTAGGCTAGCAGGCAGGTAACAGACAGCAACCTGGCAGGAATCAGACAGGTATCTGGCAAAGACCCTGAGGACTGAAGCAGAGTAGTGAACAGTGCAACAACATTGCACGGGCACCTCCATTTTGGAGGAGGGGCCTTATATAAGGTGAAGTCCTCCGGCCATTGGCCGGGGACTCCTTAGGACGACGCGCGTGGCCCCTTTAAGAGGGAGGGCAGCGCCCCGCGCGCGCGCCCTAAGCACAGTGGCAGGAAAGGAGCGTGCACCATCAGCAGAGCGGCAGGAGAACGCCGGACCTGGAGCAGAGGGGTGAGGGGAACAGCGTCCCTGCCTGGCAGAGGGCAGGGACACCGGCGCTACAGTACCCACCCCTTTAGGCCCCCCCTTTTTTAGGCCAGAAAGAAATTTAGCTAGGATGAGAGGGGCATGGATGTTCTCCCGAGGCTCCCACGTTCTCTCCTCAGGACCAAACCCCTTCCAATCCACCAAAAAATAGGTCTTCCTTCTTACCCTTTTGGTGGCCAAAATGTTCTCTACCTCAAATTCGTTTTCAGCTGAAACCGGAGCAGGAGGCGTACCTGTAGACTTGGAAAAAGAGTTAAGTACCACCGGTTTGAGGAGAGATACATGGAAGGAGTTAGGGATCCGCAAGTTGGCCGGAAGTTTCAATTTATAGGCGGAGGAGAAGTCCAAGGTGACGTCTAGCAATTTACAAGTGGCTCTCCAGAAACGTGAGGTGAACTGTACCCCTCGATCCGACACGATATGGCGGGGCAGGCCATGAAGACGGAAGATGTGGCGGATAAAGTCTTTAGCCAGCTTGGGTGCAGACGGGAGGCCTGGCAGGGGAATAAAGTGAGCCATCTTGGAAAAGCGGTCAACGACCACCCAAATGACCGTACAACTGGCAGAAACGGGGAGGTCCGTTATGAAGTCCATGGCTATATGCTGCCAGGGAGCAGCGGGTACAGGAAGCGGAAGGAGGCGACCGGCAGGCAGATGTCTCGGAACCTTGTTGCGGCCACATGAGGCACAGGCAGAAACAAAGTCTATTACGTCCTTGTGCAGGGTAGGCCACCAGTAATGCCGAGTAATAAGCTGGAGGGTCTTTTTTTGACCGGCGTGGCCAGCTAATTTAGACGAATGACCCCAGTGTAGGATTCTCCCCCGATTGGGTACCGATACGAACGTCTTACCGGGAGGGAGACGATTTAGACTCACGGGAGCCACCTGCATTACTCTGGCGGGATCGATGATATGTTTAGGTTCCTCCTCGAGATCCGACACCAGGAAGGATCGGGACAAGGCGTCGGCCTTGATGTTCTTGTCTGCCTGGCGAAAATATAGAAAAAAATCAAAACGAGCAAAAAACAAGGACCACCGGGCCTGGCGCGGGTTAAGTCTCTGGGCATGCTGGAGGTAAGCCAAGTTTTTGTGGTCAGTGTAAATAATTACCGGATGAAGAGCCCCCTCGAGTAGGTAACGCCACTCCTCCAATGCCAACTTGATGGCCAATAACTCTCGGTCTCCTATGGAATAATTGCGCTCAGAAGAGGAGAAGAGTTTGGAGAAGAAGCCACAAGTTACCATCCTCCCGGAAGATGATTTTTGAGTAAGTACCGCTCCGGCTCCAGAGGAGGAAGCGTCAACCTCCATGAAGAACTGCTTGTTGCCGTCCGGGCGATGCAACACCGGGGCGGAAGAGAAGGCCTGCTTTAAGGAAAGAAAGGCCTCCTCTGCTTCGGGCGTCCACTCTTTGGGGTTAGTACCCTTATGGGTAAGTGCGGAAATTGGGCCAGTCCGGGAAGAGAAGTGCGGTATGAAGAGGCGGTAGTAGTTGGCGAAGCCCAGGAACCGCTGAATGGCCTTCAATCCCTCCGGTCGGGGCCATTTCTCGATGGCCGACAGTTTCTCTGGATCCATTTGTAGGCCGGTCTGAGAAATAACGTAGCCCAAAAACGGCAGCGAGGTCTGCTCAAAGAGGCATTTCTCAAATTTAGCGAAGAGGTGATTCTGCCTGAGCCTGAGCAGAACCTGACGAACGTCCCTCCGGTGAGTCTGGAGATCCGGAGAGAAGACCAAGATGTCGTCCAGGTACACCACTACGCAGGAGTAGAGAAGGTCCCGGAAGATGTCATTGACCAACTCTTGAAAGACGGCAGGAGCATTACAGAGACCAAAGGGCATCACTAGATATTCATAGTAGCCGTCCCGGGTGTTAAATGCAGTCTTCCATTCATCCCCTTGACGGATACGGACCAGGTTGTACGCCCCACGGAGATCCAGTTTGATGAAGATTCTAGCCCCCCTCAAACGATCAAATAATTCTGGAATGAGCGGAAGGGGGTACTTATTCTTCACCGTGATCTGGTTAAGACCTCTATAGTCTATACAGGGGCGGAGAGAGCCGTCCTTCTTTTTTACGAAAAAGAAGCCTGCTCCTGCCGGGGAGGTAGATTTCCGGATGAATCCCCTGGCCAAATTCTCCTCGATATATTCGGACATCGACCGGGTCTCAGCAGCGGATAATGGGTAAATACGCCCACGGGAAGTCGTAGTACCAGGTAACAGGTCGATAGGACAATCGTATGGTCTGTGAGGAGGTAATGTCTTTTTTATTAAAGACATCAGCAAATGACCAATAGGGAATCGGAAGTCCAGGTAGATTAGTTGGGGTAGGAGAAGGACAGACAGGATGAACAGGAACCAAACACGTCTTATGACAATCCTGTCCCCAGCGAAGAACCTCTCCGGTCTGCCAGTCGAGCACGGGTCCATGTCTCTGGAGCCAAGGTAGCCCTAGTAGGAGGGCGTGAGAGAGTCCAGGCAGAACATGAAAAGAGATGCTCTCAGAATGCAGCATTCCCACTTGCAGAGTTATGGGTTCGGTGATGAGTTGGATGGGGTGTGGTAAAAGACCCCCGTCCACAGCAGCGACTGATAATGGTACAACCAGAGGTTTGGTGGGAATGCGGTATTTTTCTACCAGGGACTGTGACATAAGATTCCCGGCTGCTCCAGAGTCAAGTTGGGCTAGTTCAAAATAACGATTCTCCCCACAGAGAATTGAGACTGACAGCAGCAGAGATGGAGAGGCTTTCTCCTTGTCTAGGTCGACCTCTCTGAGCGAACCTAGACACAGGCGTTTCCCGACCTCTCCGGACAGGTACGAATCCGATGCTCCTTACTGCCACAGTAGAAGCAACTCCCCTCAGCACGGCGTAAGTCCTGACGGGTTTTGACCATCTTGGTCTGGTCGACCTGCATAGGCTCAGGAGAGTGTAATTGGGAGAAACGGAGGGAGTGACGGGTTTCTGAAACGTAGGAGCTAGACGTGGAAACCTCCTCTCACGGGTGACCTCTTTGGCCCGCTCCTGGAACCGTAGGTCAATCCGGGTGGCGAGAGTTATAAGGTCATCGAGAGTGGTAGGAATGTCCCGACCGGCGAGTTCATCTTTAATACGGCCGGATAAACCCTCCCAGAAAACGGATACCAGAGCGTCGTTGTCCCAGGCCAGCTCCGATGCAAGGGTACGAAACCGTATGGCATATTGGCCCACGGTGAGATTTCCCTGACGGAGGCGTGCAAGATGA
>JARQOD010000001.1:568760825-568976299 GCA_033576555.1 Oophaga sylvatica
TATGCTGCCAGGGAGCAGCGGGTACAGGAAGCGGAAGGAGGCGACCGGCAGGCAGATGTCTCGGAACCTTGTTGCGGCCACATGAGGCACAGGCAGAAACAAAGTCTATTACGTCCTTGTGCAGGGTAGGCCACCAGTAATGCCGAGTATAATAGCTGGAGGGTCTTTTTTTGACCGGCGTGGCCAGCTAATTTAGACGAATGACCCCAGTGTAGGATTCTCTCCCCGATTGGGTACCGATACGAACGTCTTACCGGGAGGGAGACGATTTAGACTCACGGGAGCCACCTGCATTACTCTGGCGGGATCGATGATATGTTTAGGTTCCTCCTCGAGATCCGACACCAGGAAGGATCGGGACAAGGCGTCGGCCTTGATGTTCTTGTCTGCCTGGCGAAAATATAGAAAAAAATCAAAACGAGCAAAAAACAAGGACCACCGGGCCTGGCGCGGGTTAAGTCTCTGGGCATGCTGGAGGTAAGCCAAGTTTTTGTGGTCAGTGTAAATAATTACCGGATGAAGAGCCCCCTCGAGTAGGTAACGCCACTCCTCCAATGCCAACTTGATGGCCAATAACTCTCGGTCTCCTATGGAATAATTGCGCTCAGAAGAGGAGAAGAGTTTGGAGAAGAAGCCACAAGTTACCATCCTCCCGGAAGATGATTTTTGAGTAAGTACCGCTCCGGCTCCAGAGGAGGAAGCGTCAACCTCCATGAAGAACTGCTTGTTGCCGTCCGGGCGATGCAACACCGGGGCGGAAGAGAAGGCCTGCTTTAAGGAAAGAAAGGCCTCCTCTGCTTCGGGCGTCCACTCTTTGGGGTTAGTACCCTTATGGGTAAGTGCGGAAATTGGGCCAGTCCGGGAAGAGAAGTGCGGTATGAAGAGGCGGTAGTAGTTGGCGAAGCCCAGGAACCGCTGAATGGCCTTCAATCCCTCCGGTCGGGGCCATTTCTCGATGGCCGACAGTTTCTCTGGATCCATTTGTAGGCCGGTCTGAGAAATAACGTAGCCCAAAAACGGCAGCGAGGTCTGCTCAAAGAGGCATTTCTCAAATTTAGCGAAGAGGTGATTCTGCCTGAGCCTGAGCAGAACCTGACGAACGTCCCTCCGGTGAGTCTGGAGATCCGGAGAGAAGACCAAGATGTCGTCCAGGTACACCACTACGCAGGAGTAGAGAAGGTCCCGGAAGATGTCATTGACCAACTCTTGAAAGACGGCAGGAGCATTACAGAGACCAAAGGGCATCACTAGATATTCATAGTAGCCGTCCCGGGTGTTAAATGCAGTCTTCCATTCATCCCCTTGACGGATACGGACCAGGTTGTACGCCCACGGAGATCCAGTTTGATGAAGATTCTAGCCCCCCTCAAACGATCAAATAATTCTGGAATGAGCGGAAGGGGGTACTTATTCTTCACCGTGATCTGGTTAAGACCTCTATAGTCTATACAGGGGCGGAGAGAGCCGTCCTTCTTTTTTACGAAAAAGAAGCCTGCTCCTGCCGGGAGGTAGATTTCCGGATGAATCCCCTGGCCAAATTCTCCTCGATATATTCGGACATCGACCGGGTCTCAGCAGCGGATAATGGGTAAATACGCCCACGGGAAGTCGTAGTACCAGGTAACAGGTCGATAGGACAATCGTATGGTCTGTGAGGAGGTAATGTCTTTTTTATTAAAGACATCAGCAAATGACCAATAGGGAATCGGAAGTCCAGGTAGATTAGTTGGGGTAGGAGAAGGACAGACAGGATGAACAGGAACCAAACACGTCTTATGACAATCCTGTCCCCAGCGAAGAACCTCTCCGGTCTGCCAGTCGAGCACGGGTCCATGTCTCTGGAGCCAAGGTAGCCCTAGTAGGAGGGCGTGAGAGAGTCCAGGCAGAACATGAAAAGAGATGCTCTCAGAATGCAGCATTCCCACTTGCAGAGTTATGGGTTCGGTGATGAGTTGGATGGGGTGTGGTAAAAGACCCCCGTCCACAGCAGCGACTGATAATGGTACAACCAGAGGTTTGGTGGGAATGCGGTATTTTTCTACCAGGGACTGTGACATAAGATTCCCGGCTGCTCCAGAGTCAAGTTGGGCTAGTTCAAAATAACGATTCTCCCCACAGAGAATTGAGACTGACAGCAGCAGAGATGGAGAGGCTTTCTCCTTGTCTAGGTCGACCTCTCTGAGCGAACCTAGACACAGGCGTTTCCCGACCTCTCCGGACAGGTACGAATCCGATGCTCCTTACTGCCACAGTAGAAGCAACTCCCCTCAGCACGGCGTAAGTCCTGACGGGTTTTGACCATCTTGGTCTGGTCGACCTGCATAGGCTCAGGAGAGTGTAATTGGGGAGAAACGGAGGGAGTGACGGGTTTCTGAAACGTAGGAGCTAGACGTGGAAACCTCCTCTCACGGGTGACCTCTTTGGCCCGCTCCTGGAACCGTAGGTCAATCCGGGTGGCGAGAGTTATAAGGTCATCGAGAGTGGTAGGAATGTCCCGACCGGCGAGTTCATCTTTAATACGGCCGGATAAACCCTCCCAGAAAACGGATACCAGAGCGTCGTTGTCCCAGGCCAGCTCCGATGCAAGGGTACGAAACCGTATGGCATATTGGCCCACGGTGAGATTTCCCTGACGGAGGCGTAGCAGAGATGATGCGGATGAGATCTTTCGTCCGGGTTCGTCAAAGACTTTCCGAAAAGCCGCGAGAAAGGCAGACAGGTCGGACACCAGAGGATCTCCTCTCTCCCAAAGAGGATTCAGCCAGGCCAGGGCCTCCCCAGTGAGATGGGACATGATGAAGGCAATTTTGGCCCGGTCGGAGTTAAACTGGTGGGAGAGGAGTTCAAAGTGCAGAGTGCACTGATTAATGAAGCCCCGAGCCTGAGCAAGGTCGCCTCCGAAGCGAGGAGGTACGGAGAGCCGGGGTCCGTGACAGGAGCCCATGGTATTGGGGAGCAGAGGGGCTGCCGGATTGCGAGTCATGGCACCAGCGGTGGTTGCTGGTGGAGCTGTCAGAGTGTCCAGGCGAGAATTGACATTCCGCAGGTGACCCAGGATGGACTCCTGTTGGGACTTCTGACTGGACAGTTCATGACACAGGTCCGAGATGGAGGGAACTTGGGCCCACGGGTTCCATGGCCCGAGCAAACTGTAACGGGTCTGAGAGGCGGAACCTCTGAGCTACTATACAAAGGGGCGGACCTTGTAAGAGAGCGGGTGGCGACCAGGGTGGACGGGCAGGTAGTCACAGCAGATAACCGGGGTAGTCTCTGGATGAACGGGCAGGAAGTCGCGGCAAGTGACCGAGGCAGTCTCTGGATGAACGGGCAGGAAGTCGCGGCAAGTGACCGAGGCAGTCTCTGGATGAGTGGGCAGGAGGTCACGGCAAGTGACCGGGGCATTCTCTGGATGAGTGGGCAGGAGGTCACGGCAAGTGATCGGGGCAGTCTCTGGATGAGTGGGCAGGAGGTCACGGCAAGTGACCGGGGCAGTCTCTGGAGGAGTGGGCAGGAGGTCACGGCAAGTGACCGGGGCAGTCTCTGGAAGAAGGTAGATACGACCTGTGATGGCTGAGCCTCCAGGTAGGCTAGCAGGAAGATAGAAGATGAGCGCTCCCAGGTGAGCGAGCGAGAGTCACTGGAATAGCAGAAGATCACGGTATGTGACGGCAGAGCCTCCAGGATGGCTAGCAGGCAGGTAACAGATGAGCGCTCCCAGGTGTGCTAGCAGGAAGGTAACAGATGAGCGCTCCCAGGTGAGCGGGCGAGAGTCACTGGAATAGCAGAAGATCACGGTACGTGACGGCAGAGCTCCAGGTAGGCCAGCAGGCAGGTAACAGATGAGCGCTCCCAGGTGAGCTAGCAGGCAGGTAACAGATGAGCGCTCCCAGGTGAGCGGGCGAGAGCCACAGGAATAGCAGAAGATCACGGTACGTGACTGTAGAGCCTCCAGGTAGGCTAGCAGGCAGGTAACAGACAGCAACCTGGCAGGAATCAGACAGGTATCTGGCAAAGACCCTGAGGACTGAAGCAGAGTAGTGAACAGTGCAACAACATTGCTCGGGCACCTCCATTTTGGAGGAGGGGCCTTATATAAGGTGAAGTCCTCCGGCCATTGGCCGGGGACTCCTTAGGATGACGCGCGCGGCCCCTTTAAGAGGGAGGGCAGCGCCCGCGCGCGCGCCCTAAGCACAGTGGCAGGAAAGGAGCGTGCGCCGCCAGCAGAGCGGCAGGAGGACGCCGGACCTGGAGCAGAGGGGTGAGGGGAACAGCGTCCCTGCCTGGCAGAGGGCAGGGACGCCGGCGCTACACCGGCTTTTGTGAAATTACAGACCCGACATGAAATGACACATGGTTTACATACAGTTAACCATGTCATTTCATGTAGTTTGATATACGGTTTTCACTAACAATGACATGAGTGTATGTGTGCAAAATTTCATACATGTAGGGGTTAATTAAAGGTGTAAATTCATTGTAAGAAAAAAACGTGGGCTCCCGCGCTATTTTCTCCACCAGACAGGCAAAGCCAGCGAGTG
Organism: Oophaga sylvatica; assembly: GCA_033576555.1. Taxonomy (NCBI): domain Eukaryota; kingdom Metazoa; phylum Chordata; class Amphibia; order Anura; family Dendrobatidae; genus Oophaga; species Oophaga sylvatica. The sequence continues at coordinate 568,765,364 of JARQOD010000001.1, forward strand.
GGGCAGATAATAGCCTAGGGAGGGTGCATTTATTTTGTGCCCCCCCTGGCTACTAACATCTGCCCCCAGCCCCCCAGAAAAGGCAAATCTATAATTAGATGCGCCCTTTCTGGCACTTATCCCGTCTATTCCCGTTGCCCTGTAGCGGTGGCTAATGGGTTAATAATGGATTAAAGCCACCTTGCTATTGGAAGATGACTTTAAGCCAGGTTAATAATTGAGAGTTGTCAATTAGACAACTCTCAATTATTAATCCTATTGTATGAAATTAAAAAAAAACACGCACATATTAATTAAAAATAATTTTAATGAAATAAACACACAGTTTTTGACCATATTTTATTTTACTGGTATTCCTTCAATTCCCTTGTTCTCCTGTAAAAAAATAAAAATAAAAAAAACATTATTCTTATCCGGCGCTCTGTCAGGTCCAACGCTGTAATCCTTCACAAAGGGTTAACTGGTTTACAGCAAGTAGCGCAACTAATGCTGGCAGCTCAGCTATAAGCCCCGAACGAATGAGCTCCTCTCCTGGCTGACAGGAGAGGAAGTGATTAGCTGGGAAGCTTAATTGATTGCTTCCCAGGCTAATCAGTTCAGGTCAGCCGGGGACACCGCACAGCATCAGCGACGTCAGAGGGAGTCCCCGGCTGACCTGAAGTGAACTGATTACCGTGGGAAACAATCAATTAAGCTTCCCAGCTAATCACTTCCTCTCCTATCAGCCGGGAGAGGAGCTCATTCGTTCGGGGGCTTACAGCTGAGCTGCCAGCATTAGCTGCGCTGCTTGCTGTAAACCAGTTAACCCTTTGTGAAGGATTACAGCGTTGGACCCGACAGAGCGCCGGATAGGTAAGAATAATGTTGTTTTATTTATTTATTTTTTTTACAGGAGAACAAGGGAATCGAAGGAATACCAGTAAAATAAAATATGGTCAAAAACTGTGTGTTTATTTCATTAAAATTATTTTTAATTAATGTGTGCGTGTCTTTTTTTAATTTCATACAATAGGATTAATAATTGAGAGTTGTCTAATTGACAACTCTCAATTATTAACCTGGCTTAAAGTCACCTTCCAATAGCAAGGTGGCTTTAACCATTATTAACCCATTAGCCACCGCTACAGGGCAATGGGAATAGACGGGATAAGTGCCAGAAAGGGCGCATCTAATTATAGATCTGCCTTTTCTGGGGTGGCTGGGGGCAGATGTTAGTAGCCAGGGGGGGCACAAAATAAATGCACCTCCCTAGGCTATTATTATCTGCCCCCACTCACTGGCTTTGCCTGTCTGGTGGAGAAAATAGCGCGGGAGCCCATGCATTTTTTTCAACGAATTTACACCTTTAATTAACCCCTACATGTAGGAAATTTTGCACACATACACTCATGTCATTGTTAGTGAAAACCATATATCAAACTACATGAAATTACATGGTTAACTGTATGTAAACCATTTGTCATTTCTTGTCGGGTTCTGTAATTTCACAAAAGCCTGCAATTGAATTAGCGGCTATTATACTATGTAGAAGTGTATGCACTATAAATATATATATATATGTCACAATGACGTGTGTGTGTGTGTGTGTGTGTGTGTGTGTGTGTGTGTGTGTGTGTATATGTATATATATATATATATATATATATGTATTCTATGTGTATATATCTATTCTTTCTATTCTTTATTAAACCTGTCAGTGTGATTTTACAGTATAGCCGGTGATGAATTGCCGGCTTTTCTAAAGGACACCAGTGCGATTTAATCGCAAGTCACACGTGCGGTCCGTTTGTAATCCAATTTTTCATCGCACCCATAGACTTGCATTGGCGATTGTCGACCCACAATCGGTGACAATCACAGCATGCTGCGATTTCACTCGCACGTATGAAACGGACGACAAAAAATCGGATGGTGGGAGCTGCATTCGTCCGACTGCAATGCGATATTTCATCGCTTTGCAGTCGTCTGATTTTGTCGCCAGTGTGACCCCGGCCTTAGGGCTCATGCTCACCTGCGAGTAAAACGGACGAGTGCAATCCGATTAAAATCGGATTGCACTCGGACCAATGTTATATAATTTATACAATGTGATTTTCTGGATTTTATTTTTGATATTCTGTCAATGTTACAATTAACCTACCCTTAAAATTATAGACTGTTCATGTCTTTGTCAGTGGGCAAACTTACAAAATCAGCAAGGGATCAAATAATTTCCTTCACTGTGTGTGTATATAAATATAAAAAAAACCTTCCTTCTCACCCTGCAATGGGGGTGGTCTTTGTTGTTTTTTTTTTTCATTCCTTGGGTCCTCTACCACAGGGTTCCCCAACTCCAGTCCTCAAGGCCCACCAACAGGTCATGTTTTCAGGATTTCCTTAGTATTGCCCAGGTGATAATTACATCACCTGTGCAAGACAAAGGAAATCCTGAAAACATGACCTGTTGGTGGGCCTTGAGGACTGGAGTTGGGGAACCCTGCCCTACCAGAGGCCTGGGAGTTTGAGGTTTCTGTGCAGGATCTTAGCTGTTCCCAGCATTGCGCTTTTCTGGACAGGGTTCAGATGTTGCTCCTGGGATCTGTTGCAGCCATTCTTTCAACTTAGGGGTCACTGCTCCAAGTGCTCCTATCACCACTGGAATCACTGTTGCCTTCACCCTCCACATCTTCTCCAGTTCCCCTTTGAGGCCTTGGTATTTCTCCAGCTGCTCATATTTCTTCTTTCTGACATTTGGCACTGCCACATCTATTAGCATTGCTGTCTTCTGCTCCTTGTCTACTATCACAATATCTGGTTGATTAGCCAACATCTGCTTATCCGTCTGGATCTTGAAATCTCACAGGATTTTAGCCCTTTCATTCTCCACCACTTTTTCTGGGATCTCCCACCTGGACTTAGCCCATATGCTGTGCAGATGTTCCGGTATACAATTCCCGCTACTTGGTTGTGGCGTTCATTATACGCTGTTCCTGCTTGCATTTTGCATCGTGCCACTATGTGTTGGACGGTTTCTGAGGTTTCTTTGCATAGTCTGCACCTTGGGTCTTGTCTTGAGTGGTAGATTCCTGCGTCAATGGATCTGGTACTTAGCGCTTGCTCTTGTGCTGCTATGATGATTGCCTCTGTGCTGTCTCGGAGTCCAGCTTTCTCCAGCCATCGGTAGGGTTTCTCCATGTCAGCCATCTCCATTATCTGTCAATGGTACATCCTATGCAGTGTAAATGACATGGAGAAATGCTCCATGTAAAAGCTCATGGTTAATTCGCATTGCAATCGAATCGCAGCTGCAAGTAAATCAGATGTTGTGTTGCAAATCGCATTTTAGCCTAATGAAAATTGCATGACACTCGTCCCACTTTTCTAGACCAAAATCGGACCTTCTTTTTTCTTTTTCTTTTTTTTTTTTACTGTGATGGGTATGAGCCCTTAAACACACAGAACAAACACGACAAAAACTAAGCGTGTGAACAAGCCCTTAGTCAGAGAAAAGCTGAGTGTATAGATCAATGTGATCTGAAAATGTTGATTATTGTAACCTCGCAAATGGTGGTTACAGCTAGAAGTCTTTAAGGGTGAGTCAATCTATTTCAACGTTTGAAAATTGCAGGCCATATATTTCTTTGCGAATCGGCTTTTTATGAACAACTGAGAAATTGCAAATAATCTATCCATGTATAAATGGTAGAAAAAAAAGATATCTTTGCTCTAACCCCAAAATGGCAGTAAAGTTTTTTTTTTTCCTAATTGTTAAGCTGATCTGAGGATCCGTCCAGCTCCTCTTCCTTATCTTTTGACCCATGTACTCAGTGCAGACTGACATAACTAATCTAATGCTGGCTAAAAGGATTGAAAGATGGGGCATGTGTATAATGAGCTCTAGGGAGACACAATGCAGGATGACATTTGTGTGACCTATGTATTTGTTCGTGCTGAGCGCTTTCATTCAGCAGCTTTCTATATATAGCTGATGCTTTGAGGGACGTAAAGATGGATTTAATTAAAGACATTGATTTTAGCACAAAAGGCGAGCGTGGTTTGGCCAGTCTTTTTGCTATAGTGCCTCATAGTGTTTTTGCGTTGTAGCTTGAAATTGGTAAAATATACAAAGGAAAGTTGAGCTGTCACTGAGTCTAAGAAGTTGACTCCCAATTTAGACCTGGCCAAGTGGTGAGTTTGAGAGTAATGTACTAAGTAACCACTGCTCGCACGCTTACAGCTGCTTGAAGGGTTATTTTCTTCTGTTAGGAAGCAGAACAGTAGGTGTGCGACTGTCAGGTTTGGTTTACTTCTCCCCTTTCTTAAGTGGCACTGCATTAAATCTGGGATGGCAGAGTAAATTATTAAGTTGTGTGTCTTCTGTGCTTTCTTTCTCCCTTTCTAAAGGTCAGTATATGCTTAGAATGCAATAGCAGCAAATTGCGTGGACTCAAGCGAAAATGGATACGGTGCTCAGCCCAAGCAACAGTTTTACATCTTAAGAAGTTCATTGCCAAGAAACTCAATCTATCGTCTTTTAATGAGGTGAGACCTAGCAGTGAACCCTTTAATTTCAGAAGAGGATACCATTCTGTTTGTAATTGGACAGGAGTGTTAGTTAAAAAGCACAAACAAAAAAAAACGTCATCCGTATCTGATTAGTTGAGGTGTGGCGCTTGGCACTCCGCCGATCAGCTGTTCCAGATGCCAGCAGCAGCTGGATGTTCTGAGCTGTGGAGTTCCATGGCACAGCTATGTCAACGCAACAGTGAGTATTGAAAATCTACCCTTTATTCTAATGAATAGGAGGCGGATGTGCAGTACCTGGTCAAGGCCGCTATGCAGTTGACGGAACTGTGCCGTGCAGCTCGGCACTGCTGGCGCCAGGAACAGCTAATCAGCACGGGTGCCGGGTGTCACACCCCACCAATTATATTTTGATGACTTATCCTAAGGACAAATTGTGGTTAAATAGCTCATATTCTATCCTCTTTTCATTGACTACAAATCCTAAATCTTATGTAAAAAGACTGGACAGCCTCCCTCCTTTTGTTTTATGATGATTTATTGGCGTCGTAGAACTGAATGGTTCTTGCTGTGGAAACCATTGATTTTAATCAGCCCTTTTATTTGCTTATTTTAGTCAGTCACTAGCTATACTATATTTTTAGTTGGCTGAAAAGACTTCCAAAAATTATATTTGTGTTCTTTTACATTTTTTCTTGATTAAGGATTTAGAATTTGGTCAAATGTTTGCAGATGGTTCACCTGCTTTTCCATGTAAGATATTTTTAATTCTGTTTTTCAGTTGGATATATTATGCAATGAAGAAATCCTGGGCAAAGATCACACACTTAAATTTGTTGTTGTCACAAGATGGAGGTTTAAGGTAATATTTCGTACCTCCTATTAATTATGTAGGAAATGTTCCCATTACTATCTTTTGGCTTTAACTTTGATTATTCTTCGTAGATTTAAATTCATGTAAAGTTTTAACGAATAAGTCATATGGTGGGTGGGTATATTGAATACCCTCATTAGCATATCTTCATTTTATGAAAGTTATTTTATGTTTTTATTGATATTATTTTGGTGTAGATACGACCCTTTAACTGGAGCCCATTTTCGTTTTTACGTTTGTTCTTTGCTCCCTTTCTTCCCGGAGCCATAACTTTTATTTTTCCGTCAATATGGCCGTGTGAGGGCTTGTTTTTTGCAGGACGAGTTGTACTTTTGAATGACACCATTTATTTTGCCATATAGTGTACTGGAAAACGAGAAAAAAAATTCCAAGTGCGGTGAAATTGCAAAAAAAGTGTTCACCAAATGCTGAAACTGACCTACCATTATGATTCTCCAGGTCATTTCATTACGAGTTCACAGTCATCAAACATGTCTAGGTTCTTTTTTATTTAAGTGATGAAAAAAAAATCCAAAGTTTGTTCTAGAAAAAAAAAAATTGCGCCATTTTCCGAGAACCGTAGCTTCTCCATTTTTTGTAATCTGGGGCTGGGTGAGGGCTTATTTTTTGTGCGCCGAGCTGACGTTTTTATTGATACCATTTTGGTACAGATATGATCTTTTGATCGCCCGTTATTGCATTTTAATGCAATGTCGTGGTGACCAAAAAAAATGTAATTCTGCCGTTTTGACTGTTTTTCTCGCTATGCCGTTTAGCGATCAGGTTAATACTTTTTTTATTGGTAGATCAGACAATTCTGAAAGTGGCGCTCACAGCAACCTCTGGTTGTTATGCCAACCCATCGGTGACCCGCGATCACGGGGGTCACCGATCTGCGGATTTCCGGCCCGATGGCCGGAAGCGCTCGTTAAATGCCGCTGTCAGAGATTGACAGCGGCATTTAACTAATTAACAGCCATGGGTGGATCATGATTCCACACGCAGCTGTTGCGGGCACATGTTGGCAGTATAGATCAGCCGTCATGTGCCTGGAAAGGTGCGGGCTCCGGCGCTGAGGGATAGGGGAGTCCGACATCGGCGTGCTGTTATGCCCGATGTCAGAAAGGGGTTAAATCAGGTTGTCGTGTATCTGTAGAAGTTATGTCTGCCAGATTTGTGCCTGAATTAAAAAAAAAAATAATATTTTCACACTGGCCATGGTGGCTTTTTAGACTTTAACTTCCTGTAACATTCAGATACAACACATGTACATAGCCTCGTTGAACAGACGTTGACCATATTGTTTCTATTGAAGCATCTATTAATTAAGTTTGTGTGATGGGAGGGGATTAGGGTCAGCTATGACCTAATCTATTGTGGTTGAAGGATCCTGTGTTTACAGCATTGTATAGAGGTTTTCCCAATCCTGAAAGGACAGGAAGTGTGAGTCTAAACAAGCCCCAGTGACCAGTGTGAAACTGTAAGGTTGCTGATAATGGTCCTATAAAATTTGATATAAAAAAAAATTATCGTTACGCTTGAGGGGGCCTTTAGAAGCCGGAAGTTGAGCAGATTTTAGCCTTGGTTCAAGGAGATAGAAATTGTGATCCAGGATATTAAAAGCATCTATTATGCCAAATCCTGAAGCTTTCATGTTCTCGTTATGTCCTATTGGTAGCAGGGAGGATCTGATTGTAAGACATGATTGTAGGACATGCGGAGTTTACATTGCCGAGGAAAAAGGCATGTCTCCAGCATAAGACAAGACTTGTTTTCTGGTTTAGGTCATTAGAATGATCTACAACATAAGCTTGATTAGAATAGATTCCTATCAGTGGCTGGACAAGTATTACAAATTTTCAGGGATACAGTGGGCGCTCCTGTTAGTTTTAAAGTGTCCATAGAAGGGCAGTCTGCAGCACCAGAGAAAAAAAAGGTGAAAATATTTCTTAATAGGATTAAAAAGAATGTTCAGAATATATGCATAGCTTAAACAAACAGAAAAAGCTATCCATTTGGCTCGCACGTTTTGAGCACATAACTATGAATAAGAGTTCTTAGCCTGAAATGCATAAGCCAACGGATATCAATTTTTATATATGCGTTTTACCTTTTTTTTCTCTGGTGCTAGAGACTGTCCTATTTACGGACGCTTTGAAGCAGTTTGATCTGGGAGGCGGTTTGGTGTGGTGTGTGCCGCTCATTTTGTGCACCACACTCAGACCACAGACTGCTTGAAAGTTTTTCTACGATCTCCTTTTGGACTATTTGAGCTTTGAGTCTGTACCCTTGTTGTATTGACATGTCAGAAGTATTGATTGAGGAGAATTTTTGGGCTTTGTCCCTATCCGATTGCTGAGATGAAACATAGGCCCTAACTTAGCACTTTTGATCTTTCAGCATCTGTTTTTGGCTTTCTTCGGATATCAAAACAAAGCATTCTATTTTTTATGACAGTGTACACTCCCTTTAAATATCAGCCAGGCAAAGAGGAACCCAGCTGAAGGGACACAGAGTTTAGCTGAGTGCTTTGCCTCTTTGTTTGGCCTCACTTGACAAAACTTTTGACATGTCTATATTCTGTCCGTTTTCTGAAACTCAATAAACAATTTGAAAATGTTTAAAAAATATTTACCGTATTTTTCGCTTTATAAGATGCACCTGATTATAAGACACCTAGATTTTAGAGAGGAAAATAAGAAAAAAAATATTTTGAGCCAAATAGTGTGCAAAAACCTTTAATAAAATACAAAAATATTTTCTGTGGATGACGCTCTGTTATGGAGATCTGTGAATTACCGTACAGTGTCTGCAGTACCGTATATTGTGACTACCACCCCCCTTATCCTCAGGAATACACCCACTTACTGTATACATAGATGTATTCTGAAAGATGAGGGAGGTGGTAGTCACATTTGCAATAAACACTTTGGACAGTAGATTACAGTGTAAATTTATACTAAATATGGCTAGAACCCACAGCATCCTTCAGAATATACTCATTGATACAGTATATTCTGAAGGATGATGGGGGTTGTTTGCTCACCTTTCCTAAAAGAATATCAGGCTGGTGAGTACCGTAGTTGCAATATTAAATAGTGTGCAGGGACAGATACGTGATTGGTGGAGGCAGACATCCTTGTCTCTGGTACGTGTGGTGACAGTTTTCACATGTACTGTAGACACTGACACACGTAGACCCAGAATGGGTTTGTGCACATGTCAGTGTGTTTCCAGGGACCGTGTGTCCATGTGCCCCACATGTAGACATGTCCATTTTTTACCGTCGGTATGGGCAGCAAAACATTGCGCACACATGTACACGGAGAACACACATGGATGTCTTCCTTGTGACATGTATCGGCACCGGGGAAGAAGTGCTGCAGTAAGCACTGTTCCCCGGCGCCAGGTGCTGGAGATGACTCTCATCATTCTCCACTGCGATCGGCACCAGCAGTGGAAAATTATGAGAGTTATTGTCAGAACAATGACAGCAGGTGGGGGCTTTTTGGACTATTACTCCCATCAACCTACACCTGCAGCCGCTAATAATATTGACAGCAGGAGCGGATGATGGGGGTATTCCTCACCAGCAGCCTGCGATATAACTAAATAAATGCGTGAAAAACCCGGCTTGGGTTCCCCGGTATTTTCTATAACCAGCCAGGCAAAACTTACAGATGGGGCGGCAACCCTCAGCTGTCATCTTCAGCAAGGTTGGTTATCAAGAATAGAGGGGTCCCTCCCCCATTTTTGACAACCAGCCTTGCTAAAGCTCACAGCTGGGGGCTGGTATTCTCAGGCTGGTAAGGGGCCATTGATATAGGCCTCCCCCAGCCTAAAAATAGCAGCCCGCAGCTGTCCAGAAAAGTCGCATCTACTAGATGCGCCAATTCTGGTGCTTTGCCTGGCTCTTCCCACTTGCCCTGTAGCTGCGGCAAGTGGGGTTCATATTTGTGGGGTTGATGTCACCTTTGTATTGTCAGGTGACATCAAGCCCGCGGCTTAGTAATGGAGAGGTGTCAATAAGACACCTCTCCATTACTAATCCTATAGTTGTATGGTAAATAAAGACACAGCCAGAATAAAGTTCTTTATTAGAAATAAGACTAAACACAGTTTTACTTTTTTATTTAAAAATAACAAACCGTTATACTCACCAAACACCTATTCCACCGAAGCCCTTGATCTCCTGTAATAAACCAAAAATAAAAAACAACAATATACCATACCTGTCTGTCGTTCTGTCCCACGCCGTAATCCATGTCTGGGGGAGAAACCGTTTTTAACCTGGACGGTGCCAAGATGCAACTGTCCAGGCTGAGAACCACATGTGAATGAGCTGCTGCGAGCACAGCATCATTGAGCAGTGGTATTATCATTGAGGCCGGGCCGAGAGCTTCATCTGCGCAGCATACGCGGCTATATTCCTACAGACATCGCATAGAGGCAGGCGCGGATGGAGATCTCGACTTTTCTCTATCTGCGCCGAGTGAGAAGCCGGACCCCGGAAGAAGAATGACGGCAGCCATACCACTACTGCAGGGCCACCGTACCACCACTGCAGGACCGCCGCACCACCACCGCAACACCCACAGCTCTGGGCCTGCAGCATTGACCCCTCGGTTAGAACAGTATTCGGGTTATTAGACGCCCCCCCATTTTCCCCTAATTTTGGGGATCATAAAAGTGCGCCTTATAATCCAAAAAATATGGTATCTTTGCAGAAATGTGGTCAACATCTGCATTTAACGTGGAAAAAAAATGCAATTAACCTGCAAATATGGGGTTAATCTGCTGCACGGGTTCTTTCATCACTCAGTTTATAGAGAATGGTGTCGGTGGACTGCCAACCCCGACCCGCCACCGACTGCTGAGTTCGCTGTCAGTCACTGCTGGGGGCGCTGTTACAGTCACCTCTCTCTATACACACAGTGATGTCTGAACCCGCAGCGGCGCCTCCCACATGACTAACATCTGACTGCTGCCTGGAGGAATAAAGGTAATTTCCTCCTGGCTAATAACCTGTAGATTAAACCCATATCTGCAGGTAAATAGCATTTTTTTTCACATGTTTCACGGTTTCCTTTAAGCTAACCTTAGTTTTTCTCCTATCTGTATCAGGAAGTGTGACCAAACTCGTGATGTTGTGCACCCTATTAACCATCAAACACTTCTGTTGTTGGTTTTTTTTTTGGGGAAGACTATATGCAATGTCTTCCATTGACTTAAATCAGGGGTGGGGAACCTCAGGCCCACAGGCTGGTTATGGCCCTTGATCACCATTTATCTGGCCACTGAAAAGCATTAGAAGGAGCTACTGGAGATGTTTTTTTTTTTTTTTTTAACACTCCCCTCACATGTTGCGTCATTGCTCACTGTCGGTTCATCATTTTTACATCATCGTCATGCCGCAACTCGGGTCTCTTCGCTGCAGGTCAGGATTTATGGCCGTGTCCAGGCCTTAGAGTTTACTGTGTGTGAAAAGGTCACGACGTCGGCATCACAACCTTATGATGCCCAATGACCAGGTCAGCGCTGAGGTGTGTTAGGGTTTTGTGTTTTTTTTAACATTTGACTTTCGGAAGTTGGTTACCTCCTGTACTTGAATGCTTTTAAGTGAGACACAGAATTATAATATAAATTCCCTATGTTTCCAACTATATCATTTTTTTTATTTTTTTTTTAGCTAAGTTGGTTTATGCCTGTTCTGACATTTACAACCTCAAAATTTTGCCATTTCAGAAATCACCTTTACTGCTACATTACAGACCGAAAATGGACTTGCTGTAAAAGAACTTAATTGTCCAGTCTGGACAAGGTTTTTGCAGAGACTATCATGGGCACCACCACAGTGCACTACATAACTCGTGACATGTGACCTGTACCAGCGGATTCAAGCCAGAAGATTGTAGCGGAACCACAGGAGAACCTCTTCGCTTCAAAATGTTTCTCTTGCGCAACACAATACCAGAATTCTGGACAGGAAAAATATTTATACTTTTTGTACAAAAAAAGATAATTTTTCACAACTCAAGACACTACCAGCATGGCGTTTACAAATATTGAACACTTTTCATAGATAATTCATGTCTTTGCTGCAGACTACATCCAGGTTTGTTTTTGAGATGTATTGATCGTCGTATATATTAATAAATATATATATCTATAGATCTATATATACTGTATCTATCTAGATCTATAGATTTAGATCTATAGATCTAGATAGATATAGATATATATATAACAGATAAAAAGATTGACACCAAATTACCTTAGGTTGCTTTTTAATTGTGAAAAGATTTTATAAATCATTTACAATTAAAACCCTCTTATTAAGTTTACTTTGTAGATACTTTAAAAAAAAAATGTTTAGGCTGGTAGCCCAGTGAGGACATTTGAGCCAACATATTTGTAAAATCAATCCGGGGTTGTGATTGTGCCGTTTCCAGAATTTCTTGCTTGGTGGGAAATATCACTTGCAGAGATTAGTGATTGGATTATGCATATTGACTGGTGCTTTTAATTGTGATTTGTTGCCACAGTGCACTTTTTGGCCTTTTGCTGCAATATTATTAGAAGTCTCTCTTCTTGCGCCATATGGTTGTACACCCGTTACCGCTTATCACGTTAGTACAGGCCTGTTTTGGTCTCGGACTGCATCATTCGACATCACGATGATCGGTTCCGATTTGAGACCTTGGTGCTAACTTTATAATATATTGACATGGTACAGTACATTTAGTCAGTGAACAACACAAGGAAACTGGCTGACATGTGCCTGCTGGTGTCTCCTGGTTCCCCTTTGGAAGTGAACCATGTAACTGTAAAAGAATGTATTCCATGAAAACTGAATGCATATATTCAAGACACAATCCACAATTTTTGCTACTATCTATTGGATCACTTGAATCTGATATGGTGCTACAAAGAACCCTGTGTTGCTGACATGAATGATCTAGCTGTATAGGCCGGCAGCTCCCAATCGGCGGCACTGTCTGCTTATCCGAGATGAGCTAGTGTTCCCTACTAAAGTGGATCAAACTCAACACTGTATAGCTATGTGTATGTGTTAACCTAACGACCTCAGACGTAAAATACCATGCTTTTTTTTTTTGTCGAATGCCATGCCACAAATTCTACTACCCCCTTTCCATCTGCCATTGTCTGGTCCTTTTTTTTTTTTTAATAAATCGGAAGCAAAAAATGAAATAGGCTAGTTTTGCACTGATCGAGCCAACATTCTACAGATGGGGACACATGAAGGAGATACATTGGATTAATGAAAGCCTCTGTGAGGTGCATTGTACTGTTGCTCCTGGAACTTCAAGGTAAATGTTACATGTAAGAATTGGCGAAGAAGCACTTTTTTGTCAGATTTTGTTTGATACATCTGTGCTGTTACACTTGGCCTATTGTACCGGAATGTTTTTTTTTTTTTTGAAGGTGGGGAATTGTTTATCAGTGAAAGGGGGTTTTACAACGTCTTTTACTGCACTGTGTCTGCAAAAATAATATTTATAGGTCTTCGCTGTATCCTGTGACAGTGAGACGAAAGGTAGCCAGGTATACACGCGTTTTTGTTTAATATAGTTCATATGGAGAATAGTAAATTCTGACAGAATATATGAGAAAATTTAATAAAGACTGGTGGGGTTGAAAAAATAAGTTTATGAAATTATTTATTCTATTTTAAGCTTTCTATATTATTTTACCATTGAAAAGGTTTAAGTGGCCAGCTTTATTTACGGGCATATAAAATTGTGAAATGTTTAACAAGCTTCATTTTTTTTTTCTTCATCAAACCATAACAGTGAGTCAAAGCATCAGGAATGCAAATGTGCAATAGACTTGCAAAATGCCTAGTTTTAAGTAAATGTTTGTCTTCAGTGTTATGAAAATGTAGAATTTCTTTCCTTTTCCTCTTTTAATATAAAGGGTGTCTGTCACCCCAAAATACACTTTAAATTGGCTATGCAGTGTTGTAAGGGACTTGGCCCATATAAAAACTTTTTTTTACTTTGTATGCAAATGAGGGAGCAACGGTGCACCCTTATGCCTTCTCATTTGCAAATTGGGGTCCTTTCCCTGCTTCTAATGGACAGTACTCGCTTCCCAGAGTGAGGACTGGATGTTGCCGGCATGTGCGCATGTGTATGGACATTGACTGTACCAGGCCACGTATGCACATTGTGGACGGGCGCCTTCTCCTCCCCGTCTTCTTTCTGCTGTTGCCATTTGCTACACTAATACAGCCAGAAGTGTGGCCAGCAGCTTCTCAAAAGAAGTTCTATGAAGTTGCTCTCTACACTTCCGGATGTATTAGTACAGTGAGTGGCACCAGCAGAAGGAAGACTCGGAGGAGAAGTCGCCCGGCTGGGGACATGCAGTGCGCATGTGCACACAAGCCGGTAGCGTCCAGACAGTGCTCGCTCTGGGAAGCGAACACTGTCAATTAAAAGTGGGGGAAGGCCCCTAATATGCATGTGAGAGGAAGTAATAGTGCACCCAACTCTCGACAAAGGGTACACCATCGCTCCTTTATTTGGACATAAATTATTTTCTTAGGCTCTGTACCAGTAACAGGTGCAGTGCTAGTATGAGTTTTGTAGGAGCTAAGTTGACTTTAACACCGTATAGACAATTTAAAATGCATTTTGAGGGTGACAGGCTCTTTTAAAAGGGTTAGGTCATCATGAGATTGGTGAGAGCTCAACACCTGGCACCCCACTGATGAGCTGATTTCTTCTCCTGCAGCTGTCTGATGTAAGCAATATGGAGGGTGGAATACGTTGTTTACTATCCGCTTCAGTCTTTCCATTCATTTGAATGAGAGAGAAACTGTAGCACCAGGCAGCGGCTGCGAAACAATGTACGGAGCAGCTGTATTCCACCCACCACGTTGCTTACCTTAGACTGCTGCTGGAGACCGTCAGCTGATCAGTGGGGGTGTCGGTTGTCAGAGCCCAACTGATGTCACACTAATGGATAGGCCATCAATAGCTTGGTCATGGACAACCCCTTTAAGCAATAATAAAGAAGTTTTCTTCAGTTTTCATTGTCTCTCATGAAAATATATTCTAAGAGAGACTCTCCTGATTTATCTGTTCCAGTAAATGTCTTGAAATAATGGTGGAGTGTCTGTTCCCTGTCATTCATCCTGTAAATGTATGCATAAATGAAGTATTGGATGTTGCCACTCTTCTCTTCAGTAGTGTGTATCCATGCACAGTTTGGCACTGTCATTACAAACTGGATAGCGACAGACCTTGCAGGTACGCACCTCATGGACAAGAGGAATGGTTAAGGGTATGTGCACAAGTTGCAGATTTGCCTGTTGAATTTTCTGCGCAAATTCTTCCTGTCTTGGCAGAAAGCGCAGGTAAAAATCCACGCGGATTTCATGCAGCTTTGCTTACTCAATGTATTGTCAATGGGTGCAGAAATGCTGCAGATCCGCAAAAAGAATTGACATGCTGCAAAAAAAGAATGCGTTTCCGCGCGGATTTTTCCGCAGCATGTGCACAGCAATTCTCAAATTCCCATTGACTATCATTGGGACTGTACTACACTGCGGATTTGATGCAATTCCGCGTGTCCCAAAACGCTGCGGATCCGCATCAAAATTCGCAACGTGTGCATATACCCTAACTCCTTTTTATTAGTTAATTACAATTCCAGGCAAAGTAGCCCAATCTTATGCTATTCCAGAGTTTTGCGAAATGAAATGCTCCAGAATAGTTATTTCATATATTTACTAAAACAGACACATCAGATCTGCTTTTAAGTGTATGTGCACATGATGCGGATTGCTGTGCGGATTTTTCTGTGCAGATTCTGCATCTCTTTGCAGAATCCGCAGGTCAAAATCCGCGTTTTTTTATGCAGATTTCCTGAGGATTTTGTGTGGATTTGGCATGTGTTTTTACACCTGCGGATTCCTATAATGGAATGGGTGTAAAAACGCTGCGGAAACTGCACAAAGAATTGAGATGCTGCGGAGAAAAAAATGCTGCCTTTCCGTGCGTATTTTTCCGCAGCATGTGCACAGCGTTTTTTTTTCCCCCATAGAATAACATTGTACTGTAAATCACTTGCTGATCTGCAGCGAATCCGCAGCGGCAAATCCGCAACGTGTGTACATACCCTAAATGTGTTTTTTTGGGCTTTTTAAAGATTTTTTTGTAGTCTAGTCATTTAGCATAGGGCTAAACTATCACAGTTAAATAGTATTAATTAATTTGAGATCTTTTTGTTTTATAAAGACTACTATAGTGTCATGTTAAGCTTAGTATGGTGCTATTCAAAATATTACATCCCATGTTTCCTTTCCATTGCATTATACCTTTTGGGTAATTCTAAGGTTCATTCCCTACAGTATTTTTATCGAATTCATTCACATGAATGAGAATAGGCTTTGTAATACACCTCAGTTTTTACACTCCAGGATGGGTGATTAGTTCACAATTTGCTTTGCCATCTATCTGGGCATGAATAATGTCTGACTGTTAAGTAGAGACGTGTTCTTGTCTCCCTGAAGGCAAAAAATAGATCAGGTACACTTTTCAGGTTTCAGCTAATGTACATGGCCCTCAAATGTAATGGCGTACTTGAGGTTTTTGCAGTGGCTGTATTATTGGATTTTTTTTCTCATTTGTATGTATAGTATCTGAGAGGGTTATATTTCTACCTGAGTCTTCTTTGGGTAAGCTCATTGTGAATTTTCAATTTCTGTCCACTATGTATGTTTTGGTGTCATTGGCACTGCACTGAAGACATCGCTGATTTGATTCCAGTATTAAAAGTGTATTAAAGAAGAAAAATGCTATTGCTTTCAAAAACATTTAAAAGCCTGGAGAATTTCATGTACTTAAATAAACTTAATTTTTTTTAATTTGATGCACATGTTTTGTTCTTTTTTCCTAAAAGTTTACATTTTTTTTTAGTTTGTGTTACTGTGCAAAAAGATGTATCAAATATAGAGGTTTTGTCCATAATGCCTTTGGGTAAGACTATATTGCTTAATGTTTTGATTTCCTACAGTGAAGCTTGTATTCTGTGTTTTGCCAATTAATATTATATGCTTGTAATAAAAGCTAATACAAAAACTATAAAAAAGTCTACAGAAATTTATTTTCACTTTTCTTTTTTTAAGGCATAAGCGGCTTTTAAATGAAATTTGCAAGAAATTTAAAAAAAAAAATTGCTAATTTTCACAGACCGAAGACGAACACCACATTTCGGTTTGACTCAACAAGAGTGATGTTATGTACGCCATTCTTGATGAAGAGTTAAGAAGCATATTTTTCTTGACCAATTGTACTTTGTCAGTGGTAAATTTACAGTACAGACCAAAAGTTTGGACACACCTCATTTAAAGATTTTTCTGTATTTTCATGACTATGAAAATTGTACATTCACACTGAAGGCATCAAAACTATGAAATAACACATGTGGAATTATATACTTAACAAAAAAGTGTGTAAAAACTGAAATTATGTCTTATATTCTAGATTCTTCAAAGTAGCCACCTTTTGCTTTGATGACTGCTTTGCACACTCTTGGCATTCTCTTGATGAGCTTCAAGAGGTAGTCACCGGAAATAGTCTCCCAACAGTCTTGAAGGAGTTCCCAGAGATGCTTAGCACTTGTTGGCCCTTTTGCCTTCACTCTGCGGTCCAGTTCACCCCAAACCATCTCGATTGGGTTCAGGTCTGGTGACTTTGGAGGCCAGGTCATCTGGCATAGCACCCCATCACTCTCCTTCTTGGTCAAATAGCCCTTACACAGCCTGGAGGTGTGTTTGGGGTCATTGGCCTGTTGAAAAATAAATGATGGTCCAACTAAACGCAAACCGGATGGAATAGCATGCCGCTGCAAGATGCTGTGGTAGACATGCTGGTTCAGTATGCCCTCAGTTTTGAATAAATCCCCAACAGTGTCACCAGCAAAGCACCCCCACACCATCACACCTCCTCCTCCATGCTTCATGGTGGGAACCAGGCATGTAGAGTCCATCCGTTCACCTTTTCTGCATCGCACAAAGACAAAGTGGTTGGAACCAAAGATCTCAAATTTGGACTCATCAGACCAAAGCACAGATTTCCACTGGTCTAATGTCCATTCCTTGTGTTCTTTAGCCCAAAGAAGTCTCTTCTGCTTGTTGCCTGTCCTTAGCAGTGGTTTCCTAGCAGCTATTTTACCATGAAGGCCTGCTGCACAAAGTCTCCTCTTAACAGTTGTTGTAGAGATGTGTCTGCTGCTAGAACTCTGTGTGGCATTGACCTGGTCTCTAATCTGAGCTGCCGTTAACCTGCGATTTCTGAGGCTGGTGACTCGGATAAACTTATCCTCAGAAGCAGAGGTGACTCTTGGTCTTCCTTTCCTGGGGCAGTCCTCATGTGAGCCAGTTTCTTTGTAGCGCTTGATGGTTTTTGCAACTGCACTTGGGGACACTTTCAAAGTTTTCCCAATTTTTCGGACTGACTGACCTTCATTTCTTAAAGTAATGATGGCCACTCGTTTTTCTTTACTTAGCTGCTTTTTTCTTGCCATAATACAAATTCTAACAGTCTACAGTCATGGCCAAAAGTTTTGAGAATGACAAATATTAATTTTTACAAAGTCTACTGCTTCACTTTTTCTAATGGCAATTTGCATATACTTCAGAATGTTATAAAGAGTGATCAGCTTAACAGCAATTACTTGCAAAGTCAATATTTGACTAGAAAATGAACTTTATCCCCCAAAACACATTTCAACATCATTGCAGCCCTGCCTTGAAAGGACCAGCTAACCTCTTTTCAGTGATTGCTCCATTAACACAGGTGTGGGTGTTGATGAGGACATGGCTAGTGATCAATCTGTCATGATTAAGTAAGAATGACACCACTGGACACTTTAAAAGGAGGCTGGTGCTTGGCATCATTGTTTCTCTTCTGTTAACCATGGTTATCTCTAAATAAACACGTGCAGTCATCATTGCAATGCACAAAAATGGCCTAACAGGGAAGAGTATCGCAGCTAGAAAGATTGCACCTCAGTCAACAATCTTAATGAGAAAGGAATGGGCGCAACCAAATAGTAATCAATGAATGGGGAGGTGCGAATCGGTAGAAAACAAGCAACTGGAAAATAGAAAAAGAACTACCGTAGTAACGCACACTACACCAAAAATATAATGCAAAAAATATGACAAATATTATTGGTTCATGAAAAAAGTGCAATAAAACATAATTAAAAACAAGGTGTTACCAGTCCTGAAAGGACCGCCTGCAGACATATCTGGGACATGTTGGTATAATACATATTAAAGTTGCAAGGACAAAAATGGACACATGGGATACAGGTAATGATGCAGAGCCAACAATAATGACAAAACACAAATGTAATAATAAACCCCCACCTAATGAAATGAAAAAACCTGTATGGACACAGAAGATATAGGAGAGTATCAAACCGATTAGAAAAACCGGTATACAGGAAATGTCCTACAAGGGAGGAAAATGCCCTACAAGAAGCTGGAAATACCAGCAAAGACTGCAACTATTCAGAGATGATAATTACCCCAGAAAGAACTCATGGTAAATGCATGAGGAGAACAGGCGGAAGATCAGGAGAGGACAACACCGCGGTCCCACGCGTTCCGCCGCAGCTAGTGCGGCTTCATCAGGGAAAGTGATTTAGACAAGAACCTGAAGGATATAAATACCTTAGTGGGCATGAGAAAAGTGAAGGCAGCTGTGTGTAGGAGTCGGCCAAAGCAGGAAGTCATGGAGCATAACTGGCGAGGACCGAGGCAAAAGGTGCAGACGTCTCTGCACTAATTGAGCAAACCGCGCATGCGCGCAGTGGAACGCAAGCAGCGTCCACTGACACGCAAGCGCGGCAGCAGGCCTGCAAGCGCGCATGCGTAGAAAACAAGGAGGACACCGAGAGCCGATGTAACACCACTAACAAGTGACCAGCACAAAACTATGTTCTCATCCATTCACAAAACAATCATGCCATGTACAAATGTGAACAGGGGAAACATCAATATTATCATTCAACGGGGAACCTGTATGGAAGCAACCATTAATTAAGAACAGAAATTACTAAAGACATAATAATAATAATGAAAAATCATAAAATAAAATAAAGAAACAGAAAAAATAAAATGAAAAAAAATATATATATATAAAGATTATTAATAATAGATAGTAAATGATAACAAAAGTAAATAATAATGAATAGATAAAGAGAAAGACATGAAAAATAATACAAAATATATAAAAAATGAAAAATGATAAAGAATAAAAATTAAAAAATAAAAAGCAAAAAACAAAAGTGTGATCAGAAAGAGGGAAAATAGGAATGGGATAAATAAATGAAAACCTATGACAAAAAAAAAATATATATAAATATATATATAATATATATATAGAAAATAATCAATAGGACCAAAATAAATGGGGACATTGCGATCATATAATGGAACCAAAATAAGCATGATCCCAGACCAAAAGGGAAAATGAGTGAAAAGAAAGAACTTGAGTCCATACAGGTACAGTCTAAAGAATACCCCAATCTAATACCCCCTTTCCTACCAGGCGCCATAGAAGGCAAAGGGTGCAGTCCATGAAAGTGTAACATGTAATAAGGATGAAGTGGTTGTCCAAGGAAATAACCAAACCCTGACCCATGAGGGGACACCTAAATAATAGACAAACAATCAAGCATGAAGATGATAATATAAAAGACAACAACAAGAGCCGAAAAGAACAGAAGTCGCACAGATGGATCCAGGATAATTGAGAGGTCCGCCCAAAATGTTCCATCCAATTGACAGTCGCAAAGTCCTTTGGTGGTATGAATAACCAAATTGATCCATAGTCTTCCATGTGAGCAGTGCATAAATAACGGTTCCAAAGTTGAATAGTACATTTTAACCAAGAAATCCAGAAAACAGCAACTCCTCGTTAAGACCTGTAGGGGTGGTAGAATGAAGATTAAATATCCAGCGGGATTCAACTTGCAAAAGTAATTTCTTTGGGCAACCCCCTCGATTAGAGAAAACCACCCTCTCCAGGCCGACAATTTGGGTATCACCAATCCTACCCGAATGATGTGTCAGAAAGTGTGAGGCCACTGACGTAAGAGGCTTACCCTTGATGTGATCCACATGAGCCAAATTAATAGTGGAAAAATGCTTCTGAATGCGGCGTCTCAATTCTTGCGATGTTTGACCCACATAAACCTGGGAACACGGACAAACAAGTGCATATATGACACAGTTGGTTTTACAATTAATGTAATGCTTCAGTCTATATCTGCTTCCATCAAGAGGATTGACAAAATAATCACGAACGGGACGCATATGGGTACTTATCGTGCAATTTCCACAGGGAAATGAACCCTTAAGTGAAATGCCACGATTTA
The DNA here is from genome assembly GCA_033576555.1 of Oophaga sylvatica. Lineage (NCBI taxonomy): Eukaryota > Metazoa > Chordata > Amphibia > Anura > Dendrobatidae > Oophaga > Oophaga sylvatica. The sequence goes on from JARQOD010000001.1 coordinate 568,786,161, forward strand.
AACGTGTCGTCTGTCTTTCATAGTGACTTTTAGTGAGGATGTCTTTAAGGTTTGGCGCCCGTCTAGAGGGGTTGTTCACTGATGACCCTTGAGGTCTGTAAGTCCAGAGACAGAACGCTCCAATGCTTGGCTAGAATGTTTCTAATTTGGTCCCAATGAGTGTTGTATTTGGTGATAAATCGGGGTTTATTATCACAGATCTTTGGCCTAGGGTTTAAAAGGGAGTCCTGTGTCGATCCTCTGGCTCGTTGGTATGCGGCAGATACAGTGGCACGTGGGTAGCCTCTTGTTCTAAAACGATTGGTCAGATTTGATGCCTCATGCAGAAAATCGGAATCTGAAGAACAATTTCTTCTGATTCTTAGAAATTGACCAATCGGGACCCCTCTTTTGATATGTGGCGGATGAAAACTATGGTAGTCTAAAAGACTATTTGTCGCCATAGGTTTACGAAAAAGTGTCGTGTTGATACAGTTATTCTCAATTTTTACCTCCAGATCCAGGTACGTAACCGACGAGGAAGACATATGATGTGTGAGAATAATATTCCAAGCGTTTTGATTTAAATCAGAAATGAATGTCTGACAGGCCTCAGCAGAACCTGTCCAGACAAAAATTATATCGTCGATATATCGACACCAATGTCGGACATGATTCTTAAACTGGGCAGAAACGAAAACCACCGTCGCTTCCCACCAACCTAAAAATAGGTTGGCGAAATATATGCACTTGTTTGTCCGTTATTTAGGTGTCCCCTCATCGGTCAGGGTTTGGTTATTTCCTTGGACAACCACTTCATCCTTATTACATGTTACACTTTCATGGACTGCACCCTTTGCCTTCTATGGCGCCTGGTAGGAAAGGGGGTATTAGATTGGGGTATTCTTTAGACTGTACCTGTATGGACTCAAGTTCTTTCTTTTCACTCATTTTCCCTTTTGGTCTGGGATCATGCTTATTTTGGTTCCATTATATGATCGCAATGTCCCCATTTATTTTGGTCCTATTGATTATTTTCTATATATATATTATATATATATATTTATATATATATTTTTTTTGTCATAGGTTTTCATTTATTTATCCCATTCCTATTTTCCCTCTTTCTGATCACACTTTTGTTTTTTGCTTTTTATTTTTTAATTTTTATTCTTTATCATTTTTCATTTTTTATATATTTTGTATTATTTTTCATGTCTTTCTCTTTATTCATTATTATTTACTTTTGTTATCATTTACTATCTATTATTAATAATCTTTATATATATATATATTTTTTTTTTTCATTTTTATTTTTTCTGTTTCTTTATTTTATTTTATGATTTTTCATTATTATTATGTCTTTAGTAATTTCTGTTCTTAATTAATGGTTGCTTCCATACAGGTTCCCCGTTGAATGATAATATTGATGTTTCCCCTGTTCACATTTGTACATGGCATGATTGTTTTGTGAATGGATGAGAACATAGTTTTGTGCTGGTCACTTGTTAGTGGTGTTACATCGGCTCTCGGTGTCCTCCTTGTTCTCTACGCATGCGTGCTTGCAGGCCTGCTGCCGCGCTTGCGTGTCAGTGGACGCTGCTTGCGTTCCACTGCGCGCATGCGCGGTTTGCTCAATTAGTGCAGAGACGTCTGCACCTTTTGCCTCGGTCCTCGCCAGTTATGCTCCATGACTTCCTGCTTTGGCCGACTCCTACACACAGCTGCCTTCACTTTTCTCATTCCCACTAAGGTATTTATATCCTTCAGGTTCTTGTCTAAATCACTTTCCCTGATGAAGCCGCACTAGCTGCGGCGGAACGCGTGGGACCGCGGTGTTGTCCTCTCCTGATCTTCCGCCTGTTCTCCTCATGCATTTACCATGAGTTCTTTCTGGGGTAATTATCATCTCTGAATAGTTGCAGTCTTTGCTGGTATTTTCCAGCTTCTTGTAGGGCATTTTCCTCCCTTGTAGGACATTTCCTGTATACCGGTTTTTCTAATCGGTTTGATACTCTCCTATATCTTCTGTGTCCATACAGGTTTTTTCATTTCATTAGGTGGGGGTTTATATTACATTTGTGTTTTGTCATTATTGTTGGCTCTGTATCATTACCTGTATCCCATGTGTCCATTTTTGTCCTTGCAACTTTAATATGTATTATACCAACATGTCCCAGATATGTCTGCAGGTGGTCCTTTCAGGACTGGTAACACCTTGTTTTTAATTGTTTTATTGCACTTTTTTCATGAACCAATAATATTTGTCATATTTTTTGCATTATATTTTTGGTGTAGTGTGCGTTACTACGGTAGTTCTTTTTCTATTTTTCAGTCAACAATCTATCGCATCATCAAGAACTTCAAGGAGAGAGGTTCCATTGTTGCCAAAAAGGCTCCAGGGCGCCCAAGAAAGACCAGCAAGCGCCAGGACTGTCTTTTAAAAGTGTTTCAGCTGCGGGATCGGGCTACCAGCAGTGCAGAGCTTGCTCAGGAATGGCAGCAGGCAAGTGTGAGTGCATCTGCACGCACTGTGAGGCGGAGACTCTTGGAGCAAGGCCTTGTCTCAAGGAGGGCAGCAAAGCAGCCACTTCTCTCCAGAAAAAACATCATGGACAGACTGATATTCTGCAAAAGGTACAGGCAGTGGACTGCTGAGAACTGGGGTAAAGTTATTTTCTCTGATGAATCCCCTTTTTGATTGTTTGGGACATCAGGAAAACGCCTCATTCGGAGAAGACAAGGTGAGCGCTACCACCAGTCTTGTCTCATGCCAACTGTTAAGCATCCTGAAACCATTCATGTGTGGGGTTGCTTCTCAGCCAAGGAATCGGCTCTCTCACAGTCTTGCCTAAAAACACAGCCATGAATAAAGAATGTTACCAGAATGTCCTCCAAGAGCAACTTCTCCCAACCCTCCAAGAGCAGTTTGGTGATCAACCATGCCTTTTCCAGCATGATGGACCACCTTGCCATAAAGCAAAGGTGATAACTAAATGGCTCAGGGAACAAAACATAGAGATTTTGGGTCCATGGCCTGGAAACTCCCCAGATCTTAATCCCATTGAGAACTTGTGGTCAATCATCAAGAGACGGGTGGACAAACTTATGGGACTTTTCCTGTTTTCCAGGATTTTCAAAGATTCTGGCTAGTGGTTCTGAAATTTCCTCTGCTAACTCTTTCAGTACCCCAGGATTTAATTCCTCTGGACCAGGAGATTTAAATTAATTTAAATTAGCTAAGTGTTCCCTCCCGATCTTTCGGTGTATGGATAGTGTGGATTCTTTTATTCCTTCGATGGCACCGTGAAGATCAGTTGATGTTACATTTGGTTTCTTAGAGAACACAGATGCAAAATAAGAATTTAAAGGTTCAGCCTTCTCAATATCATTTTTGAAAGCTTCATCCTTTTTATCCTGTAAAAATCCTATAGCATCTTTGACTTTTTTTTTGCTTTTGACATACCCCCAAAATCCATTATTGCTACTTTAGATCTCCCTTGCAAGCCTTACTTCATTATTGGCTTTAGTGCTTCTAACTCTTGCCCTGCATTCCCTGCAAACAGCATTATATTCTTCTTTAGATATGCCCCCCTCTTAACATTTGATATACATTTCTTCTTTCCTTTTTACCAAGTGATTAAGTTCTGTGTTCTTCCACCCTGGTCTTTTTAAATGCTTCCAATTCTTACTTCTTCTCAGGACTGTTACCCATTGTGTGGTGAGAATTTCATTTAGTAAAATCTCCCATCCTTCTTGGACATTTCTGTCCTTTAGAATGTCCAGCCATTGGACCTTTCCTACCCTCTTTTTGATTCCAGTAAAATCTGCCTTTCTGAAGTCCAACTTTAAAGTCTGAGTCCTCGCTGGTCTTCCTCCTCTTGTAATACAAAATTTGAGGATCGCATGATCGCTGACTCCTAAATTCCCAGTCACCTTTACTTCCTCAACCATTTCCTCCATATTGGTAAGAATTAGGTCCAAGATTGCAGATCCTCTTGTTATTTCTCCTACCTTTTGAAAGAAAAGTAAGCAAAAGAAAAGAATTTTCTGGACCCAGTACTTTTGCCTGAGAGAGATTCCCAACAAATATCTGGATAGTTAAAATCTCACGTGATCACTTTGTTGTACGTTTTTGAGAACATAGACATCTGATGTAAAACGACTTCATCCATATCTTCAGTCTGACCAGGTGGCCTATAGCAAACACCTACAATAGTGTCCTTTGTTCTTCTCTCCTTTAATTCTTACCCAGTTTCTGCAGTGCTACCAGACTCTGAAGCTTGGATCTCTGTGGAGATATAAGTTCTCCTAACATACAATGCAACACTTCCTCCCTTCCTGTTAATCCTGTTTCTAATAAATAAAGGTACTGCCACACTAAACAATCCCGCTAGCGATCACAATAACGACGCATACTAATGCGATCGCTAGCGGGATTGTTTCTATATCGCTAAGTGCGGCCACATTTAGCGATATAGTTAACGATGCTATCGCCGTTAGCGATCTTCTTAACGACTTTAGCGGTACAAAAGTACCGCTAAATCGCTAAGAAAAGGTGCCACACTAGCGATATATACTTACCCAGCGGGAGCGCCGACGAGAAAATAGGGTCCGGAACGATTCCAGCGACGAGCGAGATCACAGCAGGAAGCTCGTCGCTGGAAGCTGCCGCACTGAACAACATCGCTAACGGGATCGCTAAATAGTGACGTTTTTTAGCGATCCCGTTAGCGATATTGTTCAGTGTGGCATACCCTTAAGTGTTTCATCTCACCACGTTTCAGTGATGCCTATGACATATCTCTCTTCCTGTGTTAGAAGGTCCAATTCTCCTTGTTTGTTTTCCATGCTCTGTGCATTTGTATAGACTTATTTTAGTTTGTAGTCGTCTTCTTTCTCCTCTATTTTCATTCAGAGTTTGTTGTATTTGTTCTTTCTTTCCACTTCTCTTAGCAGGGTTCTCAAAAGAATTCCCATCCCTAATTTCTCTAGTTTAAAGCTCTCCTGATGAATGTAGCAAGGCGTCTACCAAATACAGTGCCTTGCGAAACAATTCGTCTCCCTGGAACTTTTCAACCTTTTCCCACATATCATGCTTCAAACATAAAGATACCAAATGTAAATTTTTGGTGAAGAATCAACAAGTGGGACACAATTGTGAAGTTGAATGAAAATTATTGGTTATTTTAAATTTTTGTGGAAATACAACAACTGAAAAGTGGGGCCTGCAATATTATTCGGCCCTTTAACTTAATACTTTGTTGCGCCACCTTTTGCTGCGATTACAGCTACAAGTCTCTTGGGGTATGTCTCTATCAGTTTTGTACATCGAGAGACTGAAATTCTTGCCCATTCTTCCTTGGCAAACAGCTCGAGCTCAGTGAGGTTGGATGGAGATCGTTTGTGAACAGCAGTTTTCAGCTCTTTCCACAGATTCTCGATTGGATTCAGGTCTGAACTTTGACTTGGCCATTCTAACACCTGGATACATTTATTTGTGAACCATTCCATTGTAGATTTTGCTTTATGTTTGGCATCATTGTCTTGTTGGAAGACAAATCTCTGTCCCAGTCTCAGGTCTTTTGCCGACTCCAACAGGTTTTCTTCAAGAATGGTCCTGTATTTGGCTCCATCCAACTTCCCATCAATTTTAACCATCTTCCCTGTCCCTGCTGAAGAAAAGCAGGCCCAAACCATGATGCTGCCACCACCATGTTTGACAGTGGGGATGGTGTGTTCAGGGTGATGAGCTGTGTTGCCTTCCACATGTTTGGTTTGTCTCCCAGGTGGCTTGTTGCAAACTTTAAACAACACTTTTTATGGATAGCTTTGAGAAATTGCTATCTTGTCACTCTTCCATAAAGGCCAGATTTGTGCAGTGTACAACTGATTGTTGTCCTATGGACAGACTGTCCCACCTCAGCTGTAGATCTCTGCAGCTCATCCAGAGTGATCATGGGTCCCTTAGCTGCATCTCTGATCAGTCTTCTTGTTTTAGAAGAAAGTGTAGAGGGACGGCCGGGTCTTGGTAGATTTGCAGTGGTATGATACTCCTTCCATTTCAATATGATCTCTTGAACAGTGCTCTTTGGGATGTATAAAGTTTTGGAAATCATTTTGCATCCAAATCCGGCTTTACACTTCACAACAGAATCACGGACCTGCCTGTTGTGTTCCTTGGTCTTCATGATGCTCTCTGTGCTTCAAACAGAACCCTGCGACTATCATAGAGCAGGTGCATTTATATGGAGATTTGATTACACACAGATGGATTATATTTATCATCATTAATCATTTAGGACAACATGGGATCATTCAGAGATCCACAATGAACTTCTGGATTGAGTTTGCTGCACTGAAAGTAAAGGGGCCGAATAATATTGCACGCCCCACTTTTCAGTTTTTGTGTTTCCACAAAAATTTAAAATAACCAATAAATTTCGTTCAACTTCACAATTGTGTCCCACTTGTTGATTCTTCACCAAAAATTTACAATTGGTATCTTTGTTTGAAGCATGATATGTGGGAAAAGGTTGAAAAGTGCCAGGGAGCCGAAAACTTTCACAAGGCACTCTGTGTTTCCTGTTTTTGTAAGATGCAACCCATCTCTATCAAGGAGTCCATCATACAGGTAATTCACTCCATGGTCAAGAAACACAAAACGTTGCTCACGGAACCATCGACTTAGTTGTTCACCTGTAGAATCCTGTTGAATCTCCTCGGTCCATGTCCATTCACTGAGAGGATGGATAAGATGACCTGCGCTCCCAGTAACTTCATTTTCCAGCCTAGGTCTTCAACGTCTCTGCCTATAGTTCCCAGGTCCTTTCTTGCTGTGTCATTAGTTCCTACTTGAATTAATAAGTATGGGTAGAAAATATTTAGAATTGAGAGCCCTCAGTGGTTGATACCTTTTAATGGCTAACTGAAAAGATGGTAACATTGCAAGCTTTCGAGACTACTCAGGTCTCTTCATCAGGCATAGAATAATGCAAAATCTGAAGAATCACATAATTATACACAACACAGCACAGAAATAATGCAATAGATAAGACAAGTGACGTGAAACAGAACTATCATTATTGGAGAGGGAGAAACATAAATGTTGGAACAGTTCATAGATAAGGAGTGTGAAAGTTTTATTGTCCTCTGATTGGGGTCTGGTTCTGTGTTGTGATGCCCCCAGAAGGTCTGAGGAGCAAATTCCTTAATTTATGTAAAAAGACATAAATCCATGCGACACATTCATTTCTGCACTGAGAGTGTCAAAGATTGTCATAAGTTTATACTCCCAGACTCTTCTGTCTCTCTGAGATTTTAAGTTACCTTTTAACCCCTTTCTTCCATCTGACATACTATTCCATCCATGTGCCCTGGGACTTAATTCTCATGGACAGAATGGTACGTCATATGCAATCAGCCACACTCACGGGGGAAGCGCAGCTGTTCGCAGCCGAGAGTCAGCTGATTCTCACAGCTGACACCCGGCACTAAGTGCCAGGAGCGATCACGGACCGCTCCCAGTACTTTAACCCCCGACACACTGCGATCAAACATAGATCGCAGTGTTCTGGTGTCATAGGGACGCATCGCGCAGGGAGGGGGCTCCCTGCGTGCTTCCCTGAGACCCTCAGAACAGCGCGATGTGATTGCGTTGTTCCGAGGGCCTCCTCCCTTCAGGCCCCCGGATTCAAGATGGCCGCGGAGTCCTGCAGGGAGGTGGCTTGTCAGTGCCTGCTGAGAGCAGGCGCCGGCAAGCCTCCTGCACTGCCTGTCAGTTCGTTGATCTGACACAGTGCTCTGTAAAGTGTCAGATCAGCGATCTGACACTATATAGTGATGTCCCACCCTGGGACAATGTAAAATAAAAATAAATGTGTAAAAATATTTTAAAAAATCCCTAAATAAATTAAAAAAAAAAACATCCAATAAACACATTATTATGTAAATAAAAAAAAGACAATAAAAGTACATATATTTAGTATCGCCGCATCCGTAACGACCCGCCCTATAAAACTATCCCACTAGTTAACCTCTTTAGTGAACCCCTTAAAAAAAAAAGACAAAAAAAAAAGCTTTATCACACCGCCAAACAAAAAGTGGAATAACACGATCAAAAAGACGGATATAAATAAACATGGTACCGCTGAAAACGTCATCTTGTCCCGCAAAAAATGAGCCGCCATAGAGCATCATCAGCGAAAAAATAAAAAAGTTATAGCTTGAAGAATAAAGTGATGCAAAAATAATTATTTTTTATATAAAATTGTTTTTATTGTATAAAAGCGCCAAAACATAAAATAATGATATAAATGAGGTATCGCTGTAATCGTACTAACCCGAAGAAAAAAACTACTTTATCAGTTTTACCACACACGGAACGGAACGATATAAACGCCTCCCCCAAAAGAAATTCATGAATTGCTGTTTTTTTGCTCATTCTGTCTCCCAAAAATCAGAATAGAAAGTGATCAAAAAATGTCGTGCCCAAAAATGGTACCAATAAAAACATCAACTCGTCCCACAAAAAACAAGACCTCACATGACTCTGTGGGACATAATATGGAAAAATTATAGCTCTCAAAATGTGGTGATGCAAAAACAATATTTTTGCAATAAAAAGCGTCTTTTAGCGTGTGACAGCTGCCAAACATAAAAACCAGCTATAAATAGAAAATCAAACCCTCCTTGATCACCCCCTTAGTTAGGGAAAAATAATAAAATAAAAAAGTATTTATATTTTCACGTTAGGGTTATGGGTGTGTTAGGGTTATGGTTAGGGTTGGAATTAGGGTTAGGGGTGTGTTGGGGTTAGGATTGGAGTTAGAATTGAGGGGTTTCCACTGTTAAGGCACATCAGGGGCTCTCCAAACGTGACATGGCATCTGATCTCAATTCCAGCCAATTTTGCTTTGAAAAAGTCAAACGGCGCTCCTTCCCTTCCATGCTCTGCCATGCGCCCAAACAGTGGTTTACCCCCACATATGAGGTATCAGCATACTTGGGAAAAATTTCACAATAACTTTTGTGGTCTTGTTACCCTTGGGAAAATAAAAATTAGGTGTGAAAAACATTTTTGTGGAAAAAATTATTTTTGAATTTTATCGCTCTACAGTCATGGCCAAAAGTTTTAAGAATGACACAAATATTATATTTTCACATGATCTGCTGCCCTCTGGTTTTTATGTGTGTTTGACAGATGTTTTTATCACAGACAGAAATATAATAATTGCAAACATATGAGTGACAAAAGCTTATATTGACAGTTAGAATGAGTTAATGCAGCAAGTCAATATTTGCAGTGTTGACCCTTCTTCTTCAGGACCTCTGCAATTCTCCCTGGCATGCTCTTAATCAACTTGTAAGGTTCTTTGTCTCTGTTGACATGTTCCTTGAAACTCAGTTTTCCGTCGGCCATTTTGCTTTCTGTCTTTCTGCAGCTCTTGCCCTCAGTTAATATGGAGTTTCCAGTTTTCATGTTCCCGCCCTGATTCTTCCCTCTTGCTTCTTAAGCAGCCTCAGCTGAACAATCAGTGCTCCTGAATCAAGCCTCAGTCAGTCTGTGACCTGACTCCTGGAAGCCTTGGACTTGAACTCCAGCTATTCCTTACTGAGGAACCTTGGAACACTTTTGGACTCTGGAAACCTGCTGTTTGGTGAATCCATGTTTGCAGAGGAATTACGGTACAGAGAAGAGATCCTGAACCTGCTTTGGAGATTTATTGTAGTGCTTGAAGTTACTCTGGCCTGCTGTGTCTCCTGTCGCTGTTCCTGCAAACTGTGTGAACTTTTCAGCATGCTTGTATGAAGTAATACAAGTCATTTCATTTCAACCTATGTCTCCTGTGTTTTCCTCGCACCCAAGCACAAGACGCTATAGGAACTGTACACTATACATGACAAGATTCAGGAGCCAATGTTTAGTGTCTGCTGGGTCTGGGAAAGCCGAGTCTGCTGTGACTGTGGATATCAGATGTCCGTTTAATACCTTATGTGATGACAGTGGTTGTGACTTCTCACAACCATTCCAGGTGAGCGCATTCCCTTAAAATTTTACTCTGGAGTGTTACCACAGGTAAACACTATTGTTTTTTTTTTTTGTTTTTTTTCCTTTCCTCTTCTCCTTCCAGCACCTCTGCCTTAAAAGATCTGGAAGATGGAGGCCCGCATAAAGGAACTTTGCGGAGTGACTGATACAATCCTTTCAGATGTACAGACTTTAAAAACCTGTTTTGCAAGCCTACAGGACCTCACTAATCATAATTTGCAAGTGTTTGGACAGACTACCCAGGAATTGCGAGCCAGGATTGAGGCTCTAGAGGAACGAGCCCAGGCTCCTGCCATAACCCCAAGTTCTGGGATCCCCAAATTACCTCCTTTTCATTTTGGCGGTGAACGTGAGAAATTCAGGGGATTTATTAATCAATGCAATTTATTTTTCTCTGCACATGCTTCACAATTTCCCACTGAACGATCCAAAGTGCTTACTATAATCATGTTGCTTACCAATAAGGCTTTGATGTGGGCAAACCCTCTGATTGAGACTGAGGATGATTGTTTGAATCACCTTGATGCTTTTATTTCAGCCATGGGGCAGGTGTTTAATGACCCCAATCGAGGTGCAACAGCTGAAGCAGCCATGTTAGCTTTGCGCCAAGGTAAGCACTCGGTAGCTGAATATGCCTTGGATTTCAGGAGATGGGCTCTTGATACCACTTGGGACACTTCCGCTAAAAAATCTATTTTTCGGAAAGGGTTGTCTCCACTGATTAAGGATGAACTTGCTCGTGCCGACCCTCCCACTGCGTTAGGTGACTTTATTAACTATTATATCCGTATTGATGCTCGTCTGACTGAACGCAGACAAGAGAGATGGTTCGAAAATAATCGCACTAACCTTTTACTACCTCCCTCCTCAGCTAAGGAACCTTTGAGTAGGATCACAAGGGAACCAGAACCTGAACCCATGCAGGTGGACTCTTTACAAAGACGGGTTAGTGATGCACGCAAAGAACATCGTATAAAGGAAAATCTATGTTTCTACTGTGGTAAGTCAGGGCACTTCATTATAAACTGCCCCAGCCGTTCTCGTAAGACTACTGCAGCAGTCATTCACTGTGAGTGTTGCGAGAGGAGCTCTGTCATGTCCGAGCCTCAGGCTCCAGAGAGATCTGCTGCAAGAGATCTTGATTTCTCGGACTTAAACTCTGTTAGTTCTGGGGACGATGACGGTATAAACGCTGCAATTTTTCAAGTTTCCTCAGCGGTGTCCCAGCTGAGTTGTAAAATAAACAATTCTCATTGCTTCCTTTCCATCAAACTCTGGGTTGACTCAGTCTGGGTGTCTAGCTCTGCTATGATCGACTCAGGAGCAAGTGGAAATTTTATGGATATCTCCTTTGCTCTGAAACAGGGGATACGTTCAGTGAAGAAGGCTACTCCAGTACAGATGGAGACTGTGGATGGCTCTCTACTGACTTCTGGACCAGTGGATCAAGAAACAGAGCCTTTGAGGGTCCTTATGGGTAAAGATCATCAGGAGAAAATGTCTTTTTTGCTTATCTCTTCTCCCCACTTTCCCATCATTCTAGGGCTACCATGGCTGCAGGCGCAGAATCCTACGATTAACTGGGAGACCTAGGAATTACACTTTCCGGAGAAACAGATGAGTCAAGGAATTTCAGCTTGCTCTGTTCCTAAAGGAACCATGTCAGTCCCTGAACTACCAGCTGTATACCAGGACTATGTGGATTTATGTGACAAGAAGAACGCTGATCAGCTTCCTCCTCACCGTCCATATGATTGTCCAATTGAATTATTGCCCGGAGCCGAGATACCTTTTGGTAAGATCTACCCCCTAGCGGGGCCCGAGCTAAAAGCTTTGAAGGATTATATAGACGAAAATTTAGCCAAGGGCTTCATACGCCCCTCTTCATCTCCCGCAGGTGCACCTATCTTCTTTGTGAAGAAGAAAGATGGATCTCTGAGACCTGCATAGACTATAGGGAACTCAATAAGGTTACTATTAGAAGCCGTTATCCATTGCCTTTAATCCCTGAGTTGTTGGAGAGAGTGCGGCATGCCAAAATTTTCTCTAAACTGGATCTCCGTGGGGCCTATAACTTGGTCCGTATTAGACCTGGGGATGAATGGAAGACTGCTTTCAGGTCACGCTATGGACACTTTGAATATCTAGTTATGCCTTTTGGTCTGAGTACCGCCCCAGCCACTTTCCAACACTTCGTGAATGATATCTTCAGGGATCTCCTAGATACATTTGTGGTGATTTATCTGGATGATATTCTAATTTTTTCTAACTCCACAGAGGAACATCATGGACATGTTGAGAATGGTCTTAGAACGCCTAAGACAAAACCATCTCTACATCAAGCTTGAAAAATGTGAATTCCATAGGACCAAAATTCAATTTCTGGGGTATGTACTATCTACGCAAGGGATTAGTATGGATGGAAGCAAGACCCAAGCCATCAAGGATTGGCCAATTCCTAGAAATGTGAAGGAGGTGCAGCGTTTCATCGGGTTTGCCAACTTCTATAGACGTTTCATTAAGAATTTTTCTGAGGTAGTGTCACCTATCACCCAACTTACCCGGAAACAGTCTAGGTTCTCCTGGACCCCGCAAGCTCAGGAAGCATTTTCCTGTTTAAAGGATAAATTTACCACCGCACCTATCTTAGTACATCCCAACCCCGAGCTTGCCTTCATAATAGAGGTGGATGCTTCAGACTGTGCCGTTGGAGCTATACTCTCTCAGAGAACAGGTGAGAAGAATGTCTTGCATCCCTGTGCCTTCTTTTCCCAGCAGTTGTCTTCGGCTGAGAGGAACTACGATGTGGGCAACTACGATGTGGGCAATAGAGAATTGTTGGCCATTATTGCCGCCTTCAAGGAATGGAGACACCTTCTTCAGGGAGCTGCACAGCAAATAGTCGTCCTGACAGACCACCGTAACCTTGAATTTATCAGGTCGGCTAAGTGCCTGACTCCTCGCCAGGCTCGCTGGAATCTTTTCCTAAACCAATTTAATTTTGTCATTTCTTATAGACCAGGATCGCGCAATGGAAAGGCTGATGCATTCTCTAGGATTCATTCAGCAGAGACACGTCCACTTACTCCTCCTAAGACTATTCTTCCTGACTCTAGATTCCTGGGAGTGATTCATAATCAAGACCTACTTAAGGACATCAAGGAAGCATACCATGCGGATTCTTTGTTGGCTTAACCCCAAGGGACGTAAGTCTTGTCTTTAAGAATGGTGTGTGGATTCAGGGACAACGTCTGTATATACCTGAAACAGTCAGATTGAGAGTATTGCAACTCATCCACGATTCCAAGATAGCCGGGCATAGGGGAATTCTAAAGACACAAGAATTTCTTTCTCGTTTCTTTTGGTGGCCCACTTACAGGAAAGATGTCTTAAACTATGTCACTTCATGTGAAGTCTGTGCAAGATGCAAAACACCTCGCTCCTCACCAACTGGTCTGTTGCAACCTCTTCCCACCCCGTCCCGCCCGTGGGGATCCATTTCTATGGACTTCATTGTGGAGTTACCAACCTCTCAAGGGAAGAACACCATTCTAGTGGTGGTTGACCATCTAACAAAGGCAGCTCATTTTATCCCTTGTGTCGGCTTACCCACTGCAAAACAGACATCAGACTTGATGATTAAGAATGTGTTTCGCTTACATGGAGTACCGGATGAGGTCATTTCGGATCGAGGGGTGCAATTCACTTCAAGGTTTTGGCAAAATTTCTGTGCAGCATTGGACATTAAAGTAAACCTTTCTTCTGCTTTTCATCCTCAGACTAATGGACAGACAGAACGAACCAATCAGACCCTGGAGCAGTATCTCCGCTGTTTTATCTGCCACCTACAGGATGATTGGGTGGATCTACTTCCACTGGCTGAGTTCTCTTATAACAACTCTCAGAGCGCCTCCACTAAGCAGTCTCCTTTTTACTCCAATCTAGGTTATCATCCTAACATTCTTCCTCGATTTCCCATAGATACGCCCTTGCCGGCAGTGGCTGAAAGAATCACTTCTTTACAAAAGAATATGGATCTTCTAAAGGAAAATCTAGAATTGGCTCAGGAAAGGTACAAGAAAGCAGCAGATAAATTTCGTAAACCTGCACCAGCTTTCAAGGTAGGAGATTTGGTCTGGCTGTCAACCAGAAATCTTAAATTAAAGATTCCATCGTCTAAATTGGGACATAAGTACATTGGACCTTATAAGATCAATAAGATTATAAGTGCTGTTGCTTGTCGTCTTCAACTGCCCAGAACTATGAGAATCCACCCTGTCTTTCATGTATCCCTACTAAAGGCTGCAACACCCAATACGTTTCCTGGACGTTCTTCTCCTTGCCCTGACCCAGTGCTAGTCGATGGTCAGGAAGAATTTATGGTGGAAAGGATTCTAGATTCCAGGTTGTACAGAAATCAGTTGCAATATTTGATTAAATGGCAGGGCTACCCAGTGGAGGACAACTCATGGGAACCACCAGTTTCATCAGAGGTACCCTGACAAGCCTGGTCTGAGGTCATCCGGAGGTTGTCCCTAAGGGGGGAGTAATGTAAGGTTCTTTGTCTCTGTTGACATGTTCCTTGAAACTCAGTTTTCCGTCGGCCATTTTGCTTTCTGTCTTTCTGCAGCTCTTGCCCTCAGTTAATATGGAGTTTCCAGTTTTCATGTTCCCGCCCTGATTCTTCCCTCTTGCTTCTTAAGCAGCCTCAGCTGAACAATCAGTGCTCCTGAATCAAGCCTCAGTCAGTCTGTGACCTGACTCCTGGAAGCCTTGGACTTGTACTCCAGCTATTCCCTACTGAGGAACCTTGGAACACTTTTGGACTCTGGAAACCTGCTGTTTGGTGAATCCATGTTTGCAGAGGAATTACGGTACAGAGAAGAGATCCTGAACCTGCTTTGGAGATTTATTGTAGTGCTTGAAGTTACTCTGGCCTGCTGTGTCTCCTGTCGCTGTTCCTGCAAACTGTGTGAACTTTTCAGCATGCTTGTATGAAGTAATACAAGTCATTTCATTTCAACCTATGTCTCCTGTGTTTTCCTCGCACCCAAGCACAAGACGCTATAGGAACTGTACACTATACATGACACAACTTCTGGACCAAATCCTGACTGATAGCAGTCCATTCTTGCACAATCAATGCTTTCATTTTGTCAGAATTTTTAGGTTTTTGTTTGTCCACCCGTCTCTTGATGATTGACCACAAGTTCTCAATGGGATTAAGATCTGGGGAGTTTCCAGGCCATGGACCCAAAATCTCTATGTTTTGTTCCCTGAGCCATTTAGTTATCACCTTTGCTTTATGGCAAGGTGCTCCATCATGCTGGAAAAGGCATTGTTGATCGCCAAACTGCTCTTGGAGGGTTGGAGAAGTTGCTCTTGGAGGACATTCTGGTACCATTCTTTATTCATGGCTGTGTTTTTAAGCAAGACTGTGAGAGAACCGATTCTCTTGGCTGAGAAGCAACCCCACACATGAATGGTTTCAGGATGCTTAACAGTTGGCATGAGACAAGACTGGTGGTAGCGCTCACCTTGTCTTCTCCGAATGAGGCGTTTTCCTGATGTCCCAAACAATCGAAAAGGGGATTCATCAGAGAAAATAACTTTACCCCAGTCCTCAGCAGTCCACTGCCTGTACCTTTTGCAGAATATCAGTCTGTCCATGATGTTTTTTCTGGAGAGAAGTGGCTTCTTTGCTGCCCTCCTTGAGACCAGGCCTTGCTCCAAGAGTCTCCGCCTCACAGTGCGTGCAGATGCACTCACACCTGCCTGCTGCCATTCCTGAGCAAGCTCTGCACTGCTGGTAGCCCGATCCCGCAAATGAAACACTTTTAAGAGACGGTCCTGGCGCTTGCTGGTCTTTCTTGGGCGCCCTGAAGCCTTTTTGGCAACAATGGAACCTCTCTCCTTGAAGTTCTTGATGATGCGATAGATTGTTGACTGAGGTGCAATCTTTCTAGCTGCGATACTCTCCCCTGTTAGGCCATTTTTGTGCATTGCAATGATGACTGCACGTGTTTCTTTAGAGATAACCATGGTTAACAGAAGAGAAACAATGATGCCAAGCACCAGCCTCCTTTTAAAGTGTCCAGTGGTGTCATTCTTACTTAATCATGACAGATTGATCTCCAGCCATGTCCTCATCAACACCCACACCTGTGTTAATGGAGCAATCACTGAAAAAGAGGTTAGCTGGTCCTTTTAAGGCAGGGCTGCAATGATGTTGAAATATGTTTTGGGGGATAAAGTTCATTTTCTAGCCAAATATTGACTTTGCAAGTAATTGCTGTTAAGCTGATCACTCTTTATAACATTCTGGAGTATATGCAAATTGCAATTAGAAAAAGTGAAGCAGTAGACTTTGTAAAAATTAATATTTGTGTCATACTCAAAACTTTTGGCCATGACTGTATATTATAAACTTCTGTGAAGCCCTTGGGGGTTCAAAGTGCTCACCACACATCTAGATGAGTTCCTTGAGGGGTCTAGTTTCCAAAATAGTTTCATTTGTGGGGGGTTTCCACTGTTTAGGCACATCAGGGGCTCTCCAAACGCGACATGGCATCCAGCCAATTCTGCGTTGAAAAAGTCAAACGGTCGCTAATTCCCTTCCGAGCTCTGCCTGCACCCAAACAGTGGTTTACCCCCACATATGGGGTATCAACATAGTCAAGACAAATTGCACAACAAATTTTGGGTCCAATTTCTCCTGTTGCCCTTGAGAAAATAATAAATTGGAGGCGAGAAGATCATTTTTGTGGAAAAAATATGATTTTTGAATTTTATGACTCTATGTTATAAACTTCTGTGAAGCCCTTGGAGGTTTAAAGTGCTCACCACACATCTAGATAAGTTCCTTAGGGGGTCTGCTTTCCAAAATGGTGTCACTTGTGGGGGGTTTCCACTGTTTAGGCACATCAGGGGCTCTCCAAACGCAACATGGCGTCCGATCCCAATTCCAGCCAATTTTGCATTGAAAAGTCCATCTCTTCCGAGCTCTGCCATGCGCCCAAACAGTGGATCCCCCCACATATGGGTTATCATCGTACTGAGGACAAATTGCACAACAACTTTTGCCGCCCAATTTCTCCTGTTACCCTTGGTAAAATAAAAAAAATTGGATCTGAAGTAAATATTTTGTGAAAAAAGTTAAATGTTCATTTTTTTTTTAAACATTCTAAAAATTCCTGTGAAGCATCTGAAGGGCTAATAAGCGTCTTGAATGTGGTTTTGAGCACCTTGATGGGTGCAGTTTTTAGAATGGTGTCACTTTTGGGTATTTTCATATAGACCCTCACCCCCCTATCCTGATATGCATGGTCCCCTCACCCCCTTATCCTGGTATGCATGGTCCCCTCACCCCTATCCTGGTATGCATGGTCCTCTCAACCCCCTTTCCTGGTATGCATAGTCCCCTCACCCTATATCCTGGTATGCATGATCCTCTCACATCCCTTTCCCTGTATGCATAGTCTCCTCACCCCTTATCCTGATATGCATGCTACCCCTCACCCCCCTTTCCTGGTATGCATGGTCCCCTCAACCCCAATCCTGGTATGCATGGCCCCCTCATCCCTATCGTAGGATGTATGGTACCCTCACCCCCAATCCTGGTATGCATGGTCCTCTCACCCCCCTTTCCTGGTACGCATGGTCCCCTCACCCCCCTATCCTGGTATGCATGGTCCCCTCACTACCCAATCCTGGTATGCATGGTCCTCTCAACCCCCTTTCCTGGTACGCATGGTCCCCTCAACTCCCAATCCTTGTATGCATGGTCCCCTCACCCCCCAATCCTGGTATGCATGGTCCCCCCTCATCCTTATCGCAGGATGTATGGTACCCCCTCACCGCCCAATCCTGGTATACATGGTCCCCTCATCCCCAAACCTGGTATATATGGCACCCCTTACCTCCCAATTCTGGTATGCACGGTCCCCTCATCACCAATCCTGGTATGCATGGTACCCCTTGTCCCCAATCCTGGTGTGCATGGTCCTCTCACACCCCCATCCTGGTATTCATGGTCTTCTCACCCCCTATCCTGGTATGCATAGTCCTCTCACCCCCCTTTCCTGGTATGCATGGTACCTTCACCCCCCAATCCTGGTATGCATGGCCCTCACCCCCAATCCTGGTATGCATGGCCCCTCACCCCCAATCCTGGTATGCATGGTTCCCTCACCCCCTATCCTAGTATGCTTGGTCCGCTCACCCCCCTATCCTGGTATGCATAGTCCACTCACCCCAAATCCTGTTATACATGGTCTTCTCACACCCTATCCTGGTATGCATGGTCCCCTCACCCCCAATCTTGATATGCATGGTTCCCTCACCCTCAATCCTGATATGCATGGTTCCCTAACCCCCCTATTCTGGTATGCATGGTCCCCTCACCCCACTATCCTGTTATGCATGGTCCTCTCACCCCCATGTCCTGGTATGCATGGTCCTCTCACCCCCAGTCTTGGAATGCATGGTCCCCTCGACCCCAATCCCGGTTAAGCATGGTCCTTTCACCCCCCAATCCTTGTATGCATGGTCCCCTCACCCCCCAATCCTGGAATGCATGGTCCCCTCACCCCCCAATCCTTGTATGCATGGTCCCTCACCCCCAATCCTGGTATGCATGGTCCCCCCTCATCCCTATCGTAGGATGTATGGTACCCCCTCACCGCCCAATCCTGGTATACATGGTCCCCTCATCCCCAAACCTGGTATACATAGCACCCCTTACCTCCCAATTCTCGTATGCACGGTTCCCTCATCCCCAATCCTGATATGCATGGTACCCCTCATCCCCCAATCCTGGTTTGCATGGTCCTCTCACCCCCCCATCCTGGTATGCATGGTCTTCTCACCCCCTATACTGGTATGCATGGTCTTCTCACCCCCAATCCTGGTATGCATGATCCTCTCACACCCCCTATCATGGTATGCATGGCCCCTCACCCCCTATCCTGGTATGCATGGTCCGCTCACCCCCTATCTGGTATGCATGGTACCCTCACCCCCCAATCTTGGTATGCATGGCCCCTCACCCCCAATCCTGGTATGCATGGTTCCCTCACCCCCCTATCCTAGTATGCTTGGTCCGCTCACCCCCTTATCCTGGTATGCATAGTCCTCTCACCACCCTATCCTTGTATGCATGGTCCCCTCACCCCCAATCCTGGTATGCATGGTCCCCCCTCATCCCTATCGTAGGATGTATGGTACCCCCTCACCGCCCAATCCTGGTATACATGGTCCCCTCATCCCCAAACGTGGTATACATAGCACCCCTTACCTCCCAATTCTCTTAAGCACGGTTCCCTCATCCCCAATCCTGATATGCATGGTACCCCTTATCCCCCAATCCTGGTTTGCATGGTCCTTTCACCCCTCCCATCCTGGAATGCATGGTCTTCTCACCCCCTATACTGGTATGCATGGTCTTCTCACCCCCTATCCTGGCATGCATGGTCCTCTCACCCCCCTATCCTGGTACGCATTGTCCCCTCACCCCCAATCCTGGTATGCATGATCCTCTCACATCCCCTATCATGGTATGCATGGCCCCTCACCCCCTATCCTGGTATGCATGGTCCGCTCACCCCCTATCTGGTATGCATGGTACCCTCACCCCCCAATCCTGGTATGCATGGCCCCTCACCCCCCAATTCTGGTATGCATGGTTCCCTCACCCCCCTATCCTAGTATGCTTGGTCCGCTCACCCCCCTATCCTGGTATGCATAGTCCTCTCACCACCCTATCCTTGTATGCATGGTCCCCTCACCCCCAATCCTGGAATGCATGGTCCCCCCTTCATTCCTATTGTAGGATGTATGGTACCCCCTCGCCTCCTAATCCTGGTATACATGGTCCCCTCATGCCCAAGCAAGTATACATGGCACCCCTTACCTCCCAATTCTAGTATGCACGGTCCCCTCATCCCCCAATCCTGGTATGCATGGCCCCTCACCCCCCAATCCTGGCATGCATGGTCCTCACCCCCCATCCTGGTATACATGGTACCCTCACCCCTCCATCCTGGTATGCATGGTCATCTCACACCCTTATCCTGGTATGCATGCTCCTCTCACCCCCCATTCCTGGTACTCATGGTTCCCTCATCTCCCTATCCTGGTTTGCATGGTCCCCTCACCTCCCTATCCTGGTATGCATGGTCCCCTCACCTCCCAATCCTGGTACACATGTTCCTCTCACCCCTTATCCTGGTATGCATGGTCCTCTCACACCCCCTTTCCTGGTATGCATAGTCCCGTCATCCCCCTATCCTGATATTCATGCCATCCCTCACCCCCTATCCTGATATGCATGGTCTCCTCACCCCCTATCCTGGTATGCATGATCCCCTCACCCACCTATCCTGGTATGCATGGTCCCCTCACCCCCTATCTTGGTATGCATGTTCCTCTCACTCCCCTTTCCTGGTATGCATAGTCCCCTCACCCATTACCCTGGTATGTATGGTCCTCTCACCCCCCCTTTCCTGGTATGCATAGTCCCCTCACCCCCTATCCTGATATGCATGCTACCCCTCACCCCCCTATCCTGATATGCATGGTCCCCTCACCTCCCTATCCTGGTATGCATGGTTCCATCACCCCCCTATCCTGGTATGCTTGGTCCCCTCACCCCCCTATCCTGGTATGCATGGTCCTCTCACCCCCCTTTCCTGGTATGCATACTACCCCTCACCCCCCTATCCTGGTATGCATGGTCCTCTCACCCCCCTTTCCTGGTATGCATGGTCCCCTACCCCCCTATCCTGGTATGCATGGTCCTCTCACCCCCCTTTCCTTGTACGCATAGTCCCCTCACCCGCTTTCTTGGTATGCATGGTCCTCTCACCTCCCTTTCCTGGTATGCATGGTCCCCTCACCCCCCTTTCCTGATATGCATGGTCCCCTCACCCCCACTCTTGGAATGCATGGTCCCTCAATCCTGGAATGCATGGTCACTTCACCCACAAATCCTAATAAGCATGGTCCCCTCACCCCCCCAATCCTGGTATGAATGGTCCCCACTCATCCCTATCATAGGATTTTTTTGTACCCCCTCACCCCCAATCCTGGTATGCATGGTCCCCTCTTCCCCAATCCTGGTATACATGGCACCCCTTATCTCCCAATTCTGGTATGCGTGGTCCCCTCATCCCCAATCCTGGTATGCATGGCCCCCTCATCCCTTTTCCTGGTACGCATGGTCCTCTGACCCCCTATCCTGGTACGCATGGTCCCCTGACCCCCTATCCTGGTACGAATGGTCCCCTCACCCCCCTATCCTGGTATGCATGGTCCCCTCACCCTCTTATCCTGGTGTGCATGGTCCCCTCACCCCTCTATCCTGGTATGCATGGCCCTCTCACCCCCTATCCTGGTATGCATGGCCCTCTCACCCCCCTATCCTGGTATGCATGGTCCTCTCACCCCCTTTCATGGTACGCATGGTCCCCTGACCCCCCCTCCTGGTACGCATGGTCCCCTCACCCCCCTGTCCTGGTACGCATGGTCCCCTCACTCTCCAATCCTGGTACGCATGGTCCTCTCACCCCCTATCCTGGTATGCATGGTTCTCTCACCCCCCTTTCCTGGTATGCATAGTCCTCTCACCCACTATCCTGATATGCATGGTCCCCTCACCCCCCCAATCCTGGTATGCATGGTCCCCTCACCTCCCAATCCTGGTATGCATGGTCCTCTCACTCCCCTTTCCTGGTATGCATAGTACCCTCACCCACTATCCTGGTATGCATGTTTCCCTCAACCCCCTATCCTGGTATGCATAGTCCTCTCACCACCCTATCCTGGAATGCATGGTCCCCCCTCATTCCTATCGTAGGATGTATGGTACCCCCTCACCACCCAATCCTGGTATACATGGTCCCCCCCTATCCTGGTATGCATGGTCATCTCACGCCCTTATCCTGGTATGCATGCTCCTCTCACCCCCCATTCCTGGTACTCATGGTTCCCTCATCTCCCTATCCTGGTTCGCATGGTCCCCTCACCTACCTATCCTGGTACGCATGGTCCCCTCACCTCCCAATCCTGGTACACATGGTCCTCTCACCCCCTATCCTGGTATGCATGGTCCTCTCACACCCCCTTTCCTGGTATGCATAGTCCCTCACCCCCTATCCTGATATGCATGCTACCCCTCACCCCCTATCCTGATATGCATGATCCCCTTACCCCCTATCCTGGTATGCATGGTCCCCTCACCCCCTATCTTGGTATGCATGTTCCTCTCACCCCCCTTTCCTGGTATGCATAGTCCCCTCACCCCCTATCCTGGTATGTATGATCCTCTCACCCCCCCTTTCCTGGTATGCATAGTCCCCTCACCCCCCTATCCTGATATGCATGCTACCCCTCACCCCCCTATCCTGATATGCATGGTCCCCTCATCCCCCTATCTGGTATGCATGTCCCATCACCCCCCTATCCTGGTATGCTTGGTCCCCTCACCCCCTATCCTGGTATGCATGGTCCTCTCACCCCCCCTTTCCTGGTATGCATAGTCCCCTCACCCCCTATCCTGATATGCATACTACCCCTCACCCCCCTATCCTGGTATGCATGGTCCTCTCACCCCCTTTCCTGGTATGCATGGTCCCCTCACCTCCCTATCCTGGTATGCATGGTCCCTTCACCCCCCAATCCTGGTATGCATGGTCCTCTCACCCCCCTTTCCTTGTACGCATAGTCCCCTCTCCCCTATCTTGGTATGCATGGTCCCCTCACCCCCTATCCTGGTATGCATGGTCCCTTCACCTCCCTTTCCTGGTATGCATGGTCCCCTCACCCCCCTTTCCTGATATGCATGGTCCCCTCACCTCCACTCTTGGAATGCATGGTCCCCTCAATCCTGGAATGCATGGTCACTTCACCCACAAATCCTAATAAGCATGGTCCCCTCACCCCCCCAATCCTGGTATGAATGGTCCCCACTCATCCCTATCATAGGATTTTTTTGTACCCCCTCACCCCCAATCCTGGTATGCATGGTCCCCTCTTCCCCAATCCTGGTATACATGGCACCCCTTATCTCCCAATTCTGGTATGCGTGGTCCCCTCATCCCCAATCCTGGTATGCATGGCCCCCTCATCCCTTTTCCTGGTACGCAGTCCTCTGACCCCCCTATCCTGGTACGCATGGTCCCCTGACCCCCTTATCCTGGTGTGCATGGTCCCCTCACCCCCCTATCCTGGTATGCATGGCCCTCTCACCCCCCTATCCTGGTATGCATGGCCCTCTCACCCCCTATCCTGGAATGCATGGTCCTCTCACCCCCTTTCATGGTACGCATGGTCCCTGACCCCCCTCCTGGTACGCATGGTCCCCTCACCCCCCTGTCCTGGTACGCATGGTCCCCTCACTCTCCAATCCTGGTACGCATGGTCCTCTCACCCCCTATCCTGGTATGCATGGTTCTCTCACCCCCCTTTCCTGGTATGCATAGTCCTCTCACCCACTATCCTGATATGCATGTCCCCACCCCCAATCCTGGTATGCATGGTCCCCTCACCTCCCAATCCTGGTATGCATGGTCCTCTCACTCCCCTTTCCTGGTATGCATAGTACCCTCACCCACTATCCTGGTATGCATGTTTCCCTCAACCCCCTATCCTGGTATGCATAGTCCTCTCACCACCCTACCTGGAATGCATGGTCCCCCCTCATTCCTATCGTAGGATGTATGGTACCCCCTCACCACCCAATCCTGGTTACATGGTCCCCCCTATCCTGGTATGCATGGTCATCTCACGCCCTTATCCTGGTATGCATGCTCCTCTCACCCCCCATTCCTGGTACTCATGGTTCCCTCATCTCCCTATCCTGGTTCGCATGGTCCCCTCACCTACCTATCCTGGTACGCATGGTCCCCTCACCTCCCAATCCTGGTACACATGGTCCTCTCACCCCCTATCCTGGTATGCATGGTCCTCTCACACCCCCTTTCCTGGTATGCATAGTCCCCTCACCCCCTATCCTGATATGCATGCTACCCCTTACCCCTATCCTGATATGCATGATCCCTTACCCCCTATCCTGGTATGCATGGTCCCCTCACCCCCTATCTTGGTATGCATGTTCCTCTCACCCCCCTTTCCTGGTATGCATAGTCCCCTCACCCCTATCCTGGTATGTATGATCCTCTCACCCCCCCTTTCCTGGTATGCATAGTCCCCTCACCCCCTATCCTGATATGCATACTACCCCTCACCCCCCTATCCTGGTATGCATGGTCCTCTCACCCCCTTTCCTGGTATGCATGGTCCCTCACCTCCCTATCCTGGTATGCATGGTCCCTCACCCCCAATCCTGGTATGCATGGTCCTCTCACCCCCCTTTCCTTGTACGCATAGTCCCCTCCCCCTATCTGGTATGCATGGTCCCCTCACCCCCCTATCCTGGTATGCATGGTCCTTCACCCCCTTTCCTGGTATGCATGGTCCCTTACCCCCTATCCTGATATGCATGGTCCCTCACCCCCAATCCTGGATGCATGGTCCCTCACCCCTCATCCTGGAAGCACGGTCCCCTCACCCCAAATCCTGATAAGCATGGTCCCCTCACCCCTCCAATCCTGGTAAGCATGGTCCCCACTCCCTATCATGGATATATGGTACCCCTCACCCCATCGTATGCATGTCCCCTTATCCCATCGATACATGCACCCCTACTCTCCATTCTGGTATGCTGGTCCCCTCATCCCCAATCCTGGTATGCATAGTACCCCTTTCCCCCAATCTTTATGCATGGCCCCTCATCCCCTTTCCTGGTATGCATGGTCCCCTCACCCTCTATACTGTGTGCATGGTCCCCTCACCCCTACCCTGTATGCATGGCCCTCTCCCCTCCTTTGGTATGCATGGTCTTCTCACCCCTTTCATGGTGCGCATGGTCCCTGACCCCCTGTCCTGGTACGCATGGTCACCACCCCCCTGTCCTGGTACGCATGGTCCCTCACTCCATCCTGGTACGCATGGTCCCTCTACCCCCTATCCTGGTATGCATGGTCCCCTCACCCCCTTCCTTGTATGCATGCCCTCACCCCCGATCCTGGTATGCATGGTCCTCTCACCCCCTTTCCTGGTATGCACAGTCCCCTCACCCCCTTTCCTGGTATGCATGGTTCCCTCACCCCCCTATCCTGGTATGCATGGTATTCTTACCCCCCTACCCAGGGGCGCATGGTCCTCTCACCCCATTTTCCTGGTATGCATAGTCCCCTCACCCCCTAACCTGATATGCATGCGACCCCTCACCAACCTATCCTGATATTCATGGTCCCCTGACCCCCCTATCCTGGTATGCATGGTCCCCTCACCCTCTTATACTGGTGTGCATGGTCCCCTCACCCCCTATCCTGGTATGCATGGTCTTCTCACCCCCCCTACCCTGGGGCGCATAGTCCTCTCACCCATTTTTCCTGGTATGCATAGTCCCCTCACCCCCTAACCTGATATGCATGCTACCCCTCACCCACCTATCCTGATATTCATATTCCCCTCACCCCCTATCCTGGTATGCATGCTACCTCTCACCCCCGTATCCTGATATGTATGGTCCCCCTCACCCCTATAAATCTGCACACATAGCAAAAAAAAAACGTTTATACTCACCTTTCATCCCTGTGCTCCAGTGCTGTTCCGTTCTGCCGGAGGCTGGGGGAGGAGTGTGGCGCCGGAGTACGCGCATGCCCTTACCGCGCTGTCCGGAGCCATATTGCTGAAGACACACTGCAAATGTGTCTTGAGTAAGATGGCGCCGGATAGCGCTCTGCGCATGCGCGATTCTGATACGCACTCCTGCCCCGGTCTCCTGAGAGAAGAGAAGGGCCGCGGCAACGCTCCTCCCTGTCAGGTAAGTATGGCGCCGGAGATCACGGTATGCATTCAGTGTCTACGCGTACCTCGATCTCCGGCGCCATACACACTCCTCTTACCTATAACTGCTGGATGTCGCCTTCTGTCTGGAGCCAGACTGCGCAGGCGCATCGCTCTTGCGCTGTCTATAAAGGCTTCGGACAGAGTGACGCTCCCAGCGTTATATTATAGATTACTCCTGTCCCTAGATACAGTTGTTCTGGAAAAAAACACACACTACTTTATCATTGCCTTCCCCACAATGTAAAAGTTACTAGGCCCTTTTTGGGCATATAATAACAATAATAATAATTTTATTTCTATAGCGCCAACATATTCCGCAGCACTTTACATTATAGAGGGGACTTGTACAGACAATAGACATTACAGCATAACAATAAACACAGATCAAAGTAGATACCAAGAGGAATGAGGGCCCTGCTCGCAAGCTTACAATCTATGAGGAAAAAGGGGAGACACAAAAGGTGGATGGTAACAATTGCTTTCATTGTTCGGACCAGCCATAGTGTAAGAATCGGATGTTCATGTAATTCTGCATGAACCAGTTAACAGCCAATGTATGTAACAGTACAGACACAGAGGGCTATTAAATGCATAAAGCGGGTGAGAACATAATAAGAGGTACCTGATTATGGTAGAAAAATTTTTTTTTGAATGGGCCACACAGGTATAGTTAGGTTAATGCGTTGAGGCGGTATGCCAGTCTGAACAAATGCGTTTTTAGGGCACGCTTAAAACTGTGGGGATTAATGGTATTAACCTGGGTAGTGCATTCCAAACAATTGGTGCAGCACGTGAAAAGTCTTGGAGACGGGAGTGGGAGGTTCTGATTATTGAGAATGCTAACCTCAGGTCATTAGCAGAACGGAGGGCACGGGTAGGATGGTAGACTGAGACGAGGGAAGAGATGTAGAGTGGTGCTGAGCCATGGAGTGCTTTGTGAGTGAGGGTAATAAGTTTGTACTGGATTCTGTAGTGGATGGGTAACCAGTGTAATGACTGGCACAAGGTAGAGGCGTCGGTATAACGATTGGTGAGGAATATACCAACCTCAATAACACCTCAATACATTACCGGTATATATATTATACAATCATTCATTTGACCCCTTTCCACAGAGGCCAATTGTTGTTTCCTTGACTTCTTCTAGGAAGTGTACCATTTTTTTTGTTGCCTTACCAATATGTGAAAAAAATTGAAGTGATGAGGAAAATACAAATTTTTTTTTGTAAATTCTTTATTTTGTTTCAGATATATATTTATTAAACAGAATTGTACATAGTATTAATGCAACATATGGAAGAGGAAAATAAACAAAAAATTAAAAGTGTTGCATCAACATTAACAGCTTTGCCAAAAGGGTAGTCAAATCATTTATTGCAGGTCTATATAGATTGCTATTATTATAATCGGTGAATAGAAGAACAGATCGCACTCAGACCAGGACATAGAAAAGGTTCCACTCTTTATTGGCTAACATGAAAATTCATGGCCGGGAAAGTGAGGATAGGAGGTTGCTCGTGCTGACGACGGCCATTTCGCGCTCACTAGCGCTTCTACGGGTTCCTTTTATGAAGTGGCTATTATTATAATGTTTCGTTTTTTAATTTTATCAAGCGTCCTTAACCCCCAAGGTTGGTTTGCACGTTAATGGCCGGGCCAATTTTTACAATTCTGACCACTGTCTCTTTATGAGGTTATAACTCTGGAACGCTTCAACGGATCTTCACAATTCTGAGATTTTCTCGTGACATATTGTACATCATGATAGTGGTAAAATTTATTCGATATAACTTGCGTTTATTTTTGAAAAAAAAACAAATTTGGCGAAAATTTTGAAAATTCAAACTTTGAATTTCTATTCCCTTAAAACAGAGAAATATTTCACACAAAATAGTTAATAAATAACATTTCCCACATGTCTACTTTACATCAGCACAATTTTGGAACCAATTTTTTTTTTTTTTTAGGAAATTATAGGGGTTAAAAGTTGACCAGCAATTTCTCATTTTTACAACAAAATTTACAAATCCATTTTATTAGGGACCACCTCACATTTGAAGTCACTTTGACGGGTCTATATGGCAGAAAATACCCAAAAGTGACACCATTCTAAAAACTGCATCTCTCAAGGTACTCAAAACCATGTTTAATAAGGAAAAAATTAATATTTAACTTTTTAGTCACAAAAATGATCTTTTACAAACTTTTTTTTATTTTCACAAGGGTAAAAGGAGAAAATAGACATAAAGTTGTTGTGCAATTTCTCCTGAGTACTCCAATACCCCATACCACTGTTTGGGCACACGGCAGAGCTCGTAAGGGAAGGAGCACCGTTTGACTTTTTCAAACCAAAATTGGCTGGAATTGAGGTTGGACGCCATGTCGCGTTTGGAGAGCCCCTGATGTGCCTAAACAGTGGAAACCCCCCACAAGTGACCCCATTTTGGAAACTAGACCCCCCAAGGAACTTATCTAGATCTGTGGTGAGCAATTTGAACCCCCAAGTGCTTCACACAAGTTTATAACGTAGAGCCGTAAAATTGAAATTTTTTTTCCACAAAAATGATCTTTTCACCCCAATTTTTATTTTCCCAAGGGTAACAAGACCCCAAAAGTTATTGTGAAATTTGTCCTGAGTACGCTGATACCCCATATGTGGGGGTAAACCACTTTTTGGGTGCATGGCAGAGCTCGGAAGGAAGGAGCGCCGTTTGACTTTTTCAACGCAGAATTGGCTGGACACCATGTCGTGTTCGGAGAGCTCCTGATATGCCTAAACAGTGGAAACCCCCCGCAAATGACCCTATTTTGGAAACTAGACCCCTCAAGGAATGTGTGGTGAGAACTTTGAACCACCAGGTGTTTCAATAAAGTTTATAACGCCTGAGCATGAAAATAAAAAAATCATATTTTTTCTACACACATGATCTTTTAGTCCCCAAGTTTTTTATTTTCCCAAGAGTAACAGGAGAAATTGGACCCCAAAAGTTATTGTCCAATTTGTCCTGAGTACGCTAATACACCATATGTTGGAGAAAACTACTGTATGGGCACACTACGGGGCTCGGAAGGGAAGTAGTGACGTTTTGGATTGCAGACTTTGATGGAATGGTCTGCAGGCATCATGTCGCGTTTGGAGAGCCCCTGATGTGCCTAAACAGTAGAAACCCCCCACAAGTGACCCCATTTTGGAAAATAGACCCCCCCCAAGAAACTTATCTAGATGTGTGGTGAGCACTTTGAACCCCAAAGTGCTTCACAGAAGTTTATAACTTAGTCATAAAAATAAAAATCTTTTTTTTTTTTACAAAAATGATTTTTTTTGCCCCCAATATTTTATTTTCACAAGGGTAACAGGTAAAATTGGACCCCAAAAGTTGTTGTCCAATTTATCCTGAGTACGCTGATACCCAATATGTGGGAGAAAACTACTGTATGGGCACAGGTCGGGGGTTGGAAGGGAAGCAGTGACGTTTTGGATTGCAGACTTTGATGGAATGGTCTGCGGGCGTCATATCGCATTTGGAGAGCCCCTGATGTGCCTAAACAGTGGAAACCCCCCAATTCTAACTCCAACCCTAACCCCAACACACCCCTAACCCTAGTCCCAACCCTAACCATAACCCTAACCACAAACCTAACCCTAACACACCCCTAATCCCAACTCTAACCCTAATCCTAATTTTAGCCCCAACTCTAACCCTAACTTAGCTGCCACCCTAAACCTAATGGGAAAATGGAAATAAATACATTTTGTTAATTTTATTATTTTTCCCTAACTAAGGCCTCTTTCACACATCCGTCTTTTTGTATCAGGCATGATCCGGCGTGTTGGTAAAAAAACGGATCCGGTACCGGATGCGTTTTTTTACCATTGACTTTCATTAGCACCGGATCGTGCCTGATGTCATTGCGTTGTATCCGTTTTTGTCCGGATCCGGCGGAAAGGTACATTCCGGCGGCCGGACAAAACGGAGCATGTAACGTTTTTTTTTTTTGCCGGAGCAGCCTGATGTGCCTGAAGCGGCGCATCAGGCGGCTGCAAACAATAGAAGTCAATGGAACCGGATCAGACTTTTGTGCAATCCGGCAAAAGTCTGATCCGGATTCTGGAAATCAAGGTCTACTACTACTACTACTACTACTACATTTTCCAGTGTCTCCGGGCATCCAAAACCCTCTTTTTCTGGGTTCAAAAGTTCAGGTCGGATCCAGCAAAAAACCGGATCTATTGCATCAGTTTTTTTGTTCGACGGATCATGCCTGATACAAAAAGACGGATGTGTGAAAGAGGCCTAAGAGGGTGATAAAGGGGGGTTTGATTTACTACTTATAGCGGGTTTTTATGATTGGCAGCTGTCACTCTAAAAGACGCTTTTTATTGCAAAAAATAGTTTTTGCATCACCACCTGGTGGGGGGGAGTGCTCGGTCAGCAAGCTAACATGTCTATTGAATGTTAGCTTGCTGACCGAGCACTCCGCCCCCACCAGGTGGTGATTTTAATTACACCAGGTCCCTACTTTACCCATAAATGCAGGCATTACTGACAGAAGTGCATATTCACCCAGAAATTCAGATATCAGCCTAATAGAGGTATGTTCACATTAGGTCAGGGACTCACCAGTATTGAGACCACCTTGACGATGGTTGGCGGGCTTTAAAATGTTTGGCCAAATGTTTATACTAAGCGTCTCAAATTTTTCCTTATATTCCAAAGCCATATTGCTATTCTAAATTTCATGTATTCCATATTGTCATGGCTTAGTATGCTTGAGTGCAGCCTTTTTTTGTATGTTTTACATGGGGGTAGCTTCCCTTGGTTTGCACCTAGTTCACATTAGTCTGGATGTGCCAGTCAGGTTTTTTTTTGTCTATTGAATGTTAGCTTGCTGACCGAGCACTCCGCCCCCACCAGGTGGTGATTTTAATTACACCAGGTCCCAACTTTACCCATAAATGCAGGCATTGCTGACAGAGGTGCATATTCACCCAGAAATTCAGATATCAGCCTAATAGAGGTATGTTCACATTAGGTCAGGGACTCACCAGTATTGAGACCACCTTGACGATGGTTGGTGGGCTTTAAAATGTTTGGCCAAATGTTTATACTAAGCGTCTCAAATTTTTCCTTATATTCCAAAGCCATATTGCTATTCTAAATTTCATGTATTCCATATTGTCATGCCTTAGTATGCTTGAGTGCAGCCTTTTTTGTATGTTTTACATGGGGGTAGCTTCCCTTGGTTTGCACCTAGTTCACATTAGTCTGGATGTGCCAGTCAGGTTTTTTTTTTTGTCTATTGAATGTTAGCTTGCTGACCGAGCACTCCGCCCCCACCAGGTGGTGATTTTAATTACACCAGGTCCCTACTTTACCCATAAATGCAGGCATTGCTGACAGAGGTGCATATTCACCCAGAAATTCAGATATCAGCCTAATAGAGGTATGTTCACATTAGGTCAGGGACTCACCAGTATTGAGACCACCTTGACGATGGTTGGTGGGCTTTAAAATGTTTGGCCAAATGTTTATACTAAGCGTCTCAAATTTTTCCTTATATTCCAAAGCCATATTGCTATTCTAAATTTCATGTATTCCATATTGTCATGCCTTAGTATGCTTGAGTGCAGCCTTTTTTTGTATGTTTTACATGGGGGTAGCTTCCCTTGGTTTGCACCTAGTTCACATTAGTCTGGATGCACCGGACTATAAGACGCACCCAGGTTTTAGAGGTGGAAAATAGGGAAAAATATATTTGAAGCAAAAAATGTGGTAAAATATTGAATAACATAAATAACATACTATTATATGTGGTGTTATTATATATAATAGCATGTTATTATGTAGGAAGCTACGGGTAGAAGATGATGGTGCTGTGGGACCAGTGTGGTGTCTGTAAACTACTATGTGAAAACGCTGGAGGGTGAGTATAAGGCCGGGGTCACACATGCGAGAAATTTGCACGATTTTTGTGCGAATCTCTCTCGTGAACACCCGGCACTGCCGCCGGCACTCAGACTGGAGCGTGCAGCTGCATAGAAAAATATGCAGCCGCACGCTCTGGTCCGAGTGCCGGGTGTTCACGAGAGAGATTCGCACAAAAATTGTGCAAATTTCTCGCATATGTGACCACAGCCTAAGAATGGGTGCATAGGGCTTATATTTAAAGCCACACTCCAGCACTGATAACACTGGAGTGCTGCTTTAAGATCCCATGGGAGAACTATAACTCTCAGCATGTCCTGCAGATCCTATGGCATGCTGGGAGTTATAGTCCACCACAGGATGGCAGAGTGCTTTTTAATGTGCTGTATTTATAACCTTTTAATTATTTTTTTCTTGTACAGTGTGTCTGCAGGACCTGTGATGACATCATGAAGAGGCAGGGCTTTGTGTGGTCATGTGATGCCCAAGCCCGCCCTCTTCATGACCTTATCACAGGTCCTCCACAGGAGCATTCAGCATCGCATCAGCACAACCCCCAGGCTGTCAGGTATGTGATGCCTCCTGCTGCACTCTGCTCCTGCCTCCTCCTTCTCCTTCCCACACATCTCCCCAGCTGCTGCAGGAATCAGGCGCTGGGGAATCCATGTGGCTCTGTCATTTGCTGCTCCCCCTCACTGCTCAGCTGATAGGTGGGTGGTGAAGCGGCTAATGAATATTCACTGCACTTAAATATCGGGACCAGTGGTTTCCCCAGCGCTGGATTCCTCCAGCAGAGGGGATATTTTCCTGCCTCCTGCGATCCCACTCCACCGCTGCCCCCTGCCCCCCTCCTCACGTTTTACATTCTGACCATAAGACGCACCCACACTTTCCTCCCAAATTTGGAGGAAAAAAAGTGCGTCTTATGGTCCGAAAAATTCGGTACCTAGAAAAATGTGATATGTGCACATTGGGGGAAAGGTGTGTAATAACACCGAAATAAACGCTGCAAGATAGAAGAAATATATGCTGAACTGGTAAATAAGAAGGTAGAGATATACCAAAATCAGTAAGATTACCAGAAGGTCGTCGGAAGGAACAAGCAGGAATAACCTGAGGGAAGAAACGGTCCCGGGACCAAGGGTGTGTGGAAAGCCCCACACGTATCGTTGCTGCTGCAGCTTCGTCAGGGGAGATGTGACCAGTGTGTTGAAGTCGGTCTTTAAATAGAAGCATTTAGGAACGCAAGTGCTGTGGTCATCCAATCCAGGAAGCTAAAGCAGCTGTGAACAGCCAGAGCGTGTGATCAGCCAGAGGAGGTCAGGGCAGACGCAATGATCCAAACAGCGCCTGTGTAGGTGAGACATTTAGGAAGCATAGGAATGCATATGTAAGGTTCTATGTATATATTCCTGAAACTCAGTTTGTTCGTCAGCCATTTTACTTTCTGTCTTGCTGCAGCTATCTTGCCCTCAGTCAAAATGGAGTTTCCAGCTTGCATGTTCCCGCCCTGATTCTCTCCTTTGCTTCTTAAGCAGCCACAGCTGAGCAATCAGTGCTTCAGAATCTAGCCTGCAGTGAACCTGTGACTTGACTCCTGTAAGCCTTGGACCTTGTACTCCAGCTATTCCTACTGAGGAACTCTGAAGCACTTGTGGACTCTGAACCCTGCTCTTTGAAAGACCCACGTTTGCATGGACTTACGGTAACAGAGAAGAAGATCCTGAATCTGTATTGGAGAGTGATTGCTGAGCTTGGATTACTCTGGCCTGCTGTGTCTCCTGTTTCTGTGTCTGCAAACTGTGTGACTATTTCTGCCAACTTGTATGAAGTAATACAGGACTTTTCTATATCAAACCTGTGACTCCTGTGTTTTCATCGCACCCAAGCACAAGACGCTATATGAACTGTACTACATACATTACAAGATTCTGAAGCCAAAACGTTAGTGTCTGCTGGGTCTGGAAGGCTGTGTCTGCTGTACTGTGGATATCAGACGTCCGGTTGTACTTTCTGTGATGACAGTGGTTGTGACTTCTCACAACCATTCCAGGTGAGCAATTCCCTTAAGTTTTTTCTTTTTGCAGTGTTACCACAGGTAAACACTATTGTTTTTTTTTTTTCCTTTCTTTTCTCTTTTTTGTCTGCTGTAACTCTGGATATCAGATGTCTGGTTGAAACTTTCTGTGATGATAGTGGTTGTGACTTCTCACAACCATTCCAGGTGAGCAGTTCCCTTAATTTTTTTTTCTCTCTGCAGTGTTGCCACAGGTGAACACTATTGTTTTTTTTCTCTCCTCTTCTTCCAGTAATCCTGTCTTAAAAGATCTGGAAAATGGAGGCCCGCATAAAGGAACTTTGCGGAGTGACTGATAATATCCTTGCAGATTTGCAGAATATAAAGACCCGTTTTACAAATCTACAGGACCTCAATAATCACAATTTGCAAGTGGTTGGACAGACTACCCAGGATTTGCGAGCCAGGATTGAGGTTCTAGAGGGGCGAGTCCAGGCTCCTGCCATAGCCCCGAGTGCTGGGATTCCCAAGTTGCCCCCTTTTCGTTTTGGCGGTGAACGTGAGAAATTCAGGGGATTTATTAATCAATGCAATCTTTTTTTTTCTGCACATGCTTCACAATTTCCCACTGAACGATCTAAGGTGCTTACTATAATTATGTTGCTTACCAACAAGGCTTTAATGTGGGCAAACCCTCTGATTGAGACTGAGGATGATTGTTTGAATCACCTTGATGATTTTATTTCAGCCATGGGGCAGGTGTTTGATGACCCCAATCGAGGTGCAACAGCTGAAGCAGCCATGTTAGCTTTGCGCCAAGGTAAGCACTCGGTAGCTGAATATGCCTTGGATTTCAGGAGATGGGCCCTTGATACCACCTGGGACAGTTCCGCCAAAAAATCTATTTTTCGAAAGGGGTTATCTCCACTGATTAAGGATGAACTTGCTCGTGCCGACCCTCCCACTCCGTTAGGTGACTTTATTAACTACTGCATCCGTATTGATACTCGTCTGACTGAACGCAGGCAAGAGAGATGGTTCGAAAGCAATCGTACTAACCTTTTCCTACCTTCCTCTCCAGCTAAGGAACCTTTGAGTAGGATTACACGGGAACCTGAACCTGAACCCATGCAGGTAGACTCTTTACAACGACGGGTTAGTGATGCACGCAAGGAACATCGTTTTAAGGAGAATCTATGTTTCTATTGTGGTAAGTCAGGGCACTTCATTATAAACTGCCCCAGCCGTTCTCGTAAGACTACTGCAGCACTCATTCATTGTGAGTGTTGCGAGAGGGGATCTGTCAGGTCCGAGCCTCAGGCTCCAGAGAGATCTGCAGCAACAGATCTTGATTTCTCGGACTTAAACTCCGTTACCTCTGAGGACGTTGACTGTGTAAACGCTGCCATTTTTCAAGTTTCCTCAGCGGTGTCCCAGCTGAGTTGTAAGAAAAACAATTCTCATTGCTTTCTTTCCATCAAACTCTGGGTTGACTCAGCTTGGGTGTCTAGCTCTGCTATGATCGACTCAGGGGCAAGTGGAAATTTTATGGATGTCTCCTTTGCTCTGAAACAGGGAATACGTTCAGTGAAGAAGGCTACTCCAGTACAGATGGAAACTGTGGATGGCTCCCTGCTGACCTCTGGACCAGTGGATCAGGAAACAGAGCCTTTGAGGGTTCTTATGGGTAAAGATCATCAAGAGAAACTGTCCTTTATGCTTATCTCTTCTCCCCACTTTCCCATTATTCTAGGGCTACCATGGCTGCAGGCTCAGAATCCTACCATTAACTGGGAGACCAAGGAATTACACTTTCCAGAGAAACAGATGAGTCCAAAAGTTTCAGCTTGCTCTGTTCCTAAAGGAATCATGTCAGTCCCTGAACTACCAGCTGTATACCAGGACTATGTGGATTTATGTGACAAGAAGAACGCTGACCAGCTTCCTCCTCACCGTCCATATGATTGTCCAATTGAATTATTGCCTGGAGCAGAGATACCTTTTGGTAAGATCTACCCCCTGGCGGGGCCCGAGCTAAAGGCTTTAAAGGATTACATAGATGAAAATCTAGCCAAGGGCTTCATACGCCCCTCTTCATCTCCTGCAGGTGCACCCATCTTCTTTGTAAAGAAGAAAGATGGATCTCTGAGACCATGCGTAGACTATAGGGAACTCAATAAGGTTACTATTAGAAACCGTTATCCATTGCCTTTAATCCCTGAGTTATTGGAGAGAGTGCGACATGCCAAAATTTTTTCTAAACTAGATCTTCGTGGGGCCTATAACTTAGTCCGTATTAGACCTGGTGATGAATGGAAGACTGCATTCAGGTCACGCTATGGACACTTTGAATATCTAGTTATGCCTTTTGGTCTGAGTACCGCCCCAGCCACTTTCCAACACTTGGTGAATGACATCTTCAGGGATCTCCTAGATACATTCGTGGTAATTTATTTGGATGATATTCTAATTTTTTCTAACTCCACAGAGGAACATCATGGACATGTGAGAATGGTCTTGGAACGTCTAAGACAAAATCATCTTTACATCAAACTTGAAAAGTGTGAATTCCATAGGACCGAAATTCAATTTCTGGGGTATGTACTGTCTACACAAGGAATTAGTATGGATGGAAGCAAAACCCAAGCCATCAAGGATTGGCCAAGTCCTAGAAATGTGAAGGAGGTACAGCGCTTCATCGGGTTTGCCAACTTCTATAGACGTTTCATTAGAAATTTCTCTGAGGTAGTGTCACCTATCACTCAACTTACCCGGAAAGAGTCTAGGTTTTCCTGGACTCCCCAAGCCCAGGAAGCATTTTCCCGTCTAAAAGATAAATTTACCACTGCACCTATCCTAGTACATCCCAACCCCGAGTTTGCCTTCATAATAGAGGTGGATGCTTCAGACTGTGCCGTTGGAGCTATACTCTCTCAGAGAACAGGTGAGAAGAATGTCTTGCATCCCTGTGCCTTCTTTTCCCAGCAGTTGTCTTCGGCTGAGAGGAACTACGATGTGGGCAATAGAGAGTTGTTGGCCATTATTGCCGCCTTCAAAGAATGGAGACACCTTCTTCAGGGAGCTGCACAGCAAATAGTCGTCCTGACAGAGCATCGTAACCTTGAGTTTATCAGGTCGGCTAAGTGCCTGACTCCTCGCCAGGCTCGCTGGAATCTTTTCTTAAACCAATTTAATTTTATCATCTCTTATAGACCAGGATCGCGCAATGGAAAGGCTGATGCACTCTCTAGGATTTACTCAGCAGAGACACGTCCAATTACTCCTCCTAAGACTATTCTTCCTGACTCTAGATTCCTAGGAGTAATTCATAATCAAGACCTACTTAAGGACATCAAGGAAGCATACCATGCGGATTCCTTTTTGGCACAACCCCCAAGGGACGTAAGTCTTGTCTTTAAGAATGGTGTGTGGATTCAGGGACAACGTCTGTATATTCCTGAAACAGTCAGCTTAAGAGTATTGCAACTCATTCACGATTCCAAGATAGCTGGGCATAGAGGAATTCTAAAGACACAGGAATTTCTTTCTCATTTCTTTTGGTGGCCCACTTACAGGAAAGATGTCTTAAACTATGTCACTTCATGTGAAGTCTGTGCAAGATGCAAAACACCTCGCTCCTCACCAACTGGTCTGTTGCAACCTCTTCCCACCCCGTCCCGCCCGTGGGGATCCATTTCTATGGACTTCATTGTGGAGTTACCAACCTCTCAGGGGAAGAACACCATTCTAGTGGTGGTTGACCA
The DNA here is from genome assembly GCA_033576555.1 of Oophaga sylvatica. Lineage (NCBI taxonomy): Eukaryota > Metazoa > Chordata > Amphibia > Anura > Dendrobatidae > Oophaga > Oophaga sylvatica. Next base: position 568,823,811 of record JARQOD010000001.1, read on the forward strand.
TCTAACAAAGGCAGCTCATTTAATCCCTTGTGTCGGCTTACCCACTGCAAAACAGACATCAGATTTGATGATTAAAGATGTGTTTCGCTTACATGGAGTACCGGATGAGGTTATTTCGGATTGAGGGGTGCAATTCACTTCTAGGTTTTGGCAAAATTTCTGTGCAGCATTGGACATTAAAGTAAACCTTTCTTCTGCTTTTCATCCCCAGACTAATGGACAGACCGAACGAACCAATCAAACCCTGGAGCAGTATCTCCGCTGCTTTATCTGCCACCTACAGGATGATTGGGTGGATCTACTTCCATTAGCTGAGTTCTCGTATAACAACTCTCAGAGTGCCTCCACTAAACAGTCTCCTTTTTACTCTAATCTAGGTTATCATCCTAACATTCTACCACGATTTCCCATAGAAACGCCTTTACCAGCAGTGGCTGAAAGAATCACGTCTTTACAGAAGAATATGGATCTTCTAAAGGAAAATCTGGAATCGGCTCAAGAAAGGTACAAGAAAGCAGCAGATAAATTTCGTAAACCTGCACCAGCTTTCAAGGTAGGAGATTTGGTCTGGCTGTCAACCAGAAATCTTAAGTTAAGGATTCCATCGTCTAAGTTGGGACATAAGTACATTGGACCCTATAAAATCAGTAAAATTATAAGTGCCGTTGCTTGTCGTCTTCAACTGCCCAGAACTATGAGAATCCACCCTGTCTTTCATGTATCCCTACTAAAGGCTGCGACACCCAATACGTTTCCTGGACGTTCCTCTCCTTGCCCTGACCCAGTGCTAGTCGATGGTCAGGAAGAATTTGTGGTGGAAAGGATTTTAGATTCCAGGTTGTATAGAAATCAGTTACAATATCTGATTAAATGGCAGGGCTACCCAGTGGAGGACAACTCATGGGAACCGGTCAATAACGTTAATGCTCCTCGCTTGCTCCGTCAGTTTCATCAGAGGTACCCACACAAGCCTGGTCTGAGGCCATCCGGAGGTTGTCCTTAAGGGGGAGTAATGTAAGGTTCTATGTATATATTCCTGAAACTCAGTTTGTTCGTCAGCCATTTTACTTTCTGTCTTGCTGCAGCTATCTTGCCCTCAGTCAAAATGGAGTTTCCAGCTTGCATGTTCCCGCCCTGATTCTCTCCTTTGCTTCTTAAGCAGCCACAGCTGAGCAATCAGTGCTTCAGAATCTAGCCTGCAGTGAACCTGTGACTTGACTCCTGTAAGCCTTGGACCTTGTACTCCAGCTATTCCTACTGAGGAACTCTGAAGCACTTGTGGACTCTGAACCCTGCTCTTTGAAAGACCCACGTTTGCATGGACTTACGGTAACAGAGAAGAAGATCCTGAATCTGTATTGGAGAGTGATTGCTGAGCTTGGATTACTCTGGCCTGCTGTGTCTCCTGTTTCTGTGTCTGCAAACTGTGTGACTATTTCTGCCAACTTGTATGAAGTAATACAGGACTTTTCTATATCAAACCTGTGACTCCTGTGTTTTCATCGCACCCAAGCACAAGACGCTATATGAACTGTACTACATACATTACAGCATATTAGAAGTGAAAGGGCGCATACGCTGTGGAACATAGTAAGAAGCAAGATAAGCTACAAAGTAGTAATATAGCTACAATATAGCAAAAACGCCCAACAGAAACTGGTGAAAATGCATATCAACCAGTGAAGACAAAAAAATGGTATATGGGCGTGTAAATCAACCATCATACAGCACAATGGCGCACATAAATAAAGATGCATATGTATGGATCAGGGCATGCATATAAAACAAATCTAGCTAAGTATGAAAAACAATAAATATCCGAACGAGGACATTTACAGGTCATATTCCTTTTTTTTTTGTAAATGTCCTCATTCGGATATTTATTGATTTTCATACTTAGCTAGATTTGTTTTATATGCATGCCCTGATCCATACATATGCATCTTTATTTATGTGCGCCATTGTGCTGTATGATGGTTGATTTACACGCCCATATACCATTTTTTTGTCTTCACTGGTTGATATGCATTTTCACCAGTTTCTGTTGGGCGTTTTTGCTATATTGTAGCTATATTACTACTTTGTAGCTTATCTTGCTTCTTACTATGTTCCACAGCGTATGCGCCCTTTCACTTCTAATATGCATTCCTATGCTTCCTCAATGTCTCACCTACACAGGCGCTGTTTTGATCATTGCGTCTGCCCTGACCTCCTCTGGCTGATCACACGCTCTGGCTGTTCGCAGCTGCTTTCGCTTCCTGGATTGGATGACCACGGCACTTGCGTTGCTAAATGCTTCTATTTAACCCCTTCATGACCCAGCCTATTTTGACCTAAAATGACCTGGCCATTTTTTGCAATTTTGACCAGTGTCCCTTTATGAGGTAATAACTCAGGAACGCTTCAACGGATCATAGCGATTCTGAGATTGTTTTTTCGTGACATATTGGGCTTCATGTTAGTGGTAAATTTAGGTCGATAATTTTTGCGTTTATTTGTGAAAAAAATGGAACTTTGGCCAAAATTTTGAAAATTTTGCAATTTTCAAATTTTGAATTTTTATTCTGTTAAACCAGAGAGTTATGTGACACAAAATAGTTAATAAATAACATTTCCCTCATGTCTACTTTACATCAGCACAATTTTGGGAACAACATTTTTTTTGTTAGGAAGTTATAAGGGTTAAAAGTTGACCAGCGATTTCTCATTTTTACAGCAAAATTTACAAAACCATTTTTTTTAGGGACCACCTCACATTTGAAGTCACTTTGAGGGGTCTATATGGCAGAAAATACCCAAAAGTGACACCATTATAAAAACTGCACCCCTCAAGCTACTCAAAACTACATTCAAGAAGATTATTAACCCTTCTGGTGCTTCACAGGAACTAAAGCAACGTGGAAGGAAAAAATGGACATTTTAATTTTTCCAACAAAATTTTTCTTTTAGCATCAATTTTTTCATTTTTGCATGGGCAACAGGATAAAATGGACCCTAAAATTTGTTGGGCAATTTCTCCTGAGTACACAGATACCTCATATGTGGTCATAAACCACTGTTTGGGTGCACGGCAGGACTCAGAAGGGAAGGAGCGCCATTTGACTTTTTGAATGGAAAATATGCTGGAATATTTAGCGGTTGCCATGTCGCATTTGGAGAGTCCCTGTGTGCCTAAACATTGGAGCTCCCCCACAAGTGAACCCATTTTGGAAACTAGACCCCCCAAGGAACTTATCTAGATGCAGAGTGAGCACTTTGAACCCCCAGGTGCTTCACAAATTGATCCGTAAAAAAAGAAAGTACTTTTTTTTTCACAAAAATTTTCTTTTAGCCTCAGTTTTTTCATTTTCACATGGGCAACAGGATAAAATGGATGCTAAAATTTGTTGGGCAATTTCTCCTGAGTACACCGATACCTCATATGTGGTCATAAACCACTGTTTGGGCGCACGGCAGGGCTCAGAAGGGAAGGAGCACCATTTGACTTTTTGAATGGAAAATATGCTGGAATATTTAGCGGTTGCCATGTCGCATTTGGAGAGTCCCTGTGTGCCTAAACATTGGAGCTCCCCCACAAGTGACCCCATTTTGGAAACTAGACCCCCCAAGGAACTTATCTAGATGCAGAGTGAGCACTTTGAACCCCCAAGTGCTTCACAAATTGATCCGTAAAAAAAAAGAAAGTACTTTTTTTTTTCACAAAAATTTTCTTTTAGCCTCAGTTTTTTTCATTTTCACATGGGCAACAGTATAAATTGGATCCTAAAATTTGTTGGGCAATTTCTCCTGAGTACACAGATACCTCATATGTGGTCATAAACCACTGTTTGGGCGCACGGCAGGGCTCAGAAGGGAAGGAGCGCCATTTGACTTTTTGAATAGAAAATTAGCTCCAGTCGTTAGCGGACACCATGTCATGTTTGGAGAGCCCCTGCATGCCTAAACTTTGGAGCTCCCCCACAAATGACCCCATTTTGGAAACTAGACCCCCTAAGGAACTTATGCAGATGCACAGTGAGCACTTTGAACCCCCAGGTGCTTCACAAAAGTTTATAACGCAGAGCCGTGAAAATAAAAAATCATTTTTTTTTCTCAAAAAATGATTATTTAGCCCCCTATTTTTTATTTTCACAATGGTTACAGGAGAAATTGGACCCCAAAAGTTGTTGTCTAATTTGTCCTAAGTACGCTAGTACCTCACATGTGGAGGAGAACCACTGTTTGGGCACACGTCAGGGCTTGGAAGGGATGTAGTGACGCTTTGAAATGCCGACTTGATGGAATGGTCTGCGGGCGGGCAGAGCCCCTGATGTGCCTAAACAGTAGAAACCCCCACAAGTGACCACATTTTGTAAACTAGACCCCTCAAGGAACTTAACTAGATGTGTGGTGAGCACCTTGAACCCCCACGTGCTTCACAGAAGTTTGTAATGCTAGAGCCGTGAAAATAAAAAATCATTTTTTTCCTCAAAAACTGATTTTTTTTAACCCGCAATTTTTTATTTTCACAAGGGTAACAGGAGAAATTGGACCACAAAAGTTGTTGTACAGTTTGTCCTGAGTACACTGGTACCCCATATGTGGGGGGGAACCACTGTTTTGGCGCATGGGAGAGCACAGAAGGGAAGGAGCGCCATTTTGGAATGCAGACTTGATGGAATGTTCTGTGGGCGTCATGTTGCGTTTGCAGAGCCCCTGATGTGCCTAAACAGTAGAAACCCCCCACAAGTGACCCCATTTTGGAAACTAGACCCCCCAAGGAGCTTATCTAGATGTGTAGTGAGCACTTTGAACCCCCAAGGGCTACACAGAAGTTTATAACGCCGGGCCATGAAAATAAAAAAATCATATTTTTTCCACAAACATGATCTTTTAGTCCCCAATTTTTTTATTTTCCCAAGGGTAACAGGAGAAATTAGACCTCAAAAGTTGTTGTCCAATTTGTCCTGAGTACGCTGATATCCCATATGTGGGAGAAAACTACTGTATGGGCACACTTCGGGGCTGGAAGGGAAGTAGTGACGTTTTGAAATGCCGACTTGATGGAATGGTCTGCGGGCGTCATGTTACGTTTGCAGAGTCCCTGATGTGCCTAAACAGTAGAAACTCCCCACAAGTGACCCCATTTTGGAAACTAGACCCCGCAAGGAACTTATCTAGATGTGTGGTGAGCACTTTGAACCCCCAAGTTCTTCACAGAAGTTTATAACGCAGAGCCGTGAAAATAAAAAATCATTTTTTTTTCCACAAAAATAACTTTTTTAGTCCCCAATTTTTTTTTCCCAACAGTAACAGGAGAAATTAGACCCCCAAAGTTGTTGTGCAATTTTTCCCGAGTACGCTGATACCCCATATGTGGGATAAACCACTGTTTGGGCACACGTCGGGCTTGGAATAAAGGGAGCACTGTTTGACTTTTTGAACGCAAAATTTGCAGGAATCAATGGTGGCGCATGTCGCGTATGGAGACCCCCTGATGTGCGTAAATAGTGGAAACCCCTCAATTCTAACTCCAACCCTAACCCCAACACACCCTAACCCCAACCCTAACCCCTACACACCCCTAACCCTAATACAAACCTAACCATAACCCTAACCCCAACACACCCCTAACCCTAATCCCAACTCTAACCATAAACCTAACCACAAGCCTAACCCTAATCCCAACCCTAACCCCAAAACACCCCTAACGCTTATCCTAACTCTAACCCGAACCACAAACCTAACCCTAATCCCAACCCTAACCCTAATTCCAACCCTAACCCTAATTCCAACCCTTACCCTAGTTCTAACCCTAACCCAAATTCTAACCCTAAGGCTGGGTTCATATTGCGTTTTACCAGCCCGTTCAACACGTAGCGTTGACGGGCTGGTAACGGTATAGCATAACGCGATCGCGTTATGCTATACCCGCTAGTGCAGAGGAATCAGCGATGATTCATCTGTGCTAGCGGTGATGGAGCCCAGACGCTGCAGCCTGCGTCCAAGGCTCCGTCACTGAATGACGACACTCGCGAACGCATGCCGCTTCACGGCATGCGTTGCGATGCGCACACAAATGGGGTGAATGGCAGCGTTAACGGACTGCGTTACACCGCGTTATACCGCGGTGAAACGCAGTCCATCTAACGGACTGCCATAATGCAATATGAACCCAGCCTAACCCTAAGGCCCCGTGCACACGTTGCGTATTCACTTGCGGATTTTCTAAAATCCGCAGGTAAAATGACCTGCCTTTTACCTGCGTATTTAGCGCGGATTTGCTGCGGTTTTTCTCTGCGGTTTTACGCCTATAATGGAATAGGTGTAAAACCTCTGCGGAATCCGCACAAAGAATTGACATGCTGCGGATTTAAAACCGCAGCAAATCTGCGCTGAAAAATCTGCAGCATGTGCACAGCGTTTTTTTTTTACCATTTATTTGCATTGTACTGTACATGGTTTCTGGATCTGCTGTGGATCCGCAGCGCGAAATCCGCTGCGGATCCGCAGCAAAATCTGCTGCGGATCCGCAACGCAAAATTCGCTGCGGATCCGCAGCAAAATCCGCTGCTGATCCGCAGCAAAATCCGCTGCGGATCCGCAGCAAATTCCGCTGCTGATCCGCAGCAAAATCCGCTGCGGATCCGCAGCAAAATCAGCAACGTGTGCACAGGGCCTAATGGGAAAAAAAAAATTCTTTATTATTTCTCCCTACCTATGACAGGGGGGGTTCACTTACTTTTTTTTATTTTGATCACTGTGACAGTTTATCACAGTGATCAAAATAATTTTTTTGACCTGCAGGGCGCACTGCGCACGCGCCGGCCGGCGGGCGCACTGCGCATGCGCCCGCCATTTTCCAAGATGGCGGCGCCCATGAAGAATCCCGGGCAGCCGCCGGGAAGGATCCAGGGACATCGGTGGACCGGGAGAGGTGAGTATGGGGGTCGGAAGTGAGGGAGGGGATCGGAAGGTGGGGGCAGTGGAGGCCAGGACGAGGGGAGCTTTTAGTGACGGCGGTGACCAACCGCTGCCATCTTTCGGTGGCAGCGGCCGATCGCCGCCGTGAATACGTGTGGGGGAGTCAGATCTTGGTGTCCAGCCATGGCAGATGCTATTGCAGCATCGGCCATGGCTGGATTGTAATATTTCACCAATTATATTGGTGAAATATTACAGATTGCTCTGATTGGCTGTTTCACTTTTAACAGCCAATCAGAGCGATCATGGCCACGGGGGGGTTAAGCCAACCCCCCTGTGGTGAAGCACAAAGGGTCCTGTCCCTGCGGGTCGGGTGACCTTTCAGTGACCCCGGTCTCCCGACCCGCAGGGACGCGATCCTTTCATGACGCCACATAGGCGTCATGGGTCGGATTGGCACTGACTTTCATGACGCCTACGTGGCGTCACAGGTCGGGAAGGGGTTAAAGACCGACTTCAACACACTGGTCACATCTCCCCTGACGAAGCTGCAGCAGCAACGATACGCGTGGGGCTTTCCACACACCCTTGGTCCCGGGACCGTTTTTTCCCTCAGGTTATTCCTGCTTGTTCCTTCCGATGACCTTCTGGTAATCTTACTGATTTTGGTATATCTCTACCTTCTTATTTACCAGTTCAGCCTATATTTCTTCTATCTTGCAGCGTTTATTTCGGTGTTATTACACACCTTTCCCCCATTGTGCACATATCCCATTTTTCTAGGTATATCTTTTTTGTGGGAGTTATCTTGCTTGCGCTGTTATTTTTCTATTTTACCAGCGGTGGTATTTATCGGAGGTGACCCGGGTTTACCCTTGTTATCTATTTAGCACCTTCTCATGAGCTCTTGCTCCGGTATGTGAACCTGAGATTTTTTTATCTTCTATCTAACATATTTACACAGTGTTCTGTTCATATACTGCTCAGGAAGTTATTATTCATTATTGGGGACGCCTAATTCTGACTATTTGTGCTAAATCTTTATTTATTGAAGGGCCTTTGGGTGTTATGTTATGCTCTTATGCAATTTTAATTGTGTTTTATATTCTGTATGTGTGTTGTGTTGGTTTGTTTTTCAATAAAATTATTGTGATATATTTTTTCTAAATTGAGGTGTGCGCTATTTTATTCATTGGTTCTTTCTTTCTTTGGTTCAGCTGTGATAATCAGCTGACACCTGGCTGCGATCAGCTGCGCTCCCCCCAGGAGCGCAGCTGATCGCCTTGGACGTACTATCCCGTCCCTGGGAATTAAGTCCCAGGTCACATGGACGGGATAGTACGTCCGATGACAGAAAGGGGTTAAGCAAAGGGTTATTTCTAATTAGAGATCTGATTGCAGTTTTTGCATTATATACAGTCATGGCTGAAAGTGTTGGCCCCCTTGAAAATGCTCCAGAAAATGAAGTACCGTATTTTTCGGATTATAAGATGCTCCAAGATTATAAGACGCACCCCCAAATTAGAGTAGAAAAATAGGAGTTTTTTTTTTTTATGAAATGGTGGTGCTTCTTATAATCCCTGTGTCTTATTGCTTACCAGGGGTGGTGGCTGTGGTGAAGCGGGGTCCCAGGGTCACTGCTGGAGGAGGCAGGAGTGGGGTGATGTTGTAGGCCGCAGGCTGGGATGAGGGGGTGTTCCAATGTGCGGCGCGCCGTTGTGGCTGTCTGGTGCTGCTGCAGTGTCCGGTGCCGCTGCGAGTGTCCGACGCTGTGGGGGTGTCCGGTGGTGCTGCCCGGTTCTGCGTGTGCCTGGTGGTGCTACGTGGGGGTCCGGCGCTGCAGGGGTGTCCAGTGGTGCTGCCCAGTGCTGCTGCGGGTGTCTCCGGTGGGGGGGGCTCTGCCGACATTTTGTGAAAGGCCAGAGCCCCTCGCAGTTCTATGGTTTCCTGTGTGGTGGACAGGAAAATGGACGCTGGGGACCGCAAATGCACAGATAGAGATCTCGGCACCAAGATCTCGGGAGATGAGATTTCAGCGCAGACGGATTTTATCAACCAAGGTATCATTTTAATTAGTATAATGGCGCCTACCTGACAGCGTCTGTAGTTTACTGTGCTGCACAATCCTGCTGACAGGTTCCCTTTAAGCAAACATCTTATTTTTTTCTGCATTTGTATTTCTATCAGAAAATTGTAATCATAATTTTTGCTATATGGAAGGGTGAAATTAGGGGAGGGCAGGTGGGGCATTTGGCCCAGGTACAGCCAGCAGGGGGCGTCCTTCTGGAAATATGAGTCGTCCATTCTCTTAGCTCATTTTTAAACTGATAGCCATCTTGGAGAACATGTAAAATGGTTATCTGATTATGCTGCTGATATTATTATTTACTATTTGCATTTACTATTAAGTAAATGCACCGCAGGAAGAAAGCGGTGATTATGTAAGTGCTTCAATGGAGCCGAAGAGTAAAACAGTGTAAGGGTGCAGTTTGGTAGGTGGGGGGTGTAAGGTGACAGTGTTGGGACCAGTGTGAGAGGACATTATGGGGGCATAGCAAAAAGGAAATTGTATTTACCAGTCAAGTTCACAAAGGAAAATGCACAGACAGGATGTAGCAGACCCCCTTAATAAAAGAAGTCACACAAGTACATAATATTGATGAAACAACCACTCTCAGCCATGGAAATGGTGATTGACTAGTATTAGAATTGCACATAGATGAAGCTTGCAATAGGGCATAAGTCACACACATGTATAGCACAGTGCCCAGCTAACAGCCTATTAAACACCCCTGTGAAAGGGCACAGTATATGAACTTGATAGTGTGGGAGCCATATAGAGAGGGGGAAGCATGGGGGAACATTGTCAGGGAACATCAATGAGGGCACAATATGCAGAGGAAGGAATGTGAGGAAGGGCACAGTATAGGAACTGAGTGAGGGGATAGTGTGAAGAGGGAACCCAGTGTAGAAAGGAGGCAGCATTGTGTGGTACAATTAAAATAGGGCTGTTATAGCTAATTAGGGTGGCCAGTGTGGCCGTTATGGCTAAACAGGGCATAAAGTGTGGAGGTTTTTGCTAGTCAGGGCAGACATTGTGGCAGTTGTAGCTAATAAGAGTAAACAGTGTGGTGATTTTAGATAATTGCAGACAGTGTGGTTATAGCAAGTATGGGTAGACAGTGTGGTGGGCTAGTTAAAAGGGGATGATCGTGTGTAGTGTAGGGAGTCCATACAGCAGTATGAGAAACAGAGTGGTTCAGCTGCTCAATATTTAAAGTCCAACACTCAGCCTCTTGCATAGTCTAAGCAACTTACACAGGCTCTTCACCTTGCAAACATAGACCCAAATACTAGAGGTGTTTGTACCTCTACACCCAATACAAGGAATGAACAGTTCAGCTGCCCTTTAAAACCAGCTGCACCTCCTGGATTAGAGAGTTGGAATGACTAGTTCTGCCCATCTCATCTAATCTTTCCTAACAAATCTGGACCCTCGTATATTGGACCTATTAACCCTCCTTGCCTCCTAGCCAGCATTCTCCCAGATGCTTGTCTACAGTAGGTAATATTTTATAGTAGAGGACTGTGTGTTGCAATGTACCATAAGAGGGACAGTGTGAGGGTCATTATATGTCGTGAGTATAGTGAATTGCAATCATTAATCAGGGGCACAGCGTAGGACAGAAATGTTTATTCAGGAGCATTATAAAGACACTGTTATTTTTAAGTGCACCGTCTCGGGATGTGCTGTAGAAGACCAGAGAAGATGGAAGTAAAGCTATGGACATGAAAAGTCATTAGTGCATCTGGACAAGATGGAGAAAACAGAAAGAGAACTATTCCAATCACAGAAAATGTGACCTATCAGGTGCCTGGGTAAAAATGCTTATTTGTGACACTGACTAAGTCTCATCAGTACTGTAGTTCTTTTATGGTCCACAGTCTTATGATAGATGTTAACAACAACTCCTAGTATCTTCTTACCATTGTTGACATAATGGGAGTTGTAGGTTCATGTGGCACTATTTTATATGGGGCTGACCTGACATTGCTATTGATTACTGTCATAAGCTTGGCAATGTATTCATGTACTGATGGTGCTTTTGGTGATTGTAATCCTTTAATGGTGATTGTGGTGATGTATTCATGTACTGATGGTGATTGTGATGTTGTATTACTATACTGATGGTGGTTGCAATGCTGTATCTCTGCACTGTTGGTGGTTCTGTATTCATGTACTTATTGTGGTTCTGGTGCTGAATTCATATACTATTATTGCTACTAATCCTGTTCACATGTAGCAATCCATAACTTCTCAGATAACGGGATACACGGCTATGATAATAAAATATTAAATAGAAATCAAATAAGGAAAAGTGCACAACTCAAGATATAATGAAAAAATGCAAAGTTTATTAAATACATACAGATTAAAAATACCAAGGATGGCAGTGGTAAGCCGACAGACAGAAAACACGGACAACCATCAGGCAAAAAAACTAAGGATACCGCACATATAAAAATCACAGTACTTGGACAAAGTGCACAGTGCATATAACAAGGGACCGCAGTGTCACGACGTATAACAGATATATTCTATGATAGTAACATATATCTAATGAGACAACACTCTATATTTCATATTATAGAAAATATCAACATGTATACGTAGAATCTGCCAGCAATGTCTTACCTGACATAATATCCAATGTATAGTGGGTCTATACTGTGCACGTGAAACGCTGTCTCAGGATAGAGGTGGACCGGGGTCTATGCTGACCCTGAACTGGGGTCCTGACTAGTCCCTCTACCTGGAGGTACTGTTAATGGTACAGAGGTCCAGGCCGCCAGCGTAACCCTGTCTCCTGTAGATCCCTGACCACTGTAATCTAGTCCTGAGAAGGACCCTGATTACCACCACAGGGAATGGGCAGGCAACAGCTTACACACAGTCAAATACAAACGAGACAGACAGGGGGTAAAGAAAACACTGCCTTGCATACAAAACTTCCACTACAGAGGAACACAAAAGGTTAAGAAGATAAACAATAAGCGAGGAGAGGAAAAACCACAACAGGCACTCTTAGCTTAAGTCTTCTCAGAAACGATCCGCTCTGCTGGTCTGAATGAATGCTTTCACCGGCAACTTCCCCAGCAGACCAGCAGGTATATGAAGGAAGCTAATTAACAAAACATCAATCGCAGCTGGGCGAGGCTGGTCTGTCCAGCATCGAGAGAGAAAGAATTAACTCCCTCAGTGCTGAAAAACACCCAGCACCAGAAACTCAGCTGTGCGAAGTCAGGGTGTGCAATCGCGACGATCTCCGCCGCGACACACCCGTGACACGCAGTCTATAATCACATAGAGAGGATAATATCCATATATATAAATAGGAACTGAAGTCACTAACATCAATAAGCATGTACAAAGTATCGCAATAAACAGAATAAATGGTCCGAATTGATACCTGATGGGACCTGCGTCTTTGCCCACCCCTTGCTTGTGGTGTTGTAGTCATGTACTGATGGTGATTGTGATGTTGTATTACTATACTGATGGTGGTTGCAATGCTGTATTTCTGCACTGTTGGTGGTTCTGTATTCATGTACTTATTGTGGTTCTGGTGCTGAATTCATATACTGTTATTGCTACTAATCCTGTTCACATGTAGCAATCCATAACTTCTCAGATAACGGGATACCGGGCTATGATAATAAAATATTGTGTTGTCTGACAAGCTAAATGTTACTACATCTGTTTTTTTTGTTAGGAACATTAATTATTATTATTATTTATTTATATAGCGCCATTAATTCCATGGTGCTGTACATGAGAAGGGGTTACATACAAAGTTATAGATATCGTTTACAGTAAAAAATTAATAATGATAGAGTGGTACAGAGGGGAGAGGACCCTGTCCTTGCGGACCTACATTCTACGGAATAATGGGGAAGAAACAGAAGGTCGGGGGTGCGGCAGCTCTGGTGGTGGTGGCGAGGCGGCAGCTCTGGTGGCGTGGGGGCAGCTCTGGTGGTGGTGGCGTGGGGGCAGCTCTGGTGGTGGTGGCTAGGTGGCAGCTCTGGTAGTGGTGGTGAGGCGGCAGCTCTGGTGGTGGTGGCGAGGTGGCAGCTCAGGTGATGGTGGCGAGGTGGCAGCTAGGGTGGTGGTGGCAAGGCAGAAGCTCGGGTGGTGGCGAGGCAGCAGAATGGTTATTGTAGGCTTTCCTGAAGAGATGGGTTTTCAGGTTCCGCCTGAAAGATCCCAGGGTGGTGGATAATCGTACATATGGAGGCGTGAAATTCCAGAGGATGGGGATATTCGGGAGAAATCTTGGAGGCGGTTGTGTGAGGAACGAGTAAGTGTGGAGGATAGTAGGAGGTCTTGGGAGGACTGAAGATTACGTGAAGGAGGATATTGGAGATTAGTTCAGAGTTATAGGGAGGGGACAGGTTGTAGACTGCTTTGTAGGTCAGTGTTAGTAGTTTGAACTGGATTCGTTGGGGAATTGGGAGCCAGTGGAGGGATTTGCAGAGGGGAGAAACAGAGGAGTAGCAAGGAGAGAGGTGGATTAGTCGGGCAGCAGAGTTGAGGACAGACTGGAGGGGTGCAAGAGAGTTGATGGGGAGGCCACAGAGGAGGGTGTTGCAGTAATTAAGGCGGGAGATGATGAGGGCATGCACAAGAGTTTGAGTAGATTGAGGGCTGAGGAAGGGACAGATTCTGGAAATGTTTTTAAGTTGGAGACGACAGGAGGTGGCAAGAGTTTGGACGTGTGGTTTGAAGGACAGGGCAGAGTCGAGAGTTACTCCGAGGCAGCAGATTTCAGGTGCAGGAGAGAGCGTGATGCCATTTACCATAATAGATAGATCGGGTAGGGAAGATACGTGAGATGGAGGAAAGATGATGAGTTTGGTTTTGTCTACATTGAGTTTTAGGAAGTGAGAGGTGAAGAAGGAGGATATGGCTGATAGACACTCCGGGATTCTGGACAACAGAGAGGTGACATCTGGGCCAGAGAGGTAGATCTGTGTGTCGTCTGCATACAGGTGGTACTGGAAGCCATGGGTATAGATGGAAAAAAGTAGGAGCCCCAGGACAGAGCCTTGAGGGACTCCAACAGAGAGAGGGCGGGGTGAGGAGGTAGTGTGGGAGACGCTAAATGTGCGGTCGGAAAGGTAAGTGGTGATCCAGGACAGGGCAAGGTCTTTGATGCCAAGGGAAGAAAGAATCTGTAGCATAAAATTTTATAAAATTAATCACAATAGCATTACAAATGTTAACTTCTTGTAGATTTAAGCAGTCTCCAGATTACCACTAATATATTTTCATACCTACAGTTACATGATCACGAGCTTCTCTTATTGCTTCACTCAGTGAAGCAGGGGCTGATAGAATTACTACAGTACTGTGTATAGGAGGGGTCACCAAACTGATTTTTTGCCTTGGGTTCCCGAAAACCTAGATTCGCCTCAGCTATAGAAGATGATATTTTCTTCATAAATACATAGTGTTTGAGATAAGAAAAGAGCAGGATTTCTTCCTTCCTACATTTAGATCATACAGTGTAACCGGCCTCTCTGGAAAACATAAGCAACAAAGGGCTTATTCATATTTCCTTAATTCAATTACTTCCTACTGATGTTCCAGTCGGGTTCACTGACAGTAAATCTCTTTGAACATTTATCTATTCAGCACAGTGTATTATATGAATAGAAATTAAGGTGAAAAAGCTTTATGCTTTTAATTATAACTTGTCAATAAGAAAAATGTTGAAATAATTCTGTGAGGAAGTTTTAACCCACCCGGGAAATTTAACATTACATCACAAATATGTAGTATAGTCCTTTTCTGTGGAAATTCTTATTCATGCTTATGTTTGAAAATTCTCAGACAAATTTTTTTTTTCATTATAGTAATAATATTAATAGGTAAACTGACAAATTATCAATATGTCTAGGTGTGTAATAGTTTTTATGACTGGACTTTGGTTGTTTTTTGTTTTTTTCATTTAGAACAACCTTGCAAAATGAGTTAGACCAAAATGTTAAAGTCCAGAATTGCAGCATAATGGCTAGAAGGTCAGTAAAACAACCCAACAGCTGCTTACCAAAAAAAGGACCCATAACTAGGTTCACAAACATTAAATGGAATCCGATAAATTATACATGAACCTGAACACCATATATTAAAAAGGTATAAACTTTATTACAAAATATGAGATAGAAAATATAAATACAAGTTAAAAAGTGGGAGACCCAAAAACGACACCGCAATCCACAAATAAACAATAGGAGATTGCAAAAAGACACATGTTTCCAATATGGATTGTAACCCCTCTACCTAAATAACTTCTAAGTAAAGGACAAAAAGTCCACTAGGTGGGTATATAAACAATTGCCATACATAAAGTAAGAGTGTTAGCAATATTTTACCTCCTGTGGATCGTGGTGCCAGCCCCAACGCACGTTTCGGCTGTGCAGCCTTCTTCCGTGGGTGGCATCACACCAGCTGGAGCAGGATTTTATATGCATATGACACCAATAGGAGGCCACAATACATAGATCCAATTTCTAAAATATATGCCCATTGGTTCACAGGTATATACAAACATATACGCCCCATAGAAAAAGAACCTATCCATAAAGGTCCCACCTGTGGGCGGTGTGGGAATGCATTCATCCAATCATGCGTCCCAAAATTTAGCCCCATGTCTCCATGTTGTCAATAAACCGCCATAAGGGTGAATAAAGGCGATCATTGTGTGCTAAAGTAATGTACAGTCATGGCCAAAAGTTTTGAGAATGACACAAATATTAATTTTTACAAAGTCTACTGCTTCACTTTTTCTAATGGCAATTTGCATATACTCCAGAATGTTATAAAGAATGATGAGCTTACCAGCAATTACTTGCAAAGTCAATATTTGGCTAGAAAATGAACTTTATCCCCCAAAACACATTTCAACATCATTGCAGCCCTGCCTTAAAAGGACCAGCTAACCTCTTTTCAGTGATTGCTCCATTAACACAGGTGTGGGTGTTGATGAGGACATGGCTGGAGATCAATCTGTCATGATTAAGTAAGAATGACACCACTGGACACTTTAAAAGGAGGCTGGTGCTTGGCATCATTGTTTCTCTTCTGTTAACCATGGTTATCTCTAAAGAAACACGTGCAGTCATCATTGCAATGCACAAAAATGGCCTAACAGGGAAGAGTATCGCAGCTAGAAAGACTGCACCTCAGTCAACAATCTATCGCATCATCAAGAACTTCAAGGAGAGAGGTTCTATTGTTGCCAAAAAGGCTCCGGGGCGCCCAAGAAAGACCAGCAAGCGCCAGGACCGTCTCTTAAAAGTGTTTCAGCTGTGGGATCGGGCTACTAGCAGTGCAGAGCTTGCTCAGGAATGGCAGCAGGCAGGTGTGAGTGCATCTGCACGCACTGTGAGGCGGAGACTCTTGGAGCAAGGCCTGGTCTCAAAGAGGGCAGCAAAGAAGCCACTTCTCTCCAGAAAAAACATCATGGACAGACTGATATTCTGCAAAAGGTACAGGCAGTGGACTGCTGAGGACTGGGGTAAAGTTATTTTCTCTGATGAATCCCCTTTTCGATTGCTTGGGACATCAGGAAAACGCCTCATTCGGAGAAGACAAGGTGAGCGCTACCACCAGTCTTGTCTCATGCCAACTGTTAAGCATCCTGAAACCATTCATGTGTGGGGTTGCTTCTCATCCAAGGGAATCGGCTCTCTCACAGTCTTGCCTAAAAACATAGCCATGAATAAAGAATGGTACCAGAATGTCCTCCAAGAGCAACTTCTCCCAACCCTCCAAGAGCAGTTTGGCGATCAACAATGCCTTTTCCAGCATGATGGAGCACCTTGCCATAAAGCAAAGGTGATAACTAAATGGCTCATGGAACAAAACATAGAGATTTTGGGTCCATGGCCTGGAAACTCCCCAGATCTTAATCCCATTGAGAACTTGTGGTCAATCATCAAGAGACGGGTGGACAAACAAAAACCTAAAAATTCTGACAAAATGAAAGCATTGATTGTGCAAGAATGGACTGCTATCAGTCAGGATTTGGTCCAGAAGTTGATTGAGAACATGCCAGGGAGAATTGCAGAGGTCCTGAAGAAGGGTCAACACTGCAAATATTGACTTGCTGCATTAACTCATTCTAACTGTCAATATAAGCTTTTGTTACTCATATGTTTGCAATTATTATATTTCTGTCTGTGATAAAAACATCTGTCAAACACACATAAAAACCATAGGGCAGCAGATCATGTGAAAATATAATATTTGTGTCATTCTCAAAACTTTTGGCCATGACTGTACACAGGACATATCGCTATATCGGCGCACCCCGCACCGACCGGCATAACTCCAAGGCATCTGGAGGCAAGTCCCAAGCGTGAGTCAGACTCCGCCCACGTCTGACGCGGACGGAGCTGAGTCACGTCATCAGGACACCGCGCCCAAAGGCACGTCCCCCGATGTCCCAGAGCAAGCCAGGCGGTCGCGTGCGCACAGCGGTCGTCCTGGACATTATGACTAACCGAGAGTAGACTAAATGTGTCCACCGCATACAAAACGCGCAATGGGTATTGGACAAAAAGAACACACCGCCCACAATTCAGGTATATAGAAAAAGAACCCATAATGGAACATGGGAGAAAAATAGGGGCTCAGAAAGTAAGTTAATATACATCACATCCAAAAATAGAGGTGTCTAAATCGACATTTGTTATATGTAATAACGAGGGACTATGATGTAATAATTATACAAATGGGTACAATATAAATGGAAAAAACATAAATAACACATATGGAGTCTGTTATATATATAAACACTAAAGTCTTGAATATTAAGATTAAACCATTACAAAAGAAATATATAACAAGCGTCAGTAGAAGGAAAATATCCCCATATATCATACATAACAAAGTGTCAACTACAAGAAATTGTTTTTATATAGAAAAAAGCGACGCTTTAAGAAGAAAGGAGACTTCAAGATGTTCCATAAATATCGATAATCAGATTCTCCATGTAGTGATCGTATGTGGAACCTTTCCTATTTGGACAGATGCAATTGTTGAAGTAAAGGCCTGCTCAACAAAACAAACAAAGAATAAAAATTAGTAAAAACAAATTGATATAGGAAAGATGTGTATCTTCGTACCGTGTTAGCCAGTAGATAGAAAAATATTTAGACTTGAGAGTCCTCAGTGGTTGATATCTTTTAATAGCTAACTGAAAAGATGGTAACAAATTGCAAGCTAAGGGGTACAAGCGAGGTGCTAAGGGGAGCTGCACGGAAACTACAACCTTTACTACAAAAAGATGGAGGTGCTATGGGGAGCTGCACGGAAACTACAACCTTTACTACAAAAAGATGCCCGATTACAATCCATATTTCCAGACCCCCCACTACTGTGTTTTAGGCAGCCCCCAAATCTAAGAAGCATCATTGTCAGAAGCTCCCTGTCCTCCCCAAAAGCTGCAGGAACCTTTCCTTGCAACAAGAAGAAATGCAAAACCTGTCCATTTATAATGACCACGGACAAGATAAAGATTCCCAGCTCACATCAGGACTACAAGATCCCAGGTACTTTCAGCTGCATCACATCTAATGTGGTGTGCCTAATTATATGTACTAAATGTCCAACTGGGGGTCTGTGTGTGGGGAGACCGGACAAAAACTGAGAACAAGGATGAATTCTCATCGCCACACAATAAGAGAAAAAAGAATGGATCTACCTGTGACAAAACATAGCATGATGGACATGAAATTACTTGTATTAAAATCTAACTTTAAATCTGAGAGAGATAGAAAGGTTTGGGAATATAAGCTCATGATGACCTTTGACACTCTTAGTGCTGGAGTGAATATATCCCAAGGATTCATGTCCTTCTACATCAATTAAGGAATCTGCTTCTCTGACCTTCTAGGGGCATCAAAACACAATACCAGACCCCAATCAGAGGGCAATAAAACTTTCACACTCCTTATCTATGAACTGTTCCAATATTTATGTTCATCCCTCTGCCATAATGACAGTTCTACTTCACGTCACTTGTCTTATCTTATTGCATTATTTCTGTGCTGTGTTGTGTCTAAATATGTGATTCTTCAGCTTTTGTTTTAGTCTTTGCCTGATGAAGAGACCTGAGTAGTCTCGAAAGCTTGCAACCCCATTTTTGTTTCTTCGGTTGTGAAAAAGGTAATTTCCTCTGATCATTTTTGTTGTAATGACTACGGACAAGTATATCTCTCAAATTTTTACTAAGTCCCTCATTATTACATATAACCAGGGTGGATAAAAATCATGATTTTTGTAAAAAAAATCAAAAAAATCGGATTTTTTTGATTTAAATTGGATTTTTTTGATTTAAATAGGATTTTTTAATCAAGTTGTACACAAGCAAAACTTTGTCTTTTTGCAAATCAAATTATTTTACACAAATAAAAATATTAAAACAGTTGATTATGAAACCTAATAATTTTTATTTGCACTATTAAACAATCAGAATTGAACTACAGAGAGTAAGTACTTTTTAACAATAGCCTATCTCTAACGTTTGAAGTAAGCAAACATCTTCAGTGAATACATCAGTCCTTTAAGCCTACTGTTTATTTAGGACTTTTAATAGGAAAACTAGTTGTCCTGCTTTAGCAGTTCCTAAGCGGTTTCGGACTGTTGTGTGCACAAAACCAAATGAAGAAAACAATCTCTCTACTCCTGCCAATGAAGCCGATGCAGTCAGTAGCTGAGTAGCTACATTTATTATCTTCGCTGGAAGAACAAGTGATTGCGACTTCCACCAGTCCAGTGGTTTTAGTTCATTAACGACGTTATCTGCAAACATGTATTTTTGAAATGGTGCAGATTCACACTTCAATTTCAGCACAGTTGCCACAATGTCATAGTTAGTATTGGCGAGCCACTCCATTGCAGAGTTGATTTCCGCCTCAGATATTTTTTTCCTTCTGTAGATGGGATGCAAGATATTGGCTAAATAGTGTCCTTCTTTTAATGCTTGGTCCTTGCGGTGGTGTATTGCAACCTTTACATTGTTTGAGAGGTTCAAGCGATCTAGCGAACCTTCTAAATCTTTCCAAACTTCTGTGGCATCAGCTATGGTTGCAGTATCTTTCTGCATTTTATCCAACGCAATAGATATTGGCTTTAACCTTTCCAAAAGGTCCTCGGCATTTCTCTTCACACCAAGATTTAATACTTTGCTTCGTATATTAGCATCAATTTTATCCCGATGTGTTTCGCAAATGGACACTAATTTTGACCAGTTGTTAATAAACAGTTCCAAGCATTCAGCCAAGGTATTCCATCTAACATCTTGTGGTAGAACCAACTTCAGTCCTCCCATTTCCTTGTAGGTTGCATGTGCAAAATGATTATTGCGGAAATATTTAACAATTTCTACAACATGTTCCTTGACACCCGAAATATGCAGGTCTTTTGCCAAAAGATGCAACAAATGGGCAGAACAACCGTATGTAATGACATTTGTGTCATCCTCATGTGCCAGTTCCGCTCGCATTTTTGACACATTGCTTGCGTTATCAGTAACTAAGCTCCTTACTTTACATCCAAACTGTTCTTGGCATTGGTGAATTGAGTTCTTAGCAATTTCAAGTAAATATTCAGCAGTATGTGAATTTCCAGATGTGTCGATTGTGTCTGTAAGGTAAGTTTCACCATCTTCTGTTGTGACACAAGTGCAAATTATGGGGTCGTTGTGGATGTTGCTCCAACCATCCAAGCTCATGTTAACAACTTTGTCTTTCAAATATTTTGTACAAGCCGCTCTTTCTTTGTCGTATACAGCCTGAAGATGTTTTCCTGAGATATCAAATCTACTTGGTGGTTTGTAGCCTGGTCTTATTCCTTCGATCATTTGTACAAACAATGGGTGTTCAACTAGTCGGAAAGAAGAATTGGTTGCAAATATGAATTTAGCAATTAATTCATCAAAATGTTCTTTCTGGCTCGTCGTAGTCTTTAAGAGGAATTTTTCTACACTTTGCACGCAAAGTTTTTTGTTGGGCTGCTTTGTTGAAGTTGTACCCAGATATTGATTGTCACGTGCAGCACAAGCCATATTTGACCCTGAAAGCACAGTAATTAAAAATATAATTCGACTGCGTATTTGAAGAAATATAACGAAAATATTTTGAAACAAACTTTTTGAACAATGTAATGGTCCTCGTCCTATAAGGGCTGTCTCAAAAGTTATGCTACTCAAGTTTCCGGTGAAGTTGCTGTAATACTAGTAATATCAGAGCAACTGAAAAAAATTATGTCACAAAAGTTTTAAAAATGTTTTTTTAAAAAAATGGTCAATTTGGCAGACTTCAAAAGTGAATTGTAGCCTACAATAAAAAAAAAAATAGGCGTATATACACTCTTTTATTTTTACTTAACGTTAATCTTCTGTGAAATATTGCCTTAACATACATAAATTTAAATTCTATACTCCAGAACTAGTGCTAGAAATTTTTCTTTTCATAGACTTTAACCATCCCAGTAAAACGTCTGTTAAAATAGGTTGTAATTGCCAGACTTACCACTAGTGCTAGGGTCCTGGTGCATAAGAAGCTGTGGGGGTTCATTGACATTAGTTGTATCACTATCAACATCTTCATTTCCCTTCTGGTTGCAGTTTTCATAATGTGATTTCAAACGTCAAACAAGTCCTTGGATATCCTTTTGACAGTATTTGCACTTTGCTCTCCCACCTTTCTTTCCAAGCTCTGCTGGCATCTCAACAAAATGAACCCAAATAGGGTCTCTCTTACGACCTGCCATGGCTCACGCAGATCACTTCTGAAGTTTGATTGTTACTACAGCCAAGTACTGCTGACTGACTATCCAACAAGTTTGGGCATGTCAACTGAATGGAAAAAGAAACTGAAACCAAGCTACATAAAGTGAAACCAAGATAGAAGTGTGGAGTTAATTGAACAATGATTGAAAGTTTTAGATTTTAATCGTGATTTATATTAAAAAAATCTTTTGATTTAAATCAGTGATTTAAATCATGATTAAAATCACGATTTAAATCGATCTGATTTAAATAGAAAAAAATCATTTGATTTAAATCATGATTTAAATCGTTGATTTAAATCGGCGTGATTTAAATCAATCCACCCTGCATATAACAAATGTCGATTTAGACACCTCTATTTTTGGATGTGATGTATATTATGTAGACAGTTCAGGGGGTTTAACTCTGGGATCGCCGTCTCGGGTAGACGGAGTGGCATAGAAAAAGTTCAAGCACAGACAGCAGTACTGGTGAAAACTGGCCACAACCAGTTTTATTGAAATCCACAGCAACAAACATAAACCAAATCATAAACCAAAGTCCTAAGCCTGGCAGGCTGCTAGCTAGACACAGTTAGTTCCCTCACTACCGTGGTTTAGGCTCTAACAGCCTGGCCAAAACAACACAGATATTGTAATTACCAGCGCTTGGCTTCCAGGAGACTCCAGCAGTGTCTGAAGCCAGATTCAGACTGAGAGCCCTCTCTGTCTAGCTCAACCACCTACTTCTGGCTGCTTAATTAGACAGCTGAGTGCACTCTGGGTTGGACTGCAAGCCTGTACTGGATGGGAAGTGGAGTGAACGTTGCGCTGCCAACCTGCCTTCACTCCTACATTCCTCATGCCACCCAGCTAAGAAACCTGGGCGAAATGTACACCCCATCCAGTAAGCACCCCTTCACTGTCTCACAATTAACATACTCTCTGAGCTCCTATTTTTCTCCCATGTTCCATTATGGGTTCTTTTTCTACATACCTGAATTGTGGGCGGTGTGTTCTTTTTGTCCAATACCCATTTGTATGCGGTGGACACATTTAGTCTACTCTCGGTTAGTCATAATGTCCAGGACGACCGCTGTGCGCACGAGCCCGCCTGGCTTGCTCTGGGACATCGGTGGACGTGCCTTTGGGCGCGGTGTCCTGATGACGTGACTCAGCTCCGTCCGTGTCAGACGTGGGCGGAGTCTGACTCACGCTCGGGACTCGGCGCTTTGCCGCGCCTCCTGATGCCTTGGAGTTATGCCGGTCGATGTGGTGTGCGCCGATATAGCGATATGTCCTGTGTACATTACTTTAGCACACAATAATCACCTTTATTCACCCTTATGGCGGTTGATTGACAACATGGAGACATGGGGCTAAATTTTGGGACGCATGATTGGATGAATGCATTCCCACACCGCCCACAGGTGGGACCTTTATGGATAGGTTCTTTTTCTATGGGGCGTATATGTTTGTATATACCTGTGGACCAATGGGCACATATTTTAGAAATTGGATCTATGTATTGTGGCCTCCTATTGGTGTCATATGCATATAAAATTCTGCTCCAGCTGGTGTGATGCCACCCCCGGAAGAAGGCTGCACAGCCGAAACGTGCGTTGGGACTGGCACCACGATCCACAGGAGGTAAAATATTGCTGACACTCTTACTTTATGTATGGCGATTGTTTATATACCCACCTAGTGGACTTTTTGTCCTTTACTTAGAAGTTATTTAGGTAGAGGGGTTACAATCCATATTGGAAACGTGTCTTTTTGCAACCTCCTATTGTTTATTTGTGGATTGCGGTGTCGTTTTTCAGCAGCAGATGAAGGAAGGGAGACACACTAGTCATTACTAGTGGGTAGGCGGAGCCCACATAGGATAGAAACACCTCAGATTAAAAAAGTGTTGACCGGCCCCTCCAGCTTATAGGGCTCCTCCTACTCCAGCTCTCCAGTCTAAAATTTGAGGTCACAGAGGATAGTCGCTGCTGGAAGCAGCTCCTCAGAAAATTTTTTTATTTTAGTCGGACAGAGACTTGGACCGCCAGTGGTCTAGAGGTCTCAGGGGTCTCAGCGCTGCTGGACCCCCACCTCTCCCTTGGCGGATCTGTATTACCCTGTAAGGTGGTCCCTGCAGAACCCTGCCGGCCTGGGGGATGAGGATTGCTTCCCTGGCGGGGACGCAAACCGCGCTTCTGGGGTCACTGCGTTCCCCGCCCTGGGGGGAAGCTACGGGCACAGCGCCACAAATCTCTGAGGGGTCCCTGTGGCTCTCAACGGGGTGAGTACTCAACATTTTAATGTGTTTGAGTGCTTCAGCGACTGCTGCGGCAGCCGCTGTTACATGTGACATGTTGGTGACTAGTGTCTTTTGTCCGCAGGTGGATGCCTGCAGGACATGGAGAGCGGAGGAGCCCTTTTTTTGAATTTTCGCGGCGCTCTGAGCGCGCGCTTTACTACTGTCTTCTTCCGGCTTCTCTCTCAGAAGCACAGCGCGGCGGCCATTACTGGAAGCGGAAGGCTTCCTTCCTCACTCTCCTCTCCTCCCGACAATCGAAGACGCTACACCGCGGCCAGCTGGGTGAGTCGCTTCTGCCTGTCAGGGCAGAAGCTTAACCCCTTCACCCCCACAGCGCAGGACACTGAACGCTACCGCTAACGATCATTATAACGACGCATACTAATGCGATCGTTTTTTGTGATCTTTTTAATGTCGCTAGTAGCTGCCACAGTGGGCGATCTCATTGACGACGCATAAGTGGTTAGCGATCCCCTTAGCGACTTTGGCGGTCATTGCGATGTACAAATCAGCGCAATTTTTTAGCGTTCTTGTTTAGTGTACAAAGGCAAAAGAAGCATACCTTTGAGAGCACTGTCCTGCAGCTGTTACCTCATAAGAGGCACCTGGGGCTCGCACACCCTTTTCATTAAACAAGGGTTGTGGGGAGTCTGCGACATTAACCCTTTCTTTGGCGGTTAACCCTTTTTGGGGACAGCTGGGGTAGCTCTCTCTTTAAGAGCTTTAACCCTTCAGCGTTCGTTTCTTCTTTAAGAAACCACACTGTCCTAGTTACTGACAGGTTTAACCTGCCATATACTGTGTGAGGACATGTCAGATCAGGGTCCAGGAGGTGCGGACCGTCTCCCAGATCCGCTACAGGATCAGTCTCGCGTATCTGACACGCAGACCTCGACGGCGTCAGGCGCAGCGGTCAGAGGTTTTCAGTGATGTCAAAATGGAGGCCCTCGCTCGTTCTATTGATGGCCTGTCTGACCTTCTAGGTTATTGGGTGTCAGCTAGATCCTCTCAGAGGAAGCGACACAGGCCGGTGCCTTCATTCCCGCGCAGCGACTCGGAGATCTCGGGCATGGAGGGTTTCCCTTTCAAGCTCAGATGGGGAGGTGTCCGATTCGGATAAGGAGGATCGGCAGGGACTCTCTGCTTCTCTTTTGGGTCGTACAGAGGCTTTTATTGGAAGCCATAGGGAGACGTTACAGTTACCGGAGGAGGTAACTAGACGTCCTAGTAATTCGGCCCGGATGTTTTCAGGAGTCACATAGGTCGCGATCAGCATTACCACCCTGAACACGCCTGATCTCATCTGATCTCGGAAGCTAAGCAGGGTTGGGCCTGGTTAGTACTTGGATGGGAGACCGCCTGGGAATTCCAGGTGCTGTAGGCTTAAAGGAACGCCTGTTCCAGATAAGTGTTTTCAGCTGTATCCATGTACGACGGAATTGATTGATAATTGGATTCCTTCTCCTGAAGTGGATGTCCCTTTATCCCAGCTTAGCAAGTCCTCATTACTTCCTGTTAAAAGGGAAGGCGAGTTTGCAGAATCCGCTGGACAGAAAAATGGAGATGGCGGCGAAATCCATCTACGAGGCCGTGGGTCATGGATTCAGAGCATGTGTGCTTGTAAAGCTTCTCTAAGCTGGTTAGACCGTCTACGGACGGCGTGGCAAGATAGATCCCCTCTATCCGAGGTAGATGGGCTTTTTCAGTTGGAGGATGCAGCCCGATATGACAGTGATGCAGGTTTGGATACTGCGTCACTGCTGTCCAGGGCGCAATCCTAGGCAATCACAGTCAGGAGAGCACTGTGGCTTAGACAGTGGACCGGAGATGCGGTTTCCAAGCAAGGTTTGCTATTCTTAGCTTACAAGGGTGGTCAGCTATTTGGATCTGACCTCATGGAGCTGATTGCCAACGCAAAGGCAAAAGAAACGGCTTTACCACAGCGAAGAGCTGTGACTTCTGCGTCTGGCAGGCATAGTGCCGGTAGTAGTCGGCTGTCCTTTCGGTCCAGGGGACGGTTCGGTCAGCCCTCTTGGGGATCGGGTTGTCCCTCTTTTTTCGGGAAAAAAGAACGCTCAGAAATCCCGCACTCCCTGGAAACAGAGCTTCCGCCAAGACAAGTGGGAAGCTGACAAAAAGCCCGCTAAGGCGGACTGACGCCAGGGTCTCACTCGAGGGCTCTCGAGTGGGAGGTCACCTGCTCCAATTCAAACCGACTTGGGCTTCCCGTGTGTCGGACGCCTGGGTGACGCGGGTTGTGTCGGCAGGCTACTTCGTAGAGTTTTCTTTCTCGACTCCCAGACAGTTTTTGCCACTCTCGCATTCCGTCAGAGCCCGAGCTATTTGCCGCTCTACTGCGGGAGGTCGATTCCCTTCTGCAGAAGGGTGTGGTAGTACCGGTTCCGCGGAGGGCCGGGGAAGAGGGTTTTATTCCAACCTCTTTGTGGTCCCCAAAAAGGAGGACAAATTTCGCCCCATTCTGGATCTCAAAAAATTGAATTGGCATGTTCGTACCCGGAAATTCCGCATGGAGTCACTTCGCTCCGTTGTGGCGGCCCTGTCGCATAACGAATCGACATTCGGGACGCTTTTTTGCATGTTCCCGTCGGAAGGGCCCACCAACGCTTCCTTCGTTTTGCCATAGGCCAGGACCATTACCAGTTTGTGGCCCTGCCATTCGGGTTGGCCTCAGCACCCAGAGTTTTTACGAAAATTCTGGCACCACTCATGGCGATTCTGCGAAGACAGGGGGTTACGATTCTTCCCTATCTGGACGACCTTTTGATTGTGGCGTCCTCAAAGGAGGAGGCGGTGACGGCTCGCAATCTATCCCTTCAGCTCCTGGAGGACTTCGGGTGGCTGGTCAATTGGGAGAAGTCGTCTCTGGAACCGTCACAGTCAATCCTGTTTTTGGGAATGCATTCGACACGGTACGAACAGTGGTGTCTCTGCCTCCAGACAAGCAAGCGAGTCTTCTTTGACATGTAATGAAGTCTTCGACAGCAATGTCCCTTCGAAGGTGTATGCGCCTTCTGGGTTTGATGGTGGCGTCGATGGAGGCAATTCCGATTGCCCAATTTCATTCCAGGGCTCTCCAAATGCTCATTTTGAACCGTTGGGATCGATCGCAGTTTTCAATGGATTGCAGTGTCATCATCTCCCACAGGGTGCGAGAGTCTCTAGGATGGTGGTTACGTCCGGAAGTGTTATCTCTGGGGAAGTCCTTCTTCCCTCCGAGGTGGTCGATCGTAACCACTGATGCCAGCCTGACGGGCTGGGGGGGTGTCTGGAACGATCTCTGGATTCAGGGAGTATGGTCGTTGGAAGAGTCTGTCCTGCCGATCAACATCCTGGAATTGAGGGCAATTTTCCTTTGCCTCCAACACTGGACGGTCCCTTTAAGCGGTCTACCAGTCCGAGTGCAGACAGACAACGCGACGGCGGTCGCGTATATCAATCATCAAGGTGGGACGAGGAGCTTCAGGCTCATGATGGAAGTGTCTCGAATTCTGGTATGGGCCGAGGCCAGAGTGCCAGCCATCTCTGCGATTCACATTCCAGGAGTTCAGAATATCACAGCGGACTTCCTCAGTCGCGAAAAGATGGATTCCGGAGAATGGAGTCTTCATCCTAAAATTTTTGCACTGCTGTGCTCCCGTTGGGGAACTCCCCAAGTGGATTTGATGGCATCCAGGTTCAATGCCAAGTTACCGACGTTCATGTCCAGGTACAAGGACCTGAAGGCTGTGGCGGTGGATGCTCTGGTGGCTCCTTGGGACCAATTCGAGCTAATCTATGTGTTCCCGCCGATATCCTTACTTCCTCTGGTGTTGCGTCGGATCAGACTGGAGAGAGTCCCGGCTATATTGATAGCCCCAGATTGGCCATGGAGGACGTGGTTCTCGACACTGGTGTCGCTTTTGGCAGCGCCTCCACTTCCACTCCCTCTTCGCCCGGACCTGTTAACCCAAGGGCTCGTTCGTCACCCGGACCTGAAGTCTCTGCGTTTGACGGCGTGGCTCTTGAGACCGAAATCTTGACCCGTCAAGGTTTTTTCAGCCGAAGTCATTGCCACTCTGCGAGCTGCCAGAGGTCCTGCTACTACTAGGATTTATCACAAGACTTGGGAAGCCTTCTTTTCGTGGTGTTCAGGTTCTTCTAGGAACCCGAGGATTTTTTCCATTCCCAATTTGTTGGCCTTTTTGCAGTACGGGCTGGGCAAGGGTTTGGCAGTTAGCACTCTGAAAGGACAGGTTTCTGCTCTGTCCTTGCTGTTTCGGAAGGCTATCGCCTCGCGTAGGGACGTACGTTCCTTTTTTCGCGGGGTAACCCGTCAATTTCCGCCGCGGAAGGCGCTTGTGTCTCCTTGGCGGCTCAATCTTGTCTTGGAGGCTCTTCAACATGGGCTTTTTGAGCCTATGGACTCTGTTAATCTTTCCTTTCTCTCTTGGAAGGTTGCCTTCCTAGTGGCGGTCACTTCTTTGAGAAGGGTTTCTGAGTTGGCGGCTCTTTCTTGCTCGCCTCCTTTTCTGGAGTTTCACCCAGATTGCGTAGTGCTTCGCACATGGGGCGACTTTCTACCTAAAGTGGTGTCACAGTTTCATGTTAACCAGGATATTGTGTTGCCCTCGCTTTGTCCGGAGCCAAGGAATGCGAAGGAACGGGCCTTGCACACATTGGATTTGGTGCGGACTTTGAAGTTCTATTTGTCTATTACTCAAAGTTTTCGGAAGTCGGGTTCTCTGTTTGTGATTCCAGCAGGTCGTCGACGTGGGCAACGAGCTTCCAAGGATTCTATAGCTCATTGGATTCGGTCGGCCATTTTAGAGGCTTACCGACTTAAGGGCGAACCTTGCCCGATTAAGATTCGAGCTCACTCCACAAGGGCTGTGGGTTCATCGTGGGCTTTTCATCAAGGAGCCTCGGCAGCTTAGCTCTGCCGGGCGGCGACCTGGCGCTCCGTCCACACATTTACAAAATTTTATAAGGTGGACGTCAGTGCTTCCGCTGATGCGGCCTTAGGACGTAGGGTCCTGCAGGGGCTGTAGTTTAAAGTTCTTGTGAACTTGTAGTTAGCGCTAGTTGCGCATTTATTTAGGTTGTTGGGTATCTGCCTCTTTTGGTTTTTTTGCCCACCCTTATTTTCCAGGACGTCCCTCCTGACAGCACCATGGGACGTCCTCCTCTTTGCTGGGACAGGAAACACACAAGAGATTAAAAGTCCCCTCCCCGCCCCCTTTCCCTCAGTGTGTTTCCTGTCCCTGCATGGAGGGACACACAGGAGAATTTACCGGGTTCAGGGGGATCATAAGGCCACGCCAGATCCTTCCCCCTGTGAAGCAGCCCAGGGCTGAAACTCTCCAGCGGGGAGTCCCTCAGCTCCAAAGACCAGGTGCGGCAGGCCCTGGATAGCGGACGTTCCTCCAGGTGGGAGGCTCTCGTCCCGGACCTCAGGCAGGGGGTCCAAGGCGGTTCCTGGTAGGACAGCATCCCGCAGCCTGTCGGGCGTTTAGCGGTGGAACCTGTCCATGCTTCGGCTGTGACCAGCGTCTGGGGGAGCGGTTCACTTCCGGTTCGACGGTCGCACTTCCGGTGACGTCATATCCGGGAGACGCTCATCGTATGGTGAGCAGACGTTTCCTGGAACGACAAACGCTGGTGGAGACTTTCAAAGCACCTAATCGTGAGTATGTGTGCGCGTTCTGGAGGACGTGTTTGACAGGTGACATATCGCCGCTTCCCCTATCGGCAGGACGCAGTAATTTGGTCGAGCAGCCTACCTTGTTCCTCATGGATACAGACGCGGCAGATGGCGGTGGGGTAAGTGCGCCTGGCGCAAAAAATCCCAGCCATAACCTGACAGCCACCCAGGAATCCGACCTGATTAGTTCCTGTCTCCTACTATAGGACAAAGGAACTTCATCCGCTCCCATAACTACAAAAAAGGCTGGCAAAGCCTCAGCGAAATCAGCCAGGTGTCCAGTGTGTCACAGCAAACTGCCAGATGGCTATGACAGAACCCTTTGTTCTTCTTGTACCTCTAAGGTTATGAGAGATGAACAGCCTTCATTACTTTCTGAAATGAGGCGCATGATTTCTGAGGAAGTCCAGGCCTCTATATCTACACTTACTCAGCAGTGGCCATGTAGTCCTGGCTCTAGTCGTAAGCGGCCCAGATGGGAGACGGATTCAAGAGAACAAGATTTAAGCTCTGAAAATAGATCGGATTTAGAGGACGCTATTTCAGAGGAAGAAGGAGAACTTCCCCCCGACACTCAGGAAAGGAAAAAGAAATTTCTATTTCAACCTGAGGATACTAAGAATCTAATTAGATCTGTACGGAGCACTATGGAGGTCGAGGAAACTCCCAGAACACAATCCAGACAGGATTTGATGTTCGGGGGACTTACGTCTCAGAAGGAGACTGTTTTTCCTGTTAGCAATCACATTAAAACAATGATTCTGGAGGAATGGAAGAGCGCTGAACGGCGTCTAGTTTTGTCACGTGACTTCAGGGGAAGACTACCGTTCGAACCTGAAGATGTTAAATTATGGGAAGAAGTTCCGAAAATCAATACCCCAATAGCTAGAGTCACAAAAAAGACTGCCATCCCATTTGAGGACTCCTCTGGCCTACGTGACCCTATGGACAGAAAGGCCGATATTCTCCTGAAAAGAGCCTGGGAAACCTCTGCGGCTCTTATTAGAACTAATATTGCTGCCACCTCTGTAGCCAGATCTATGGTTTATTGGATGAGTCAATTGGAGGATCAGTTATCCAATAAGACTCCTAGAGCTGAGATTTTAGCCTCTCTGCCGGTTATGAATTCAGCCACAGCTTTCCTGGCTGATATGTCTGCAGAATCGGTCAGATTTTCCACTAGAAACAGCTCCTTATCTAATGCAGCTAGGAGAGCTGTCTGGCTAAAATCATGGTCCGGAGATAACGCCTCTAAGATGAAATTATGTTCTATTCCATTTTCAGGGCTTAGGGTCTTCGGACCGGCTCTGGATACTATCTTAGAATCAGTATCAGATGCTAAAAAGGGTTTCCCAGAGGATAAACCCCGCCGAGCTCAATCCTTTCGGAGGGGTTCCCTGTCTAGAAGACAGTTCGATTCTAGAGGTCAGGGAAGATCAAGCAGAGGATCATATAGGAGTTACCATTCCCAGGGAGGAAAGAACAAGAATACGTTCTTTGGCTCCTCACATAGAACAAGGAGACAATGACGCCAACTTTATTGGCGGACGACTCCGTTGTTTTGCAACAAACTGGGATCTGGTAACTCAGAATCAGTGGGTTCGCAGAACTATAGCGGAAGGTTATCGGATAGAGTGTTACGCTCCGCCACCCGAAAGATATGTTCCCCCTACGGTGATCTCCACAGACTCGGTCATGTGGACAGATCTCCAGGACCTACTAAAGCTTTCTGTCATAATTCCTGTTCCCCGAGCAGAATTAGGCAAGGGTCACTATTCCTCCCTCTTCACTATCTTAAAGCCTTCCGGAGAATCTCGTACTATAATAAATCTGAAACCCCTAAACTATTGGGTCACATACAAGAGGTTCCGGATGGAATCAATCAGGTCTACAACCCACCTTATAGACAAGGGCGCGTTCATGTGCACTCTCGATCTGAAGAGTGCATACTACCAGGTCCCAGTTCATCATACATCACAAAGTCTTCTCAGGTTTGCAGTGCAGTTGCCGACCCGGACCTGCCACTTTCAGTTTCAATGCCTACCCTTCGGGCTGGCCTCAGCTCCCCGAATATTCTCAAAATTGATTTCGGAGATTGTGGCCTTTCTAAGAAGCAGAGGTACTATTATCGTTGCATACTTGGACGATTTTCTTATAGTGGCGCGAACAGAAATGCTGCTGGTCGAACACAGAGATCGCTGCATTTCCATACTCAATTATCTAGGTTGGGTAATAAATTGGGAAAAGTCAGATCTAGTTCCCGAACAAAAGAAAGTCTTCCTGGGTGTTATACTAGATTCAAATCGAAGAATCTCTTTTTACCTCGGAAGAAGCGAGAGTCCATACAGGACGTAACAGAGGTTCTAATGAAGCACCAGCCCTCTATAAGATTCGCCATGAAGGTTCTAGGTCAAATGACGGCTTGCATTCCATGCGTCAGATGGGCACAGTTCCACTCAAGACCCCTTCAGAAAGAGATTCTTTCGTCATGGAATCGGAACTACAGCTCGTTAGACAGGACATTACATCTGTCAAAGACGGTAAAAGAATCTCTCCTTTGGTGGATGCAGCCAGACAATCTAAAATTAGGAGTAAGATGGTCGACTTCCCCTTACGTAAAGGTTACCATGGACGCCAGTTCCTGGGGTTGGGGAGCTCATCTAAAGGGCAGAATACTACAGGGCAGATGGCCAGAAGAAATCCAGTATCGATCCTCAAATTTCAGGGAGCTCTACGCTGTATGGGAAGCCCTAAGAAGGAACCAATCCGAACTCAAAGATCAGCATATCAGGATTTACTCGGACAACATCACAACAGTTTCGTTTTTGAATCACCAAGGAGGTCCCAGACATCGACCCCTTCAACAGTTGGCAGAGATGATATTCACCTGGGCAGAGCAGGTTGTCCTTTCCTTAACGGCAATCCACCTGGAAGGTTCCCAGAATGTAATAGCAGACTACCTGAGCAGAAAGAAAGTGAGTCCTACGGAATGGGAACTAAACCAGGATATCTTCAGAGATCTATGTCGGAGGTGGGGAACACCTCAAATAGACCTATTTGCAAACAGAAGAAATGCGAAGATTCCCAGGTTTTTCTCCCTGAACCCCTTGGACGATCCAGAAGGATTGGATGCCCTAAGCCAGAAATGGGAAGAACATCTGTTATATGCATTCCCACCTCTAGCGCTCATCCCGGCCGTATTACGGAAGATCAAGGAGGATCGGGCTACAGTAATAATGATCGCCCCTTATTGGCCAAAGAGGAGCTGGTTTTCTCTGCTAACAGACATGTCAATCGAAAACCCCTTAGAGCTGCCGCTGATCCCGGACTTAATCCATCAAGGTCCGATCCATCATCCGGACCCGAAGAGATTGCATCTCTCAGCCTGGATCCTGAGAGGGTGACCTTGAAGGCCAAAGGCTTATCTGACCAGGTTATAACCACAATCCAGGCCAGTAGAAAGCCAGTCACATCGGCTATCTATCTCAGAATCTGGAAACGCTTCTGTACAGTGAGTGGCGGGTCCGACTTGGTGACAGGCACTCCGAACATTCCTAAGATTTTAGATTTCCTCCAGTCAGGCTTCAACATGGGACTCAGACCCAGTACCCTAAAAGTTCAGATTGCTGCATTAAGCTCCTTCGTAGACTACTCACTAGCTTCTCACCCATGGGTGATAAGATTTGTTAAAGCTATTCAGAGACTACGGCCCACGATTAGACAGTGTCTCCCAGTATGGGACCTTACTCTGGTACTCAGGGCTTTATGTAACGATCCATTCCGTAATAACAGCACAATGCCTATTTCCTTGCTTACCAGGAAAGCAGCTTTCCTGGTGGCAATTACCACAGCTAAAAGAATAGGTGAAATTCAGGCTCTATCCACTAGAGACCCATATTTTCAAGTTAGAGACGACAGCATTCTGTTAAGGTTGGATCCTGCTTTCTTACCCAAGGTTGCTTCAGATAGTAACCGTAATCAGGAGATTATCTTACCTTCCTTCTGTGATAACCCTTCCAACGAAAAGGAGCTGAGGCTCCATTCGTTGGATGTCAGAAAGGTGGTACTAGACTACATAGATGCCACTAAAGACTGGCGTTTAGATTCGAACCTATTTGTCCTCTACGGAGGAATCAGTAAAGGGAAAAAGGCGTCTAAACCTTCCATCGCTAGATGGATTACCTCTTTAATTTCAGAGGCCTATTTAGCTGAAGGGTCAGGACCTCCGGCGGGCCTAAAGGCCCACTCAACCAGAGCATTGGCTGCCTCCTGGGCAGAGAGGGCAGGCGCCTCTCTGGAACAAATTTGTAAGGCGGCAACATGGGCTAGAATTGATACATTCTGCAAACATTATAAAATAGATGTACTTTCTAACCAGCAGACGGCCTTTGGTAGGAAAGTTCTGCAGGCTGTGATCCCACCCTAAGGAGCTTTCTTTGGTACTCCCCATGGTGCTGTCAGGAGGGACGTCCTGGAAAAGGGTCATTAGACCTACCGCTAATTAGGTTTCCAGGAGTCCATCCTGACAGCACTGGTAGCTCCCTCCCTCTTCAATACGTCATATGCTGTAATATGATTTTCAATAATTAAAGTGTTTTGTGCATTATACATGTCATGGTTCTTGATACAACACTGAGGGAAAGGGGGCGGGGAGGGGACTTTTAATCTCTTGTGTGTTTCCTGTCCCAGCAAAGAGGAGGACGTCCCATGGTGCTGTCAGGATGGACTCCTGGAAACCTAATTAGCGGTAGGTCTAATGACCCTTTTTGGACTGCTTTGGGACGTCCCACTAGTAATGACTAGTGTGTCTCCCTTCCTTCATCTGCTGCTGAAACACGGATTTTGGTAAGAACTTACCTGTAAAATCCTTTTCAGCGAAGAAGGAAGGGAGACACACATCCCTCCCATGGCAGAAGTGTGTTGTTGTGTTTTCAGATGCGGCGTGACCCTTCTCTGATAGCGATTATCTGGGCTGAGGTCGGCGCGCTAAGGCTCTGTTCCAGCATTGCCAGCTTATCGCAGTGGTCAGGTTCAGTGAGTAGTACCTGGACTGTGTGGTTGTTTCGGCTATATGCATAACCTGTCTTCTTGTTTTTTCTCTGAAGTCCTTCAGAAGGGGTTATGTTGCTACGCTGGTGATATTTGCTCTTCCTTAGCTTGGGTACGACTGGAGAGCTGGAGTAGGAGGAGCCCTATAAGCTGGAGGGGCCGGTCAACACTTTTTTAATCTGAGGTGTTTCTATCCTATGTGGGCTCCGCCTACCCACTAGTAATGACTAGTGTGTCTCCCTTCCTTCTTCGCTGAAAAGGATTTTACAGGTAAGTTCTTACCAAAATCCGTGTTTGGGTCTCCCACTTTTTAACTTGTATTTATGTGTTCTATCTCATATTTTGTAATAAAGTTTATACCTTTTTAATATATGGTGTTCAGGTTCATGTATAATTTATCGGATTCCTTGCAAAATGAGTGCGTCATTGCTCCTGTCACTAATAAACTAGCTTGAAAGTATTTAGTAGTAAAGTTAAAGTGTGAATATAAATTAAGTTCAATAAAATTACATAGAACTACAAATCAATTTTTACATAAAAATGTATCTTACAAGTCAGTTAATTGAATTTTTAGTATGAACTTATATAATCATCACTTTTGTTTAAAAAAAAAATGGTATAAATCTAAAACCTGTTTCCCCATGGAGTTGTTTATTGGAGATGTCTTCTGGTGTTTTTAGCCCCTTAAGAACAAAGCTGAAAAAGATAATTCTGGACCAGAGTGATATTTTGTAAGCATTCCACTCAACATTTTGTGCTTTTTTATTTATTATTATTATTTTTTTATTTTATTTATTTATTTTTTCTGTTGTATACAATTAATCCAATGTTTATTCTATTCTATTAACACTGTATGGTAAACCAGACCATTTATTTAAATATTTTTTTGATAAATAATCAACAATTATCATGTTCAGATGTCTGCTATTCTATTTCAGCAGCAGAAAAATAGAATTGATGTCCAAGATCGATCTGCTTGCTTACTGATACAAATGTAAGCAGATGGTGGGATTATTTTGTGACTTTACCTTTGGGTGACTGCATTGAATTCTTTTTGAAATTTTGAATTTCTAAATTAAATAAAAAATGTTTATCTTCCCAGTACATTTGGGAAAAAAACTTTTATCTGAAAACTTCTCGTATTATGTTTTGATTAACATTAATAATTTAAATTTAGGAGAAATTTTTTTTCTTTTAAACAAGAGGCAATTGGGAGGTTCAACAAACTAACACTATTGTAAACAAAAAACAGATTGGGTATCATTGTTTTCCAAGCTTCAGGACTCCTGGAATTCAGCTCTTTTATTGCTATACATATGGGATTTCAACCTGCATACAATTATAAATGTCATCCTAAATCTAAGTAAACTCATTAATTGTGTAAGTATTAGAGCCAAAAGCATGTCAGTAATTCTGTCAAGAGAGAAAACATGACAGTTTGTGCATGAAAATATCAAACTGACTCAGATGCCATTTATTCTAGTCTTTTCGAGGAACATACTTTATTGCGTTTGTCAAGAATATTAATAACATTTGATGGTAAACACAATGGTGAAAAATTGTATGTGACATCAACAAATACAGTATGTATTAGGTTTATGGTTTAACAGACCTAGTAATACTCTTCATTGAAAGAAAAGACACAAAAGAGAATATTTGCTTAACTTTAGACAGGTCACTATGAATGGGTTTAGTAACGCAAATGATAAAAGTTAAAATTTATTTTTTGTTTGAAATAAGTGAAATTGTTTTATAAATAAAGCAAATAACTAAGCATAAAAAACTTGTACTTGAGGAACATTTTACATAATTTCCTTGCCTTTTACAACAAAAGCTAAATTTGGAATTCTGCTGATCTTTTTTTTACCACCAACAGTGTGTTGTAGCAGGTCGCAAGACGATTACACAATGTGTACACTGTCCTGTAGTGAGCCATAATCATATCAATATACAGTATATTTGTGCATGTAAGTGTTTTGTTGCTATTTCTTAACAATTCATAAATTGCCTTTTAGGTAAGATAACATTTTTTTCATGGTCATTTAAAAAATATATAAAACTGGGTTATCGCTTAGTTACTATTCTCATCAGACTGTACAAAGCCCACTGCCACGATACGATGGACCACATTGTGGGTCCTTAAAGGGAATCTGTCACCACATTTGACCTATCTAAACTATTAATATGGGCATACAGGTTATAGACTGCTGAAAAAGTCCTTCTTGTGTGTCTCATATCAAATGTCTTGTTGTTGATAAATAATCTTTCATCACTTTATGCAAATGAGCTCTTCCAGGCTCTGGGGGGATGTTGCCTGGAAGATAACTGTAACGCCAATGTGTTTGTGCCTTGCTTCCCCGGCTCTACAGTTCATGTCTGTGCCCTTACCCTTTGCTCCTTTCCCCCCTTACTAGCTGGGATACTGTTGACTGTTACCTGTATGGATGCTGTTCAGTTCCCTGCTGTGCTGCGTAGCCGTACATGTGTTGTGGTGTCTATGCTCCGCTGCATGATCATCCTCGTGTGGGGTCCCTGTCTGCCGCAGTGAAAGCTATCCGCGGGTTGCGAGGTCTTCTGCAGTTGGTGCATGACTTTCCACTTGTGTCCAGGCTTGCAGCTGGTGCCAGGTGCCTTAAGCCTTAGTTTCTCTGCTGGCTATGTTGTAATGGTTTCTGTCTGTTCTTAGGGTGTGCACGAACACACCTTCCCTGCTTTTATTAAGGGCAGTGTGTGCGCTTGAATTGCTGTCGCCAGACTATTGCTGAGGGTAAGCTCCTACTTAAAGTTCCTCTTCCCTTTTGGGCATTGCCAGAGCTTCTCATTAGGTTCCTGTACCTAGCCATGTGTGTTTGGTCCTCCATGTTGCTCCTGGTCTGCCTTGTGTTCAGCTCATGTTCTGCCTGCTATCAGTGATGAAAAAGCTGATGTCTTTGCTCTGGACCTGTCCTGTCTATGTGTACTTGGCACCAAAGTCCTTGCCTTGAATGTGGATTCCTGCTGTGTGATGTTCTCAAAGTCCTTCTGTGTCTTGAACTATGTACCCAGTGACTTTCCGGTCCGAGGCTGCGGTGCTTGCACCATACCGCTTGAGTTCCTTACTAGGTCGTGTCAGATTTCCGGATCCCAGGCGACTGCTGCCTGAAGCGTAGAGCCTGACAACCACTGCTCGAGGTCCTGCCGTTGTCCCTGAAGTCCTGCCGGTGTTCCTAAAGTCCTGCCAGTGTCTCTGATGTCCTGCCTGTGTGCTGACTTTCCCTGCCTGGAGCTATATCTGAAGTCCGGAGTCCAGCTGTCCTGCCTTTGTCCTAGATGTCCAGCCTGTGTCCAGATATCCAGTCCGTGGTCCTGGATCTGACCAGCCGATGTCCTGAGCTGCTATATTGGTGCTCCTGGATCTGTGCTGTCCATGTCTTGCATGTGTCCCTGTATTCAGTTGGTGTCTTGATATCCAGTCCGTGGTTCTGGTTGTCCAGCCAGTGTTCCAGAGTCTGTCCCACTTGCGTTCCTGGACAGGCTTTTCCTTCTGTGTTCCTGGGGAGTCTCCAGTCTACTCGTGTTCCTGAACGGGCTCCTCCTCCGTGTTCCTGGGGAGACTCCAGTCTTGTTTCCTGGTGATGGCTCTGCCTGTGAGTCCTGGATCTGACCCGGCGATGTCCTGTACTGCTATGTCAGTGTTCCTGGATCCATGCTGTCCGTGTTTTGCTAGTGTCCTGATGTTCTCTGGAGTCCATCCTGTGATGACATCTAACAGAGGTCGGTGTCTGATATTCTCCTGCTGTGCCTGCGCTATGCCTGAGAAAGAGGTTCTCCTGATATGCCCGTGCCAGATGACCCTGGACTGCATCAACCCGTGATGACCTCCTGCTATCTTCTGACGTCCGTAGACCTATGATGTTCATCCTTCCTTGATGTGCGGAATCAGGAGCCTAGCATTGTCATACCTTATTTTCTGTATTTGATTTAATTTAATTTAGTAAACTTTGTTTCTTCATACCAGAAGTTGTGCCGTGTCATCCAGTCCTGCATGTTACCATCCTGTCCGCATGCTCAGCTGCCACAGACCTCGGTCGCTGCCCTTCCCTAGTCCGGGTAGGCACGGGTCCCCCTCTGTGGTCCAATGGGTCCACATTCCCTTACCTCCTGGGATGCACGCCCCATCTCGTCGTGGCCTAGCAGTGTGGGAGCATAGACTAGCTAGGCAAGCTAAGCTGCATCCATCTCGTCCGTGACAATAACTGCCTGTAGAGCTTATTTCAACCCCTTAATGACCATTGATACACCATTTAATGGTGGCAGTTAAGGGGCCTTATTCCTCAGCACAGCTTTTTAACAGCGCTGAGAAATAAGGTAATAGTGGAGGTAACCGAGACCCTGGAGAACACAATCATGGCCAGTTTTTACTGTCTCTAATCACATGATTGCCATTATTCAATGATTAACAAGGTCACAAAAAAAAATTAAGTCCCATTTAAAAAACATTTCTCCTCTGAAATGGTATAATATGTCAGAGGAGAGAGAACTAGTGTCCTTAGACCCCTACGGTACCTTGGTACCGATATCGCCCTCCCCCAGCCCCCTCCTCCTGTTCCCAAAGCAAAATAGCGGGCACATGAGCTGTACACTCGCAAAAATCTGCCTGCCTGCACCGGCAACATCAGCAACCAATTTAATTGTTTCCTGATGTTTGATCACTATCACAGTGATTAACCCCTTAACTTCCATGGATGGACACAGTCCATCATGGCAGGATGTCAGTTCCTGCACTATGACCGACTATGTCCGTCATGCATTTAAACTGTCACTGCGTGTAAACATGCAGTGACAGTTCCGTGCCTACAGCTGTCACTGACAACTGACAGGCATTTCAAGAGGTGTGGGAACCCTTGCCATCAGTCCCCGCACCCAGAGCGCTGTGATTGGTCAGTCAATCTGACTGATCGATCACAGCATGATCAAGCAGAAGATGCTGAAATTTCAGCATCTCATGCCCGGTCAGTGCAGGAGCTCAGCGCAGCAGTGGCTGAGCTTCCTGCACTAATAGCGGCGCCCACCCCTGGCTGTTAACCCCCTGATTGCTGCGATCGGGCGCGATTGCAGCTTTCAGGGGGGAAGCAGAGGGTCGGGGCCTTCTGATCGACTTCCACGCGATGTAATCGTGGGGCCCGATCTCTGCCAGGATAACCCGGGGTCGTCATGACAACCCCCGGGTCATCCATCTGCTGAAAGCCTCTGAGACCATGCTTAGCTTTCAGCATAGGGTATAATACATTGCAATGTATTATACCTGCAATGAAAGTGAAAAAGTGAAAGTCCCATAAAGGGTAAAAAAGACATTTTATTCAAAAATATGTAAAAAAAAAATATTAAAAAATAAAAAAAATTTCTTTAATAAATACACATTTTTATTTTAAAAAAATAAAACAAAAAAATACACGTTTGGTATCGCCGCGACCGTAAAAATCCCAGCTATAAAAATGTTACCCTAGTTAACCCCTATATTGAACGC
Organism: Oophaga sylvatica; assembly: GCA_033576555.1. Classification (NCBI taxonomy): domain Eukaryota; kingdom Metazoa; phylum Chordata; class Amphibia; order Anura; family Dendrobatidae; genus Oophaga; species Oophaga sylvatica. The sequence goes on from JARQOD010000001.1 coordinate 568,864,117, forward strand.
CGAAAAAAGAAACCACAAAAAAGTAGCATATTATACTTTTTTTTTATTATTCTTTTTACCGCTTGGAAAAAGTAGAATAAAACGCGATAAAAAAACCAAATGGTAATAAAAATAGTATCACTAAAAGCGCTGTCTTGTCCCGCAAAAAACAAGCCATCATACAGCTCAAGCAGCGGAAAAATAAAAAAGTTATAGCTCTCAAAATCAAGTGATGCAAAAATAATTATTTTTTTCTATAAAAGTTTTTATTGTATAAAAACGCCAAAACATAAAAAAACTATACAAATGAGGTATCACTGTAATCGTAATGACCCGAAGAATAAAGCTGCCTTATCAATTTTACCACACACGGAACGGAGAGAAGAAAAAAAACAATTCCTGAATTGCTGGTTTTTGTTCATTCAGCTGCCACCAAAATCGGAATAGAAAGCGATCAAAAAATGTTATGTGCCCAAAGATGTTACCAATAAAAACGTAAGCTCTTCCCGCAAAAAACAAGGCCTCACATAACTCTGTCGGCCGAAATATGGAAAAATTATAGCGCTCAAAATACGGCAATGCAAAAACTTCTTACAAAAAAGCGTCTTTTAGTGTGTGACAGAAGCTAAACATTAAAAAGGATGTAAATCGCACAAGGAACGACGTAAAAAATAAAACCAATTGTTCTCCTGTTGTGGATTTGTTCATTCTGCCTCCCAAAGATCACAATAAGGCGATCACATTAGTTTACCCCCACATATGGGGTATCAGCGTACTCAGGACAAATTGCACAACAGCTTTGGAGGTCTAATGTCTCCTGTTACCCTGGTGAAAATAAAAATTTGGGGGCAAAAAAAAAAATCATTTTTGTGGAAAAAATTATTTTTTTATTTTCACGGCTCTACGTTATAAACTTCTGTGAAGCACTTGGGGGTTCAAAATGCTCACTACACAACTAGATAAGCTCCTTGGGAGGGTCTAGTTTCCAAAATGGTGTCACTTGTTTGGGATTTCTACTGTTTAGGCACATCAGGGGCTCTGCAAACGCAACATGACGCCGAGCAGACCATGCCATCAAAGTCTGCATTCCAAAACGGCACTCCTTCCCCTCCAAACTCTGCCATGCGCCCAAACAGTGGTTCCACCCCACATGTGGGGTATCAGCGTACTGAGGACAAATTGCACAACAACTATGGGGGTCCTATTTCTCCTGTTACACTTGTGAAAATAAAAAAATTGGGGCAAAAGATCATTTTTGTGGAAAAAAATGTTTTTATTTTCATGGCTTTATGTTATAAACTTCTGTGAAGCACTTGGGGGTTCAAAGTCGTCACCACACATCTAGATAAGCTCCCTGGGGGGTTTAGTTTCCAAAATGGGGTCACTTGTGGGGGTTTCTACTGTTTAGGCACATCAGGGACTCTGCAAACGCAACATGACGCCCGCAGACCATTCCATCAAAGTCTGCATTCCAAAATGGCGCTCCTTCAATTCCAAGCTCTGCCATGCACCCAAACAGTGGTTCCACCCCACATGTGGGGCATCAGCACAACAACTTTTGGAGTCCTATTTCTCCTTTTATCCTTGTGAAAATAAAAATGTGGGGGCAAAAAATCACTTTTGTGGAAAAAAATATGATTTTATTTTCACGGCTCTATGTTATAAACTTCTGTGAAGCCCTTGGGGGTTCAAAGTGCTCACCACACATCTAGAAAAGTTCCTTAGGGGGTCTAGTTTCCAAAATGGGGTCACTTGTGGGGGGTTTCCACTGTTTAGGCACATCAGAGGCTCTCCAAACGCAACATGGCGTCCGATCTCAATTCCAGCCAATTTTGCGCTGAAAAAGTCAAACGGCGCTCCTTCCCTTGCAAGCTCTGCCATGCGCCGAAACAGTGGTTCCCCCACATATGGGGTATCAGCGTGCTCAGGACAAATTTCACAGTAACTTTTGGGGTCCTGTTACCCTTGGAAAAATAAAAAGTGGGGATGAAAAGATCATTTTTGTGGAAAAAATTATTTTATTAATTTTACGGCTCTATGTTATAAACTTCTGTGAAGCCCTTAGGGGTTCAGAGTTTTCACCACACATCTAGAAAAGTTCCTTGGGGGGTCTAGTTTCCAAAATGGGGTCACTTGTGGGGGATTTCCACTGTTTAGGCACATCAGGGGCTTTCCATACGCGACATGGCGTCCGATCTCAATTCCAGCCAAAAAAGTCAAATGGCGCTCTTTCCCTTCCGAGCTCTGCCATTCACCCAAACAGTGATTTACCCCTACATATGGGGTATCAGCGTACTCAGGACAAGTTGCACAATAATTTTTGGGGTCCGGTTACCCTTGGAAAAATAAAAATTGGGGGTGAAAAGATAATTTTTTGGAAAAAATATGATTTTTGAATTTTACGGCTCTACGTTATAAACTTCTGTGAAGCCCTTGGGGGTTCAAAGTGCTCACCACACATATAGAAAAGTTCCTTGGGGGGGGCTAGTTTCCAAATGGGGTCACTTATGGGGGTTTCCATTGTTAAGATACATCAGGGGCTCTCCAAACGCGACATGGTGTCCGCTCTCGATTCCAGCCAATTTGACATTCAAAACCTCAAATGATGCTCCTTCCCTTCTGAGCACTGCCATGCGCCTAAAGATTGGTCTTCCTCCACACATGGGATATCTGTGTACTAAGGAGAAATTGCACAACAAATATTGTTGTTCATTTTCTCCTGATACCCTTGACAAAATTAAAAAAAATTGTGTCCGAAGTAAAATTTTTGGGAAAAAAAGTTAAATGTTCATTTTTTCCTTCCACATTGCTTCAATTCTTGTGAAGTACCTAAAGGGTTAATAAACTTCTGTAATGTTGTTTTGAACACCTTGAGGGTGCAGTTTTTAGAATGGTGTCACTTTTGGTTTTTTCTGTTATATTGATCCCCCAAACTCACTTCAAATGTGATGTGGTCCCTAAAAAAAAGTGGTTTTGTAAATTTTGTTGGAAAAATTAGAAATTGCTGGTCAACTTTTAACCCTTATAACATCCTAACAAAAAAAATTGTTTCCAAAATTGTGCTGATGTAAAGTAGGCATGTGGGAAATGTTATTTATTAACTGTCTTGTGTGACATCACTCTCTGATTTAAGGGTACAAAAATTAAGTTTGGAAATTGCAAAATTTTCAAAGTTTTTGACAAATTTATGTTATTTTCATAAATAAACGCAAGTTACATCGAAGACATTTTGCCACTATCATTAAGTAAAATGTCCCGAAAAAACAGTCAGTGGGATCCGTTGAAGCATCCAAGAGTTATAACCACATAAAGTGGCAGTGGTCAGAATTGTAAAAATTGGCATGGTCATTAACCTACAAAGTGACTTGGTCCTTAAGGGGTTAAACTCCCAATATTTAGTAAATATGGCATCACTTGGTCTGTGCTTCTCTCTTTTCCCCCTTGTAGTTGTTCTGGGAGAGAAAAGAGATACACTATGCTCAAGTGTTGCCTGTCCGATAAAAAATCAAATCAAAATCAAATTTCTAGATCCGTTTCAATAAATTCTTTCCAATCTGCTCTTCACCCTTGATCATCTTCCCATGTGTCATTTCCCTAGTCAGATTAAATTTTATTTCTTTTTTTAATTTATAATGTTTATGTAATTCTTTCTTTGCATTTAGCTAGACTAAGGCTTAGGATTTAAGGTTAGGGTTAGGCTTAAGGTTTTTTCAAAAGTTAAAAAGTATCTGTAAAAAATAAAAAAAATTACTACTATTATGTTAGGTTTAGCTTTACTAGTTTTTAGATTAGATTTTTTTTGTTAGGAAATCATATAAAATAAACTAATGGCCCACAGAATGTTCACCGCAGAGCAAGCATACACCCTGCTTTGCCCCGGCAGTTCTGGGAGTGAGATGGAATCTGCTTCTGAAGTAGTAATGTTTTCAGCCAGTGACGACTTCTCTTCCTCTATGGGATCCCACAGCACGATAGTAGCAGAGTCACTCGTCACTGCTGAAAGGTCAGAGGAAGGGCCAAGTTCTGCAGTCCCTCCTCCCAACAATGCATTTTCCCCTCAAATTTTCCCATTTCTAGCAACCTCTGGAATAAAAGTAGGTGTCACAAATGTTACCCCCTTTGAATTTTTCCAAATTTTTGTTACCCCAAAAGTCCTACAACTGATTTCCCACCAAACAAATTTATATGCCCGACAATACATTTCCCAAAAACCCACATCCTTTCATTCCCATTCATGAATACCCTCAAATGTCCCTGAAATAATTTTTTTGGGGGTATTACCCTCAACATGGGCTTAGTAGATAAAAATGCTCTCTGTTCCTACAGCAACAAAATCTGTCCACAGCAACCTTGTATTTGCAGCCATCATGATGACCCAAGCCCATTATGAAACCCTAATGAGATTTTTTCATTTTAGCTCCCCCAAAAATGACTCCAACTGTGACTGGCTTAGTAACTTGAGACCCCTAATTTACCTCCTAAAGGATTCATTGAGTTTCAAGGGCTGTCTTTCATTCCTTAAATGTATCCCCTCCAAGCGAGCCAAATACGGTGTCAAATTATACAAAATGTGTGAGAGCACATCAGGGTACATGTGCACCTTTCTAATTTACGAAGGTAGGGACCTTCAAATAAACCCACCAAACTGCCCCCAGACAATTGGCATCCTAGGTAAAATTGTCTGTGAACTAATGATGCGATTTCTACATCAAGGCTACTACATGAACACCGTTATTTATATATTTTATAGATAATAAATTATAGATAAAATATAATTATTATACTAGTATCCCTATATATAAATTCCTCACACTACAAATAGAGGGGCCGGTCAGAATAAAACAAGTAGGTTTTCTGCCACAGTTAATGGGAGAACTTGCACAATTGGTGCTGTATGGGTAGCAATCTGGATAAGGTAGATTGCTACCTTTTAATACCAGGCCCTGGTCTTCCTCTTCACAGGAATGTTTGAAGCAACTCATTTGACAGGTTAACGCCTCCTATAAATTTATTATAGTCTGTTATGTAGACCATTTTTTACTTGTCCTTGGTGGGGCCCCTGTGTCTGACCGTCACAGGTGTCCACATGTAGCGTGGCGAGCATAAACACGTCTTTTCACTTCACTGCATTAACCCATTATTAACCCATTAGCCACCGCTACAGGGCAATGGGAATAGACGGGCTAAGTGCCAGAAAAGGCACATCTAATAATAGATGTGCCTTTTCTGGGGTGGCTGGGGACAGATGTTAGTAGTCAGGGGCGGCAAAAAAAAATGCTCCCTCCCTAGGCTATTTTTATCTGTCTTCAGTCACTGGCTTTCCCTGTCTGGTGGAGAAAATACCGTGGGAGCCCATGCATTTTTTTCAACGAATTTACACATTAAATTAACACATACATGTATGAAATTTTGCACACATACACTCATATAATTGTTAGTGAAAACCATATATCAAACTACATGAAATGAAATGGTTTACTGTATGTAAACCATATGTCATTTCATGTCGGGTTCTGTATGATTTTACAGAAGCCGGCAATTGAATTAGCGGCTATTATACTATGTAGCAGTGTATGAACTATACATATATGTATATACTGTATATATGTCACAATGACGTGTGTGTATATATATATATATATATATATATGTACTAGATGGTGGCCCGATTCTAACGTATCGGGTATTCTAGAATACAGTACAGACCAAAAGTTTGGACACACCTTCTCATTCAAAGATTTTTCTGTATTTTCATGACTATGAAAATTGTACATTCACACTGAAGGCATCAAAACTATGAATTAACACATGTGGAATTGTATACTTAACAAAAAAGTGTGAAACAACTGAAAATATGTCTTATATTCTAGGTTCTTCAAAGTAGCCACCTTTTGCTTTGATTACTGCTTTGCACACTCTTGCACGTCAGCTTCTTCCTCTCTGGTGCGGTCACGTGGTACCACTCATTAAGGTCATGAATATGGATGCCACGCCTATGGGAGTGGAGTCGCGTCCATATTCATGACCTTAATGAGCGGTACTACGTGACCGCACCGCACAGGATAGAAGCAGACGCACCGGGACAGGGATGCAGGGACGGAAGTTGAGTATGTACTGGTGATGACTGCTGATCTCCTGATGATAGCCTGCCCCATAGATTAACATTGGTCCGAGTGCAATGCGATTTTTTTCTCGCATTGCACTCGTCCGTATTTCTCGCTAGTGTGACTCCGGCCTTATTGTGAGCAGGTTGCAAGATGCAGTAATGGAAGGAGAACAAATACACACAGTATGACATGGACATATGGTATAGATGGTTTATATCACTAAATTCTACATGTGTCCATATGGATTATACAGCTTATCATCATAACTTTAGAGCAACCAGACAAAGAACCAAATGATGACCAACAAGCTAATATCAAAAAATGGTACAAAATTTTTATTTAGAACATTATAAAAATACACACACCAAATATTGGGATAGAGGTGGGGATAGGGAAACTACAACTGCACAATGCAGGATCATATAGCGACACATTCATCTAGGTATAGGACATTTATGTGTAAAGTATATGTAATCTAAACATCACTAATGATTAATGGTATCTGCTGCCAATATTAATAATTAATATACCATCCAGCCAATATAAGGCTATTGCAAAGACATTATATATACATACATACTTAGATTACATACTAATACCAATAATTATAGGTGGCTATAAGGTATGTATAATCACAGAAACCATTGCCAATTACCAGTTGGCATCTAGCAACTCCATATACATGGCTATACTGGTAACAAGGAACACTGTCCTGAAATCAAGATATTTACCGGTGGGTAGTGTTGAGCGATACGATACTGCAAATATCGGATATCGGCCGATATTAGCTGTATCGGCCTTTCGATTCCGAATACCGATATTTTCGTCATATCGAATACCGGAATCGGGATTGTCACTGTCATTGTCAGTGTCCGTCGGTCGGGTCTGTCACTGTCAGTGTCCGTCGGTCGGGTCTGTCAGGAGTCAGCGGCACTTACCTGGCAGAAGATCTCCGGCGGTCACGGCCTGGACTGCTTCATGGCCGCCATCCTCTTCTCCCCGGCGGTCACATGCAGTTTCTCGCGATAACTGCAGTGACTGCTGGGTAATCCCGGCCATAAAGCAGTCAGTCCGATGACGTCACCGCCGGGGAAGCAGGTGATCAGCTGTGCTGCGCCGGGATGACAGGCTCTGCCTGTCATTCTGATGTAGCAGAGCTGGATCGTCGTGGGACACTCGTTACTATGGACTGCGTCAGACAGGTGGTATACTGCTGTTTTTTTTCATTTTTTTACAGGAGATCGATGGCGTCGCAAGATGAGACTGTAATAAAAGTAATGAAAACTGTGTTGTGTTTTTTATTAAATTTAAAAAATTTTTTATGAACATTCACCCGTCCGGGTACATCAACAATTTAACTATTTACATATTTAACTATTTACATACAGGGACCCTGTCCGGGTTATTTATAATTCTTTGGCAGGGGTGTTCCAGGTACCACCTGGTACTCTTCTGATGCTTGCCAAACATCCGAGACACCAAGGACCACCAGGACCTGATGACGTCGTGTGGCCTGTACAATCAAGTCGTGACCCGCTATCTGGGTCTGTGTGGCCACCTCTTTCATCTCCCTCCGGGTCTGGACCCCTATGTCCCGGACTGAACGAACCCCAGGGGGCCTAACAGGCGCCGGGTACGGGCCAGCTATACTTATCATGTCCATAGCTGGGGCTGCTGAGGAGACCACTGAGGGAGGCTGGGGAGATTTACGGCGTGGGGTGGGCACTTTTGCAGAGGCCTGGATGTGGGAGGCTGAAGGCTCCGAGGGTCTCACAGGTTCCTGACACTCTGGGGAGTAGGGGTCGCACCTGGTAACATTTAGGGCGTACCATCCATTGTAACCCCAGTGTCGGGTGTAAGTCACCAAGTCTCCTGGCAACAGGTCCCTCCCCGGGTGTCCTTCTGGGAGGTGAGCCTCCACGTCCCGCCGGTTCACAAAAACTTCTAAATAAAGTCCAGGCTCCTGGATGAAGCCCCAACCACCTTTCAATTTAAAGCTCCGTACTGCACCCTTACGCCGCGGCTCCCACAGGGTTCCTTTATCTTTTCTCATCCGGTCCTTATCTGCCCGGTCCTTCTCCAGCTGACGTTGGCGAAGCTTCTGGGATTCGCGCTGCTCCCTTTGTCGCTCTGCTTCCTTCTCCCAACGTCTCCACTCTTCCTCCTGACGCCGGTTGAAATTCTCCTCCACCAGCAGCTCCATGTCTCCACCATCAAACTGCAGCTTACAGTGTCCGGTTTGTGGCAGCTCTCCTGGCGCCCCCCAGTCCTGGCGGCGTTCACCTGCGGAGGAAGCAGCCGGCTCTGGAACAGATGACAGTCGGGGCTCCGGTACAGACTGGTAGACCTCTGGTGCCTGCGCGGCCTCCTCCATGAGGACGGGTGTCGCTTCTTCTGTCTCAGCGACGGGGGCAGACAGCGGGATCTGGGGTGCTGCCGGTGCAGAGGTTTTTGCAGGAACGGGTGCCTCCACTGCGACAACGTCAACCGGATCACATTGCAAGGGCTGGGATGCCCGCACGGACTCCTCTACTAGAACGAGTGCCTCACCTTCCGGTACAGACACTTCAGGTAAGGGATTGGCGCCGCTCCAAGTTTAGTTTTAGGGCACGCCAGCTGGCTTCCATCCTGGCGACCTCCTCCCGGTGCCGGGCCAGGCCTCTTAGGGTATCCTCCGCTTCTTCCAGCGTAGGAGGGTTTCCAGGCCGGGTGCCCAACGGTGGTTCCGTGGCGATCGGGTCGCTTCCGTGGGGGGAGAGCTCTGACTGCTCCATCCCTTCACACTTCTGCTCGTGTCCATTAGCCATCTCTGCCAAGTCACATGTGTCATTAGCATCTGGAGAGGGCCCCTCTTTTGTAGTGAGGCGGGACCTTCGTGTTAGTTTCCGCACACTGAGGAGGATGAGGAGGCGGAACTCAAGAGCTGTGGGGCACGATCTTACATTGCAGTACCATTTAGAGTGGTCGGCCACTGAGTGAGTGTACACCCACGAAGAGCACGCCCTTCTTCTTCACCAGTGCCTCGTCGTGACGCAGATATGGCGGAAAAATGGCAAATACATTCTCTGATGATTTTAGCAATTCTCAAGCACAAAACCAGTTCAATTCAGGCACACAGGACTCGCTTATAGCGAGCTACAGAATCCTGTTCGTGACGCCCAAGTTGAGTCGCACAGAGCAAGAGGTTTTGGGGGTACTCGGCACCGAGCCCGTCGACTTCTATGGGGTATGTCACGGCTTTACCCGGCAATTGAATCAGAGTCTATTTTACTATGTAGAAGTGTATAAACTATAAATATATGTATATATATATGTCACAATGACATGTATATATATATATATATATATGTATTCTATGTGTGTATATTTTGTGTTTACAACGAAAGAAAGGTTTTTTTTGGTTGCGATTTTTTGTTCCCATAGACTTACATTGGACTTCCGGTATCGGAATCGGATATCGACGATATTTAGTGATATCGGCGATACCATTTCGATACTATATTTTTAGATATCGAGCAGTATCGCTCAACACTACCGGTGGGTAGTTGTCAAGAGGCAATGGCGGTCCCGATACCTAGACAAGCGCGTCCGCCCCGACGTGCGTTTCGGACCTTCCTTCTTCAAGGGGCCTGATCAAATGTGCTCATAGCCCTTCTTAAATAGGAACCGATCACCGCGCGGTAAACCGCGCTACCAGAAGTCGCGTCCTCAGCCCGGAAGTGACACGCACTGTCTCCGAGGCAACCGCGATGCCAGCCGGCTTCGGCGTCACACAGTGGGAGGAGCCGGGGCGGGCTTCTACCACTGCATATTGACGCCGAAAGCCGGCGGGGGCAGCGGTGACAGGGAGACAGGCGCGTACAGGACTAGAGTACTGGACTTATACATATATGCAGATAACGATTACACAGAATTACAGATACATAAAAACAGGGCAAACAAAGAACAACAATATTATAATACAATAGAGTAGTTTGATGTGGCATATCTATATAACAATTAGATATGTGTAGATAGAATAATTCATAGAGGACCAATATCATTTCATCCATATAGGACACTTCATAGCCTCAATTCAGGAATAACAGCGCCTCCATTGGTAGACAATAAGTATCTCAGCACTACTCCATCGCTTTCACATACAGGGAATAACTAAAAAACTAAAATATACAAATAGTTAAAAACAATTTAAAAAAGAAACCACACCTAGCAGATAAGTCTCCCATAAATGAGAGCAGTAATTAGAGAAATGGGGCATAACTAATATTTTCGTTGAGTCCAGATTGATGGACCGTACCCAGTGTTCATATCCACCTGGACTCAAGCTGGGCTAACCTTCTGGTAACACCACCACCCCGGATACCCACTTGTAGCATATCAATGCCCCCCACCCTGAGAAGCATACCATCACAGTCATGAAACTTTTTAAAATGGCGGGGAATCGTTTTGAGCATAGCTACATCCTCGACGGCCGCTGCTGCTTCAATACCTAATACGTGTTCCCGTATACGTATTTTCAGCTGCCTAGTTGTCATACCTACGTAAATCATTTTACATGGACATACCGCGTAGTATATGACATTTTTACTGGAACACGTAATATATTTTTTAATTTTATATTCACATGTGCCTTCTTGATTAACAAAGGTATCGGCTCTGTCCATATTAGAACAAGCAATGCAGCGGCCACACGAGGAGCTGCCACAGCGTTCCGCCATTTGATCAAGGAAAGTCACTACTGGCACACCAGTATAGTGACTACGGACCAGCAGGTCACGTAAATTCCTAGATCTTCTTGCTGCAATGGAAGCCCTCTCGGGGAGGAACCGTGAGATGATCGGGTCCACCTTCAATATATGCCATGACTTGTCAAGAATCTTTCTCATCCATGAAAAATGTGAATGGAAATTGGTGACAAATCTCAACTTCCCAGAGTCCTTATTGGGTCTTGTCCCATATAAATGTGTATCTCTTGACGAGTACTTAGCCCTATTAAACGCCTTCTTGATCATGCGGTTGCTGAAACCACGTTCCAGCAAGCGCAATTTTAGATCTTCTGCCTGCCTGAAAAAATCTTCATCTGTAGAGCATAACCTTCGTAATCGCAGGAATTGTCCAGTAGGGACAGATTGAATCATGTGACCCGGATGGGAGGAGGATGTGTGTAAAAGCATATTTGTCGCAGTTGGCTTGCGAAAGATATCCGTCTGTATTTCTCCTTTATTATCCTTTTTCAGCATAACATCCAAAAATTCTATAGAAGTAAGTGTCACATTTACAAGTAATACGGATATTTTGATCATTATCATTGAGGGATGACATAAAGGCATGAAGGCTATCACAAGACCCCTGCCAGATCAGCAATATGTCATCGATGTACCGCGTCCAAGAATGGCACATCGGCGACACCTGATCTGGCAGGGAGAGGTCTCTCTCCCACAGCCCCAGGAACAGGTTAGCTTATGCAGGGGCAAAGGATGCCCCCATAGCTGTTCCCTGGAGCTGCAGGAAGAAAGACCACTTAAAAACAAAAAAATTGTGCGTCAGTGTAAAGCTCAGTAGCTCGATGACCAATTCTCTAATGTCTCCGGGAAGATTGGACATCCCCAGAAAGAATGTTGTGGCCCTGAGTCCATCTTCATGCCTGATAATAATAATAATAATAATCTTTATTTTTATATAGCGCTAACATATTCCGCAGCGCTTTACAGTTTGCACACATTATCGTCACTGTCCCCGAAGGAGCTCACAATCTAGATTCCCTATCTGTATGTTTTTGGAATGTGGGTGGAAACCGGAGTACCCGGAGGAAACCCACGCAAACACGGGGAGAACATACAAACTCCTTGCAGATGTTGTCCTTGGTGGGATTCGAACCTAGAACTCCAGCACTGCAAGGCTGTAGTGCTATCCACTGAGCCACCGTGCTGCCCATGTTGGTGTACAGGGACTCCACGTCCCCTGTCACCAGCATCATATCCTCTTCAAGATGCAATCCATCTATCCGCTTTAACAACTCTCCTGTGTCTTTCAAAAAATATGTCAACCCCTCCACCAGTGATTGGAGTTTTGAATCTATCCATCTATTTACGTGCTCCAGATAATTCCCCCTTCCAGATATAATGGGACGACCCGGGGGCGTCTGCGAGTCCTTGTGAATTTTTGGTAACAAATAGAAGGTCGGGATAGTTGGCTCCGGCACAATCAAGGCCGCAGCCAATTCTTTAGATATAACGCCCGCCTCTTTTGCCTTATTGATAATAATATGGAGGTGTGAAGAGTAGGCGGACAAGAGGTTAAATGTAAGCCTTTTATAACAGATTTTATTTTCCAATTGACGGAACGCTTCCGCCTCATAAAGTACCTTAGGCCATACCATATTACTACTTTACCCCTTTTGTCCGCAGACTTAAACACCACATCGGCAAATTCTGAAGGACTCGCAGACGTCCCCGCTCCTCCCTTGTAAGATTGTCATCATGTACATAATGTGGGATCTTCAAAAATTCTTTACTCACAATCTGTACTAGTACTCTAGTCCTGTATGCGCCTGTCTCCCTGTCACCGCTGCCCCCGCCGGCTTTCGGCGTCAATATGCAGCGGTAGAAGCCCGCCCCGGCTCCTCCCGCTGTGTGACGCCGACGTCGGCTGGCGTCGCGGTTGCCTCAGAGACAGTGCGCGTCACTTCCGGTAGCGCGGTTAACCGCGCGGTGACCGGCTTCTATTTAAGAAGGGCTATGAGCACATTTGATCAGACCCCTTGAAGAAGGAAGGTCCGAAACGCGCGTCGGGGCGGATGTGCTTGTCTAGGTATCGGGACCGCCATTGCCTCTTGACAACTACCCACCGGTAAATATCTTGATTGCAGGACAGTGTTCCTTGTTACTAGTATAGCTATGTATATGGAGGTGTTAGATGCGGACTGGTAATTGGCAATGGTTTCTGTGATTATACATACCTTATAGCCACCTATAATTATTGATATTAGTATGTAATCTAAGTATGTATGTATATATAATGTCTTTGCAATAGCCTTATATTGGCTGGATGGTATATTAATTATTAATATTGGCAGCAGATACCGTTAATCATTATTGATGTTTATATTACATATACTTTACACATAAATGTCCTATACCTAGATGAATGCGTCGCTATATGATCCTGCATTGTGCAGTTGTAGTTTCCCTATCCCCACCTCTATCCCAATATTTGGAGTGTGTATTTTTATAATGCTTTAAATAAAAATTTTGTACCATTTTTTGATATTAGCTTGTTGGTCATTGTTTAGTAATGGAAGGAGGCAGAGCATGGATTAACATGGGTTTATTTAAACAAAGGATACTCCATGCAGGGAGAGAGTAGGGTAAATACTGATTTGAGGGGAGAATTGCAAACTGGTACAAACAGGTACGGGAAGGTTGAAAAGAAAGTTCAGTAATGTTAAACTTATCAGTCCGTTGACGTAAAAGATCTCCATCCTGGATTCAAGCGTTGGCGCCAAGGCCGTGGTGCGTAAGGGGTCCGGCGTGGTCCTGTAGGAAATGGCTTCCCGGGTTCTGGTGACAACGATGGATCCTTGCTGTCCTGACGGGGGTCCTGGGTCCAGAAGGTTAAGTAACAGAATGGTTAGAGTTTTTTACACTGCCAGAGTCTAATGTTACTTGGCAGTTGCACACAGATGTATCAAGATACAGTTCTCTGAGGGTCACCCAGCTGCCCTGTCTCTGCACGCGCGCGCTTATGCCCTGACAGAAGTCTTTCTCACTCACAGTCACCGGTGTCAGCTGGCACTTTGCCAATCTCTGTTGGCAGTCTCTGATTGATGATCTGAGGCCCCTAAGAGCTGGGCCTGCTCTGTCCCGATGCTCAGAGGTCAGAGCACTGACACTGTCCTCCTGCTCACCACGTGTTCCCACCAAGACTGCCTTATTTCCCGTGTGCTGCGCCTTTTTTAGCTTAGCCGCGCCCCATATCCCAGAGTGCAAAGGTCGGTCCGGGGTTTTAAGCTCTCCCGCATGGGTGCAACATGGGTGACTGTTATGTTATGGTAGCTGAGGAGGCAGGAGCAAAAAACCGCATAGGCAGCCTAACACCAGAGAGGTTGGAAACTAATAGGTTGCAGACCCCTAAACTAACCGCACAACTAGAAGCAGCCGTGGAGCGTACCTATGGTGGTCCTAGACGCCTCGGCACAGCCGGAGAGATAGCTATCCCTGAAGATGGAAAGAGGAAAGCTAACTGCCCCGGAGTAGACCCCAAAAGAGTAGGAAATCCCCAAACATATAATGGCGGTTAGACAAGATGAAAATATGAACACAGACAGAAAATAGATTGAGCAAACACTGGGGCCCAAAACTGTCTAGATAGGATAGCACAGGAGAGAATACTTTCTGCTACCCAGAAAATCCCTAGGAAAAACTTCAACACTTCTGAATCCAAAAACACTGAGACCACACAGTCTCCGAAGTCATCTCCAAAACATTCATAACAGTTCCCCCCCCTTATGGAGGGGTCACCGAACCCTCACTTGTGCCACCAGGACGATCAGGATGAGCTCGGTGATAGGCACGGACCAGTCTTTCAGCATGAATGTCAGAAGCAAACATCCACGAATTGTCCTTCTGACCATAGCCTTTCCACTTCACCAAATACTGGAGTCTCCGCCTGGCCAAACGAGAATCCAATATCTTCTCAACCACATACTCCAAATTGCCCTCAACCAAAACAGGATCAGGAGGCGCAGCCATAGGAACCACTGGTTCGACAAATCTCTTCAATAAAGATTTGTGAAATACGTTGTGAATCTTGAATGTTCCTGGAAGAAGCTAACGGAATGAAACAGGATTAATAATCTCCACGATCTTATAAGGTCCAATGAACCTTGGCTTAAATTTTGGAGACGCAACCCTCATAGGGATATTTTTTGAGGATAACCAAACCAAGTCACCCACTTTAAATCGAGAACCATCAGTCCTATGCCGGTTGGCAAACCGCTGGGCCTTCTCCTGAAAGAGACAGCTTATCCACTACTTCATCCCAAATCAGCAGCATTCTTTCCACAATAGAGTCAACACCAGGACAGACAGAAGCCTCCACCTGCCCTAAATAAAATCGAGGATGAAACCCGAAATTGCAGAAAAATGGAGACATCAAGGTGGCAGAACTAGCCCTATTATTCAAAGCAAACTCAGCCAAAGGCAAAAAAGAGACCCAGTCATCTTGATGAGCAGACACAAAACACCTCAAATAAGTCTCCAAGGTCTGGTTTGTTCTCTCAGTTTGTCCATTGGTCTGAGGGTGGAACGCAGAGGAAAAAGACAGCAGAACTCCCAGTTTGGAACAAAATGTCCTCCAAAATCTGGAAACAAACTGGACTCCTCTGTCAGACACAATGTTCTCTGGGATGCCGTGTATCTGAACCACCTGTTGAAAAAACAAGGGCACCAACTCGGAGGAGGATGGCAACTTAGGTAGTGGCACAAGATGTATCATCTTGGAAAACCTATCACAGATTACCCAAATAACGGTCATTCTCTGAGAGACAGGGAGGTCGGAAATAAAATCCATAGAGATATGGGTCCATGGCCTCTTGGGCACAGGCAATGGCATTAACAAACCACTAGAGCGAGAGCAAGGTTTGGACCGAGAACAAGTTCCACAGGACTGCACAAAGTCCCTGACGTCACGAGACAAAGTGGGCCACCAAAAGGACCGACTCACCAAATCTCTGGTACCAAAAATACCAGGATGGCCGACCAACGTGGAGCAATGAATCTCGGACACCACATTCTTCCTCCACTGGTCTGGGACAAACAATCTCCAGCAGGGCAACGTTTAGGTTTATCCTCCTGAAAATTTCTCCAAAGCCAGTCTCAAATTGGGCGAGATAGCGGAAAGAACCACACCCTCCTTCAGAATAACAGCAGGCTCAGTTACCTCAGGAGAATCCAGAAAGAAACTCCTCGAGAGGGCATCCGCCTTAACATTCTTAGTGCCAGGGAGAAAAGAGACCACAAAATTAAAACATGTGAAAAACAAGGCCCACCTGGACTGTCTAGGATTAAGTACAAGAAGAAAAGGTAGCACACTGTAGCGCTATAGCTTGCAAACACGAAATATGAAAAATATGAAAAATGAATTACATCATTACCTTAGAAATATGAAAAATTGAGAAGTCTTAGCGCATAAGATGGCCAAATTATGTGAGCCTGATAGCCACGTCAAGGCTCTTCTCGTATATCAGGTCCCTAACTAATGCCTATCCTCGCTTTAGAAAAGTCTGTCTGCATGGGAACCTATGAATCCTCTTTTCAGACTAAAATCTACATCTCTGTGGAGGGGTGATGAACCTGCTGTAATTAAAAGGCCTGTGACCACCAGGTGGAGTGCTCAGGCAGAAGGTAAATGAATACATATCAAAAAACTGACCGGCACATCCAAACTTAGATTCAGTGTGAACAGGTGCTAAACCTAGAGTCACCAACTCATATACATACAAGAAGAAAAGGTAGCACACTGTAGCGCTATAGCTTGCAAACACGAAATATGAAAAATATGAAAAATGAATTACATCATTACCTTAGAAATATGAAAAATTGAGAAGTCTTAGCGCATAAGATGGCCAAATTATGTGAGCCTGATAGCCACGTCAAGGCTCTTCTCGTATATCAGGTCCCTAACTTATGCCTATCCTCGCTTTAGAAAAGTCTGTCTGCATGGGAACCTATGAATCCTCTTTTCAGACTAAAATCTACATCTCTGTGGAGGGGTGATGAACCTGCTGTAATTAAAAGGCCTGTGACCACCAGGTGGAGTGCTCAGGCAGAAGGTAAATGAATACATATCAAAAAACTGACCGGCACATCCAAACTTAGATTCAGTGTGAACAGGTGCTAAACCTAGAGTCACCAACTCATATACATACAAGAAGAAAGGTAGCACACTGTAGCGCTATAGCTTGCAAACACGAAATATGAAAAATATGAAAAATGAATTACATCATTACCTTAGAAATATGAAAAATTGAGAAGTCTTAGCGCATAAGATGGCCAAATTATGTGAGCCTGATAGCCACGTCAAGGCTCTTCTCGTATATCAGGTCCCTAACTAATGCCTATCCTCGCTTTAGAAAAGTCTGTCTGCATGGGAACCTATGAATCCTCTTTTCAGACTAAAATCTACATCTCTGTGGAGGGGTGATGAACCTGCTGTAATTAAAAGGCCTGTGACCACCAGGTGGAGTGCTCAGGCAGAAGGTAAATGAATACATATCAAAAAACTGACCGGCACATCCAAACTTAGATTCAGTGTGAACAGGTGCTAAACCTAGAGTCACCAACTCATATACATACAAGAAGAAAAGGTAGCACACTGTAGCGCTATAGCTTGCAAACACGAAATATGAAAAATATGAAAAATGAATTACATCATTACCTTAGAAATATGAAAAATTGAGAAGTCTTAGCGCATAAGATGGCCAAATTATGTGAGCCTGATAGCCACGTCAAGGCTCTTCTCGTATATCAGGTCCCTAACTAATGCCTATCCTCGCTTTAGAAAAGTCTGTCTGCATGGGAACCTATGAATCCTCTTTTCAGACTAAAATCTACATCTCTGTGGAGGGGTGATGAACCTGCTGTAATTAAAAGGCCTGTGACCACCAGGTGGAGTGCTCAGGCAGAAGGTAAATGAATACATATCAAAAAACTGACCGGCACATCCAAACTTAGATTCAGTGTGAACAGGTGCTAAACCTAGAGTCACCAACTCATATACATACAAGAAGAAAAGGTAGCACACTGTAGCGCTATAGCTTGCAAACACGAAATATGAAAAATATGAAAAATGAATTACATCATTACCTTAGAAATATGAAAAATTGAGAAGTCTTAGCGCATAAGATGGCCAAATTATGTGAGCCTGATAGCCACGTCAAGGCTCTTCTCGTATATCAGGTCCCTAACTAATGCCTATCCTCGCTTTAGAAAAGTCTGTCTGCATGGGAACCTATGAATCCTCTTTTCAGACTAAAATCTACATCTCTGTGGAGGGGTGATGAACCTGCTGTAATTAAAAGGCCTGTGACCACCAGGTGGAGTGCTCAGGCAGAAGGTAAATGAATACATATCAAAAAACTGACCGGCACATCCAAACTTAGATTCAGTGTGAACAGGTGCTAAACCTAGAGTCACCAACTCATATACATACAAGAAGAAAAGGTAGCACACTGTAGCGCTATAGCTTGCAAACACGAAATATGAAAAATATGAAAAATGAATTACATCATTACCTTAGAAATATGAAAAATTGAGAAGTCTTAGCGCATAAGATGGCCAAATTATGTGAGCCTGATAGCCACGTCAAGGCTCTTCTCGTATATCAGGTCCCTAACTAATGCCTATCCTCGCTTTAGAAAAGTCTGTCTGCATGGGAACCTATGAATCCTCTTTTCAGACTAAAATCTACATCTCTGTGGAGGGGTGATGAACCTGCTGTAATTAAAAGGCCTGTGACCACCAGGTGGAGTGCTCAGGCAGAAGGTAAATGAATACATATCAAAAAACTGACCGGCACATCCAAACTTAGATTCAGTGTGAACAGGTGCTAAACCTAGAGTCACCAACTCATATACATACAAGAAGAAAAGGTAGCACACTGTAGCGCTATAGCTTGCAAACACGAAATATGAAAAATATGAAAAATGAATTACATCATTACCTTAGAAATATGAAAAATTGAGAAGTCTTAGCGCATAAGATGGCCAAATTATGTGAGCCTGATAGCCACGTCAAGGCTCTTCTCGTATATCAGGTCCCTAACTAATGCCTATCCTCGCTTTAGAAAAGTCTGTCTGCATGGGAACCTATGAATCCTCTTTTCAGACTAAAATCTACATCTCTGTGGAGGGGTGATGAACCTGCTGTAATTAAAAGGCCTGTGACCACCAGGTGGAGTGCTCAGGCAGAAGGTAAATGAATACATGTCTAGGATTAAGTAGCTTGGCTGATTCAAGATAAACCAGGTTCTTATGATCCGTGAGGACCACCACCTGATGCTTGGCTCCTTCCAGCCAATGTCTCCACTCCTCAAAAGCCCACTTCATGGCCAATAACTCCCGATTACCAACATCATAATTACGTTCCGCTGGGGAAAATTTTTGAGAGAAAAAGGCACAAGGGTTAATCTTAGAGGTTTCCGGATCCCTTTGGGACAAAACGGCTCCTGCACCAATCTCAGAAGCATCAACCTCCACCTGAAATGGTAGAGAAACATCAGGTTGGCACAGGACAGGAGCAGAAGTGAATCTCCGCTTAAGCTCCTGAAATGCAGAAACTGCCTCAGGGAGACCAATTCACTACATCAGAACTAGTGTTGAGCGATACTGCCCGATATCCTAAAATATTGGATCGGATTGGATCGGCCCGATACTCAAAAAGTATCGGGTATCACCGATCCGATACCGGAAACCCAATGCAAGTCAATGGGACAGAAATATCGGAACTAAAAAAAACTCTTTCTTTCCTTGTAAACACTAGATATACACACATAGAATACATATATATGTATACATGTCATTGTGACATATATATATATAAACATATACTTATAGTTCATACACTTCTACATAGTAAAATAGCCTCTGATTCAATTGCCGGGTAATGCCGGCTTTGGTGAAAATACAGAAGCACCCGACATGAAATGACACATGGTTTACATAGAGTTAATCATGTCATTTCATGTAGTTTGATATATGGTTTTCACAAACAATTACATGAGTGTATGTGTGCAAAATTTGACACATGTAGGGATTAATTAAAGGTGTAAATTCGTTGTAAAAAAAACGCATTTTTTTGCTACGAATTTACACCTTTAATTAACCCTACATGTGTCAAATTTTGCACACATACACTCATGTAATTGTTAGTGAAAACCATATATCAAACCATATATCAAACTACATGAAATGACATGGTTAACTCTATGTAAATCATGTGTCATTTCATGTCGGGTTCTGTATTTTCACAAAAGCCGGCAGGCGGCAATTGAATTAGCGGCTATTATACTATGTAGAAGTGTATTTACTATAAATATATATATATATATGTGTCACAAATTCAATGACATGTGTGTATATATATATATGTAAAATTGTTGAAAAAAGATGCGTGGGCTCCCGCCCTATTTTCTCAACCAGACAGACAAAGCCAGCGAGTGGGGGCAGATAATAATAGCCCAGAAAGGGACCATTATTTTTGGCTCCCCCCTGGCTACTAACATCTGCCCCCAGACACCCCAGAAAAGGCAAATCTATAATTAGATTCGCCATTTCTGGCACTTTGCCCATCTATTCCCATTGCCCTGTAGCGGTGGCGAATGGGTTAATAAGGGGTTAAAGCCACCTTGCTATTGAAAGGTGACTTTAAGCCAGGTTAATAATTGAGAGCTGTCAATTAGACAACTATCAATTATTAATCCTATTGTATGAAATAAAAATAAAACACACACACTTTAATTAAAAATCATTTTAATGAAATAAACACACAGTTTTTGACAAGATTTTATTTTACTGCCATTCCTTGCGAAGTCCTTGTTCACCTGTAATAAAAATAAAATAATAAAGCAACATTATTCTTACCTCTCCGATGTTCAGTCAGGTCCCCTGATGTAATCCTTCTGAAAGGGTTAATGTTTACTGCAGAGACCGCAGCTAATGCTGACAGTCTCACAGTAAACCCCCAACTGAATCATCTCCTCTCCTGGCTGACAGGAGAGGAAGTGGTTAGCATAATTGATTGCTTCCCACTTTCACTTCAGGTCAGCCAGGGACACCGCACAGCATCAGTGACGTCAGAGGGAATCCCGGCTGACCTGAAGTGAACTGATAAACAAAAATAGGGGATCCCCTTGAAAAAAAAAATGGCGTGGGGTCCCCCCTATTTTTATTAACCAGCCTGATAAAGCAGACTACTGAGGCCTGGTTTTTCAGGCTGTTAAGGAGTCAGTATCCATGGACCTTGCATGCCTGATAATACCAGGCCACAGCAGTCTGCTTATCTTGGCTGGTTAACAAAAATAGGGGATCCCCTCGAAAAAAAATGGCGTGGGGTCCCCCTATTTTTGTTAACCAGCCAGATGACGCAGACTGCTGAGGCCTGGTTTTTCAGGCTGGTAAGGATCCAATATCCATGAACCTTGCAAGCCTGATGATACCAGGCCACAGCGGTCTGCTTAGCTTGGCTGGTTAACAAAAATAGGGGATCCCCTCAAAAAAAAATGGCTTGGGGATCCCCCTATTTTTGTTAACCAGCCAAGCAAAATCCAGACTGCTGCTGCCTGGTATTAAAAGACTGTCAAGGCCCATGGATTTTGGCCCTCAACAGCCTAAAAATACCAGGCTGCAGCAGCCCCACAAATGGCGCATCCAAAGATGCGCCAATTGTGGCACTTTACCCGGCTCTTCCCACTTGCCCTGTAGCGGTGGCAAGCGGGGTAATAAGGGGTTAATGTCACCTTTGATTGATCGGTGACAATAAGCCCGGTTAATAATGGAGAGACGTCAATAAGACACCGATCCATTATTAATCATATTTTGTAAATTTAAAAAAAAATACACAGCCAGAAAAAAGTATTTTAATGAAATAAAACACCACACAGATTTTATTATTTTTATTCCACGCTCATCCTGCGACGCCATCGTTCTCCTGTAAAAAAACCAAAAATAACAAACCAACACAAATACTCCCTGTCCGACTTAGTCCAAGATAACGAGTGTCCCACGACGAGTCCAGCTCTGCTACATCTGGATGACAGGCTGAGCCTGACATCCACATAGAGCAGAGCTGCTTACCTGAGCTGATTCCCCGGCGGTGACATCATCGGACTGCTTTTCGGCCAGCTTTCTTCTGCCAGGTAAGTGCTGACTCTACTGAGTCCTGACACCTGACAGACCCGACCGACACTGACAGTGACAGTTTCGGGAAGTTCCTGTGTCACGTACTTCGTTCTGTGACACAGGAACTCCCCATAGACTTACAGGAAAACTCAGATTCCGGTATCCGATATGACAAAAATAGAATCGGAATTCCGATACAGCAAATATCGGCCGATACCCGATATTTGCAGTATCGGAATGCTCAACACTAATCAGAACCCTTCTTGGTCAAATCAGTCAGTGGCTTCACAATACCAGAGAAATTAGCTATAAATTTACGATAAAAATTAGCAAAACCCCAAAATCTCTGAAGAGCCTTCAATGTAGTAGGTTGAACCCAATCACAAATGGCCTGAACTTTGACCGGGTCCATTTCAATAACAGACGGAGACAAAATGAATCACAGAAAAGAAACCTGTACGCCAAAAAGACATTTTGACTACTTCACATACAATGCGTTTTCTCTCAAAATCCGGAGTACTGTCCGAACATGTTCCACATGAGAATTGCAGTCATTAGAAAAAATCAAGATATCGTCCAAATAAACTATCAGAAATTTATCCAAGAAATCCTGTAAAATATCGTTTATAAAGGATTGGAAGACGGAAGGGGCGTTAGTGAGCCCAAAAGCCATCACTAGGTACTCAAAATGCCCCTCTGGGGTATTAAACGCCGTCTTCCATTCATCTCCGTGCTTGATGCGAATAAGATTATACGCCCCCCTGAGGTCAAGCTTGGTAAACCAACAAGCACCCTTCACTATGGAAAATAGGTCAGAAATCAAGGGTAATGGATATTGATATTTAACAGTGATCTTATTCAGGAGACGATAATCAAATACACGGCCTCAATGAGCCATCCTTCTCGGCCAAAAAAAAAAAGCCGGCGTCCAAGGGTGAAGAGGATGGTCTGATATGACTCTTCTCTAAAGACTCTTTGATATAAGATCGCATAGCCTCATGCTCAGGTACAGATAAATTAAAGAGCCGACCCTTGGGAAATTTACAACCGGGTACTAAGTCAATAGCGCAATCATAACTCCTATGAAGAGGTAAGGATGCAGACTTACTCTCACTAAACACATCAGAAAAATCAGTCAAATAGTCAGGAACATCCTGAGACTGGGGGGAGGCAGAAAAAAACATCTTGAGACTGGGGGGGGAAGAAAAAACAGGAGTGTTAGTACGAACACATTGACAACCCCAACTGGTCACAGACACAGACTTCCAATCCAAAACAGGATTGTGAGTCTGTAACCAAGGAAACTCCAGTACAACAATGTCATGTAAATTATGTAACACCAAAAATTTGCAATTCTCTTGGTAGTGCGGGTCAACCCGCATTGTCACCTGGGTAGAAAACTGGGGTTTATTCTCCGCCAAGGGGTAGAATCAATGCCCAGCAAAGGAATAGACTTCCGCAGGGGTATCATAGGAAAACCACAACATTTGGAAAAATCAAAATCCATCAGGTTTATAGCTGCCCCTGAATGAGCCGAAAATGTGGACATGGAGCAAATCAAGGTAACAGTCAACAGAAATTTAGTCTGAACACTACCCAAAACAACTGAGCGCGCGCAAAACGTCTTCCCCGCTTGGGGCATACGGAAATAGCATGAGAAGCGTCACCACAATAGTAGCACAATTATTACGCTTCCGAAACTCATGACGCTGTGCCCCAGAAGTCACTCCATCACACTGCATGGGCTCAGGGGCTGGCCCGCAAGGCATCACAATCTCACGCATATTTCTATGCTCGCGCAGATGTCCGTCAACTTGAATAGCCAATGACATAGAGTCATTGAGACCAGAGGGGACAGGGAATCCCACTATAACATCCTTTACAGTCTCTGCCAGACCCTTCCGAAAAAGAGCTGCCAGAGCATCATCATTCCATTTAGTAAGGACTGCCACTTTCTGAATTTCTGACAATACTGCTCAGCGGATTCATGATCCTGATTCAATGCCAACAAGGTTTTTTCAGCTTGATCAGTAACATTAGGTTCATCGTACAATAACCCCAGAGCCTGAAAAAAGACATCAACATCATTCAAAACAGGATCCCCAGGTGTCAGGGAAAAGGCCCAATCCTGAGGGTCACCGTGCAACAGGGAGATGACAATTTGAACCTGCTGCGTTGTGTTCCCTGAGGATTTAGGCTTCAAAGCAAAAAACAACTTACAGTTATTTTTAAAATTCAAAAACTTAGACCGATCCCCCAAAAATAAATCTGGCAGAGGGATCCTAGGTTCCACAGTAGGCAACCCAGCAAAATAGATAGCAATACTCCGAACTTCAGCAGCAAGCTGCTCCACATGATCGGACAAATGCTTGACCTCCATTGGGATAAAAATTCCTCCTCAGCCCCCAGAGAAAAAGAAGGAAAAAATGCAACAAACAGGAAAAAAAAAAATTTCTGACAACTTTTTTTTTTTCCCTTTACTATTTTTCCCTTCTATTGAGTACCATAGAATTTTCAGTATGGCCGGTGATTCTGTTATGTTCTGGTAGCTGAGGAGGCAGGAGCAAAAAACCGCATAGGCAGCTTAACACCAGAGAGGTTGGAAACTAATAGGTTGCAGACCCCTAAACTAACTGCACAACTAGAAGCAGTTGTGGAGCGTACCTATGGTGGTCCTAGACGCCTCAGCACAGCCAGAGAGATAGCTATCCCTGAAGATGGAAAGAGGAAAGCTAACTGCCCCGGAGTAGACCCCAAAAGAGTAAGAAGCCCCCAACCATATAATGGCGGTTAGACAAGATGAAAAAACTCCAACACTTCTGAATCCAAAAACACTGAGACCTCACGGTCTCGACCACCTATGTAAGATCTCTGGTGTGGACTCGTAGCTACCCAGCAAAAAAATATCACAAGAACTGAGCAAATGAACAAATGCAAAAAACGAACAGAGACCAGCCAAAGCCCCCCATAGGGGACCCGGCTGAAGTCAAAAAGCAATGCAGCAAAAAGCAAGGAATTCAAACCACAGTAAAAAAACTGAAAGAGACTTATCTGAACGCAAGCAGGAGACAGCAGGAAAGCAAGCTGAATTCCAAACTAAACCAGGAAGCACAATTGATCACCGGCGGGGATCATGGGAGATCAGCTCACTTATATCAGGCCAGTCAGTACCACATGACACCCACTCGTTATCTGCAGGTGTAGGACTCTTGGTATTCAAGATAGGTTCAATACCCTCAGCAACCACCAGAGGGAGCTTCAGCTCCGAAGTCGTCTCCAAAACATTCACAACAGGTGACAGCCCCGACAGTTCTGGATCGGCAAAGGAAAAGGTACGCCCGGTCTGATCCTTCTCCTTACATTATTGCCCCATGTGCCCATCACAACCAGGCCTTTGTATCTTACCCTGTTTGTGACCTACCACACATCTTACAATTATTAACCCCTTAACCCCGGAGGCATTTTCTTTTTGGCATTTTCGTTTTTTGCTCCCCTTCTTCCTAGAGCCATAATTTTTTATTTTTCTGTCAATATGTCCATGTGAGGGCTTGATTTTTGCCGGACAAGTTGTACTTTTGAATACACAATTGGTTTTAACATATCGTGTACTGGAAAACAGGAAAAATTTCCAAGTGCAGTGAAATGACAAAAAAAGTGTAATTCCACAATTGTTTTATTTTTTTACCATGTTCGCTAAATGCTAAAACTGACCTGCCATTATGATTCTCCATGTCATTACGAGTTCATAGACACTAAACATGTCTAGGTTCTATTTTATCTAAGAGGTGAAAAAAAAAATCCCAGATTTGTTAAAAAAAAAAATTGTGCCATTTTCCGATATCAGTAGCGTCTCCATTTTTCGTAATCTCTGGTTTGCTGATGGCTCATTTTGTTAAGGCTGAGCTGATGTTTTTAATGATACCATTTTGGTGCAGATACGATCTTTTGATCGCCCATTACTGCATTTTAATGCAATGTTGCGGCTACCAAAAAAATTAATTCTGTCGATTTGACTTTATTTCTCGTTATACCGTTTAGCAATCGGGTTAATTCTTTTTTTTATCTTGATAGATCTGGCAATTCTGAATGCGGCGATACCAAACGTGCATTTTTGATTTTTTTTAATTGTGTTATTTTGAATAGGGTGAAGGGGGGTGATTTGAACTTTTATATTTTTTTATTTTTTAATATTTTTACAATTTTTCTTACCTTTGGCAGAGTTTTACAGCGGCATTTAAGTAGTTAACAGCCGTGGGTGGATTGCGATTCCACCCACGGCTGTTAGAGGCACATGTCAGCTGTTCAAAACAGCTGACATGTGCCGGAAAAGATGTGGGCTCAGTACCCGGAGCCTACATCAAAGGGAGGGTAAAACAGTGTGGCAATACCTTATTGAACTACCAACCGACAATCACATATAGTACAGTTCCAGCAAGTGCATAGAATGCTGCAAATGACAGAGTCTCACTCTTCCACTGGCTTGCCCAGATTAGAGCAGCTGTGATGTCAGGGCATCCAGGGCCTACTACCCCAACCAGTAGCACCCCACATTTGGTGGGCACCCATAGAGAAGAGGTAGCAGCAAGCTTAGGAAGCGGACCGAGTACAGTGATCTGTAAGGCCAGGTGATCTGATTGTCCAAACCTGGATTCATGAAATGTTTTTAAGCATTCAGTGATGGTCAATGGAGCCAATCTGTATTACTCTAGCTGGGGCCGTGGTCCATTAAGCTGACATCCTATAGAGTGTGTGAAAACAGTATCAAATCCTCCTTTTATAGTTCACAGCTCTTATTCAGACATTTTTCCACAGGATTGGGGGAAGGTGGGAGGATGTCATCTCTCATTGTTCGGGTGTTCAAATAACCTGCATAGTTTGTCCTTCAATATCTGCAGAACAACAAGCTGCATGGACTAATCCAATATGTAATCAATATATTAACAAACATTGATTGTTCAATCATCCTGTGCCTTTGTTTTCCAAGGATAGCAGATATAGTGCAAGGACTGATACAATAGGCAAACAGCAGCAATTCAACAACTCAACAAACATCAATTCAATCTAAAATAGTCAACTTTCAGACTCATAAAA
Source organism: Oophaga sylvatica (assembly GCA_033576555.1). Classification (NCBI taxonomy): domain Eukaryota; kingdom Metazoa; phylum Chordata; class Amphibia; order Anura; family Dendrobatidae; genus Oophaga; species Oophaga sylvatica. The sequence continues at coordinate 568,891,189 of JARQOD010000001.1, forward strand.
ACAATAGCTCATGTCCCTGGGCTTACTGAAATGATATGTCTGGCATAATAATGAAGAAATGCTGAGTCGTCAAACCCACAAATATGACAATACCAGGACTTGATCACTCACATTGCAAACTATTATTCAGACAAATTATTGTCCGCCTGCTCACGCCTGAATGTGGACCCCCATTTTTTTTAAAATCAGGTAATCTGAAGATTAATTTCAGGACTTGATTACTCACATACAAAACCATTCTCATCCAGATGCCCACATCTGTGTAAACCAGAATTGGACCTCACAAATGTTTTTGAAAAGTCAGGTCATCTGACAATTAATTACAGGACTGCTGTGTGTAGTACAAGTGATCAGAAGATCGCAGCTTCTAGTCTTCCATGGAGACCATGGAAGCCAATAAAAAGTAAAAAAAGTTTTAAAAAATATTTAAAAAAATAAAAAATATAAAAGTTTAAAGCACCCCCCCATTTGCCCCATTCAAAATAAAACAATTGAAAAAATACACATATTTGGTATCGCCGAGTTCAGAATTGACCGAGCTATCAATATATAAAAAACTTTAATCCGGTCGGTAAACAGCATAACGAGAAAAAAAGTGAAAATGCCAGAATCAAATTTTTTTGGCCGCAGCAACATTGCATTAAAATGCAGTAACATGCGATCCTAAGATCTTTTCTACACCAAAATGGTATCATATCAGCACGCCAGCTTGGCATGCAAAAAATAAGCCCTCACTCAGCCCTAGATCACGAAAAATGTAGACGCTATGGGTCTCAAAAAAAATAAAATAAAAGTGGCCATTTTTCATTTGTTTTTCACCACTTAAATAAAAAATTAATCTCTATATGTTTGGCATCTATGAACTCGTAATGACATGGACAATCATAATGGTAGGTCATTTTTAGCATTCAGTAAACATGGTAAAAAAAACCTCCAAACACAATTGTGGAATTGCACTTTTTTTTGCAGCTTCACCAAACTTTGAAATTTTGTTCCCATTTTCCAGTACATTATATGGTAAAACAAATGGTGTCCTTCAAACGAACAACTCATCGCACAAAAAACAAGTTCTCACATGGCCATATTGATGGAAAAATAAAAAAAGTTATGGCTCTGGGAAGAAGGGGAGCAAAAAACGGAAACTTGAAAACAGAAAAACCCAAAGTGTTGAAGGCTTTAATCCAATCGTTAAATGGCGTAATGAGAAAAAAAAAAAAGTTATGGCTCTAGGAAGAAAAGAAGGAAAAAATGGAAAACGGCCACATCAGGAAGGGGTTAAGCATGTGAAATGCATGGTGGATGGGGTTGAGTCCTAAGGATTGACTTGGCCATTTCAGAATATTCTGACTTCTTTGCCTAAAAATCTCTTGCATTGCTTTCAGTTTGTTTTAGGTCATTGTCTACTGTAAAGCGCCATCCAATCTACCTACTGTATTTGGTTTAATCTGAGCAGAAAGTATCTCACTGTATTTCCCTGTACACTTCAGAATTCATATGACTGCTTCTGTCTACAGTCATATCATCAATAAACACTAGTGACCCACTGCCATTGGATGCCATGTATACCAATGCCATCACACTGCCTCCACCATGTTTTACAGAGGATGTGGTGTGCTTTGGATCATGAGTAGTGATGAGCGAGCACTAAAATGCTTGGGTGCTCGTTGCTTGGGTCAAGCAAATTGGAATGCTCGGGTGCTCAACCCAAGCAACGATCCCACTGTAAGTCTATGGGAAACCAGAGAATATTTGCCGCGACCGGCCCCGGTGCTCTTTTTAGGGTATCAAAGCTTCGGAAATCTATGGGAACAGTGCACAAATGACATAGGAACATCATGAGGAAGATCCCTGGAAGCATTTCTGACTCCTAGGTCACTGCTGTGAACAATGTTTTTAGAGTGCTACGCCACATTTACAGGCGCACACTAAAACATACAAAAGCGAAACCAAAATGTATTTTCCTGGGAAATATGTTAAGAAACATCCTTTCCAGGGTATAAATTTGTATGTAAGGCAAAATAAATAAGCCCCAAAAAATGTACCTCCACCACTTGGGCTATGTTCACACGGAGCGTTTTTGATGTGTTTTTCAACTTTAGCATTGCTTTCAACCAATAAAAATGCATTCACAGGGAAATGTAACAACCTTAGCTGGCCATGTGGTATGTGACACATCATCAGACACATCCTGTTTCATTTATGAAGGAGGGACTTTGAAAGTCACATAGCCGATTTTTATAGGGCATCAGGCAGCATTAATATTCTTAAAGGGCCATCAGCCGGCTATGATTTGTTGTTCCCATTATTAAACAGTTGGTCTCCTATACTGTTATTGCCTATGCAGAACGTGGCTAGACTGCCAAAAATTAGAACGCACCCTAATACCCCTTTGACGACACGTACAGGAGGGCCTCATGAAAAAATGTTCCCATTATGAGAAAGTGGGTCTCCCATAGTGTTTGCTTATGCATTGAATGCAAGACCTGCCCTGCCCCAAAGTTACAAGCACCACAAAACACCTTTGAAGCAACATACTGGATGGCCACATGAAAACAAAGTTCCCATTAGTCTTTATTTGGTACTGCCATACTGTTTGCCTATGCATTGAAAGCAAGGCCTGCACTGACCCAACGTTACACGCACTCCAATAACTCTTTGAACCAACATACTGGATGGCCACAAGAAAGCAAAGTTCCCATTATTCCTTATTTGGTACTGCCATACTGTTTGCCTAGGCATTGAATGCAAGGCCTGCCTAGCCCCAACGTTACACGCACTCCAATAACCCTTTGAACCAACATACTGGCTGGCCACATGAAAGCAAAATTCCCATTATTCTTTATTTGATACTGCCATACTGTTTGCCTATGTATTGAATGCAAGACCTGCCCTGCCCCAAAGTTATATGCACCCAAAACACCTTTGAAGCAACGTACTGGATGGCCACACGAAAGCAAAGTTCCCATTATTCTTTATTTGGTACTGCCATACTGTTTGCCTATGCATTGAATGCAAGGCCTGCCCTGCCCCAACGTTACACGCACTCCAATAACCCTTTGAACCAAACGTACTGGCTGGCCACATGAAAGCAAAATTCCAATTATTCTTTATTTGGTACTGCCATACTGTTTGCCTATACATTGAATGCAAGGCCTGCCATGCCCCAAAATAACACGCACCCTAATAACTCTTTGAACCGACCTACTGGATGGACACCTGAAAGCACTGTTCCTAGTAATATGGTACTCCCACACTGTTTGGCTTTGCAGTGAATTGTTGAGCCTGAAGAACCTGCATTGGAGAATGTCAGTGTTGAGGATGAAGACCCGGCAATGGAGAATGTCAGTGTTGAGTCTGGAAAACCTGCAGTGGAGAATTTCAGTGTTGAGGCTGAAGAAACTGCAGAGGAGAATTGCTGTGTTGAGGCTGAAGACACGGCAGTGAAGCATTTCAGTGTTGAGGCTAAAGAACAACTGTCATTGGAGCTTTTCAGTGTTAAGGCTGAAGAAGCTAAAGTGTAGAATTGCAGTGTTGAGGATGAAGACTCAAAAGTGGAGAATTGCATTGTTGAAGCAGCTAACCAACCCCTACAGTTCCCATTATTATGAACTGGGTCTACCATACTGTTTGGCTTTGCAGTGAATGTAAGGCCTGCCTCAAATTTGCACGCACCCCAATCCCCTTTGGAAGAAACGTTGAGGAGGGCCTCATAAAAAAATGTTCCCATTAGAAAGGAGCGGTTCTATACTTGTAATGCCCATACACAAAATGTATGGACTGACAAACATTTCTCCCTGGGGGGTACACATCAACATAAACATTTTTGTTACAGGCATCATAAGCACCCTTCAAAACAATAACGTGGGTGTTGCATCACGAAACACGATCAACCTGGTGATCTAGTGGTGGTGTCAGAGAGACCTGGAGGATGGCCTCTGAAAAATGTCTTCCCAGTTTAAAGGAGCGGGTCTCCTATACTTGTAATGCCCATACACTAAGTGTATGGGCTGACAAACATTTCCCCCTGGGGGGTACACATCAACATACTGTGCAAACATTTTTTTTACGGGCATCACAAACACACTTTAACACAATAACGTGGCTGTTGCATCACGTACCACGGTCACCATGGTGATCTAGTGGTGGTGGATGATGAGGATGAGGAGAAGGAGGAGGATAACACCAAATAGCCAAAATCAGGAAGCGTACTGTATACCCATGTGAGTGTGTGAAGAGGTGCATGGGAATACACCTCTCAAAAAGACACTGTATTTGAGGTTATGTTTCGCTGTTATCATTCGGTGGTGTAGAGAAGTCAGGCCCAATCCAGCCCTTGTTCATTTTTATAAGAGTCAGCCTGTCAGCATTTTCAATTGACAGGTGGATGCGCTTATCAGTTATAATTCCACCAGCGGCACTAAAAACCCGCTCAGACAAAACGCTAGCGGCAGGGCAGGCCAGGACCTCTAAGGCGTAGAGAGCCAGTTCATGCCACATGTCCAGCTTAGATACCCAATAATTAAAAGGAACAGAGGAATCATGGAGGATGTTGGTACGGTCAGCAAGGTACTCACTCAGCATCTTCCAAAACTTTTCACTCCTTGTGAGAATACCCCGTGACTCAGGGCCAGTGGGATGTGAGGATCTGAGAAAACTCTCCCAGAACTTTGCCAGTGTTTTCCTACCTCTGCTGGATTGGAGTTGTCTCTCTCGCCTGTACTCCTTGGTTGTCCAGCGAACTGTGACCTCTGCCACCAGCGTTTTCAGATGGGAATTTTTTTTAATAATTCCACAACAAGGGCCCTTTGGTACTGCACCATTTTAGTACACCTGTCTGCCTGTGTGTCACACCCCGTCCCGGTTCTGGCGCTGCCCCCAGTTCTGGCCCCTCACCTGCTCCTGCTCCCGGTGCTGCCTCTGTACCTCTGCGAAGTCCCTGTCAGGATCCTCCCTCTCTGTCCCTCGGTGTGCTGCTGCTTCTCTCTCCTCTACTTCCTGGCACGCTGCCAGCAGGCCTCAAGGGAGAATGCTTAGGAAGCGAGTGCACCTCCCTCTGGTCTCTTAAAGGGGCAGCGAACATTTTTTGAAAATATCAATTAACCAATGGCAGCACACTGATTACTATTTTTGGCCACTCCGCCATAGGGGGAGTGCTGGAGCAACGAGTATTTACTCTTGCTAAACCCAGTTCTGTCCTTGCTCTGTCTGCGCTGGTATAGCAATATCAGTGACCTGTTGTTCGGCTATCCTAGACACTCAAGAGCCATCCCGTTCCGCCACTCACCATCCAAACCTGTGGACGAAGCTAAAAGTTGCTGGAGCTAGCTTCCTACCATCTACCAGGAACCTGACTATCTTCGCCAGAGCCAGCTTTACCTCATATATCCGGTGTCCGCCGGTCTGCTCTACAATATCTGTAATACCTGTTTACCCATTTGTCCCGCTGGGACAGCTGCCACGTGTCCGGGGTCTAACTGGAGGTAGCACCTGTGTCCCCAGGTATTCCATTCTGGTTCTGTTCGAGTGACCTTACTACGGATACCTGGGGCTCACTAGTTACGCCCCCTTCATAGCCCCCCGATCCGAGGTCTCGAGGTTCCACTCAAAAAATAAAATACGAATGTGAACTTCATCACCTGTGCCTCCGCTTCCATTCGTTACACTGTGGAAGAAGAGATTGAAAGTTCTCCTTGTAGAGTCGGTCTAGAAGTGTTACCAACCAGTAAGGAGTGTCACCCAAAATTTTCAGTATGCGAGGGTCATGGGAAATGCAGCAAAACATAAAGTCAGCCATGCGTGCTAGACTGTTAACAGGCAAGACTTCCGTCTCCTCACCATGCTGTCCTCCTCCTCCCTGTCCTCAGGTCATCCATGCTGAACAGATGGTATGAAAGATGTACTTGTAGTACCATCTATAGAGCATGAAAGTAGCTCCTGTTCTTCCTCTTCCTTATTGTCAACCAGTTCACATTGGGATGACATGAGGCTGGGCTGTGTGTAATCACCCTGTATGGTTCCTTGCTACATCTCATCATGATCTGCCTGCAATGCATCCTCTTTGATTGTGAGCAGAGAGCTTTTCAGAATACATAGAAGCTGCATGGTGACGCTAATTATGGCATCATTGCTGCTCACCATATTGGTTTTCTAGGATGGTAAATATGACTGACATCCATGTCCACTCCTGAGGTCTTATGTGTGGAGTCTGAACTGAATATCAATGGCCTTGTTGATGCTGGTAGTCAACAACTGCCCTCTTCTTCTCACAAATCTTTTCCAAAATATGCAGTATAGAATTCCCATGCCTGGGGACATCACACACCAGTCGGTGAGCTGTAACCTGCAAACGCTGCTGAAGCACGGCAAGGGCGTCAGAAGCTGTGGCTATCTTTCTAAAGTGGGCATACAGGCGGCGTACTGTTGTGAACACGCTGGAATCTGAGTTGGGGCTCCCTCTGGTGGCTGCTGATGGTGATGAAGCTGCCCCTTCAGCTGAGGATTCAGCTGCGGACGATTGGCAATCTGTGAGTGATGACTGGGGAGATTTAAGGGAGTAACCTTCCCATGATCCTCGCCGGTGATTAGTTGTTTCTTCCTGGTCCAGTTTGGAAGTCAGCTTGCTTTCTGCTGTCTCCTGCAACTTTCAGATAAGTTTTTTCTGCTTGTTTCTGTGGTTTTGTTTTCCTTTGTTTTTCTGCCCTTCTGGTGTGAGGTCGGCCGGGTCCCCCTGCTTTGGCCTGCGCTGGTCTCTGTTTCTCATTTATCTCGGTTTATTTGTCAGTCCCTGTTATTTTAGTGGCTGCTGGGTAGCTACCTGTTCACACCAGAGTTCTGATCTAGCGCGTGAGAGATCGTGTAGTCTCAGTATTTTTGGAATCAGAAGTGTTGGAATTTTTCCTAGGGTTTTGCTGGATTGCAGACAGCATTCTTTCCTGTCCTGTCCTATCTAGATAGTTTTGGGCCCCAGCGTTTGCTTACTCTATTTTCTGCCTGCGTGTGTATTTCATCTTGTCTCACCGCCAATATATGTGTGGGGGCTACCTATTCCTTTGGGGCGCTACTCCGGGGAAGTTAGCTTTCCTCTTTCTAACTTTAGGCTTAGCTATCTCTAGGGCTGTGTCGAGGCGTCTATGTCATCGTAGGTACGTCCCACGGCTGCTTCTAGTTGTGCGGTTAGTTTAGGGGTCTGCAATCCATTAGTTACCAACCTCTCTGGGTGTCTGGCTGCCTTGGCTATTTTGGTTACTGTCCTCCTCGGCTACCAAATCATAACAGCGTACTTTCACAAGCAGATCCTGCAGCTCCTGGTAGCTTTTGAGAAACCGTTGAACAACGAGATTAACCACATGGGCCAGGCATCGTACGTGTGTGAGCTCGCCTCAGAGCCGCCACCAGGTTCCGGCCATTGTCACACACGACCATGCCTGGCTGTAGGTTCAGCAGTGTCAGCCACAGATTTGCCTGCTCTTTCAGAGCTGTCCACAACTCTTCAGCATTGTCTTTCTTTTTGTCTATTTGTGTCAAAGCCTTTTGGACATGTGCACTTCCACTCTTATTAGCCACAGATGATTTTAAGCAGATTAGCTGGTCCATTCCTGCCCCATAAATTGTAGGCTTTTTTGCCCAAGAGAGGTGACATTACAGGACAAGGACCCAATTTACGAAAGACGCCTTGACATGGCAATTGGGCACACATATATTGGCCAATCTGAGCTAAGAACCTTCCTTTTTTTCATAGCAATTTTTGCAGATGCATATTTCATATATACACTATATGGCGCTTTTTTCAATTTTTTCTCCCATTTTCTATGGCAGCAATGCAGTTCCTATGCTCTAGAGTAATCATTCTTGGTAAGTTATCGTGCAAACCTTAATCTTTTTTACTTATGCTTTCTTTGGTTGGTGCCTATTCACACTAGCTTAGATGTGCTGGTCCTTCATTTTTTATATTTTATTCAAAGCCTTTTGGACATGTGCACTCCCACTCTCAATAGCCACAGGTGATTTTAAGAAGATTAGCTGGTCTATTCCTGCCCTATAAATTGTAGGCTTTATGCCCAAGAGAGGTGACATTACAGGACAGGGACCCAATTTGCAAAGGACGCCTTGACATGGCAATTGAGCACACATATATTGGCCAATCTATGTGCTAAGAACCTTCCTTTTTTCATAGCAATTTTTGCAGATGCATATTTCATATATACACTATATAGCGCTTTTTTCATTTTTTTCTCCCATTTTCTATGGCAGCAATGCAGTTCCTATGCTCTAGAGCAGTGATGGCGAACCTATGGCACGCATGCCAGCGAGGGCACGCAGAGCCCTCTCAGCTGGCACGCGGCCTCGCCTCAGTTATTCCCTGACTGCAGCTCCCTCTCACATTGAGCGGCTGAAAAATGACGTCACCCGGCCGGCAGCGCTCAATGTGTGAGAGGAAGTGAGAAGAAGGAAGCTGCCGGATCGTGGAGAGGCAAGTCTGGCCGCTGTGCCTGTGAAGCTGCTGTGTGTGTGTGTGAGACGCTGTGTGTGTGTGATAGATGAGGAAGCGATATCAGCGTTGGAACGGGCAGAGGTGAGTAGTTTTTTTTATATGCAAGGCCATTATTCAGTATGGAGCATCATGTGGGGCCATTATACTGTATGCAGCAGTATATGGGGCCATTATACTGTATGGATCATCATGTGGGGCCATTATACTGTATGCATCATTATACAATATGGAGCATCACATGTGGCCATTATACAGTATGGAGCATCAGATGTGGCCATTATACTGTATGCATCATCATGTGGGGCCATTATTCAGTATGCATCATGTGGGGCCATTATACTGTATGCATCATCATGTGGGGCCATTGTACTGTATGCATCATTATGTGGGGCCATTATACTGTATGCATCATTATGTGGGGCCATTATTCAGTATGCATCATGTGTGGCCATTATACTGTATGCATCATCATGTGGGGCCATTGTACTGTATGCATCATCATGTGGGGCCATTGTACTGTATGCAGCATCATGTGGGGCCATTGTACTGTATGCATCATTATGTGGGGCCATTATACTGTATGCATCATTATGTGGGGCCATTATTCAGTATGCATCATGTGCGGCCATTATACTGTATGCATCATCATGTGGGGCCATTGTACTGTATGCATCATCATGTGGGGCCATTGTACTGTATGCATCATTATGTGGGGCCATTCTACTGTATGCATCATTATGTGGGGCCATTATTCAGTATGCATCATGTGGGGCCATTATACTGTATGCATCATTATGTGGGGCCATTAAACTGTATGCATCATTATGTGGGGCCATTATTCAGTATGGATCATTATGTGGGGCCATTATACTGTATGCATCATTATGTGGGGCCATTATTCAGTATGCATCATGTGGGGCCATTATACTGTATGCATCATGTGGGGCCATTATACTGCATGCAGCATCATGTGTGGCCATTATTCAGTATGGAGCATCATGTGTGGCCATTATTCACTATGGAGCATCACGTGGGGCCATTATACAGTATGGAGCCTCATGTGTGGCCATTAAACAGTATGGAACATCACGTGTGGCCAGTATACTGTATGCAGCATCATGTGGGGCCATTATACTGTATGCATCATCATGTGGGGCCATTATACTGCATGCAGCATCATGTGTGGCCATTATTCAGTATGGAGCATCATGTGTGGCCATTAAACAGTATGGAGCATCACGTGTGGCCATTATACAGTATGCAGCATCATGTGGGGCCATTATACTGTATGCATCATGTGGGACCATTATACTGTATGCGTCATCATGTGGGGCCATTATACTGTATGCATCATCATGTGGGGCCATTATACTGTATGCAGCATCATGTGGGGCCATTATTCAGTATGGAGCATCACATGTGGCCATTATACAGTATGCAGCATCGTGTGCGGCCATTATACTGTATGCAGCATCATGTGGGGCCATTATACAGTATGGAGCATCATGTGGGGCCATTATACTGTATGCATCATCATGTAGGGCCATTATACTGTATGCAGCATCATGTGGGGCCATTATACTGTATGCATCATGTGGGACCATTATACTCTATGCGTCATCATGTGGGGCCATTATACTGTATGCATCATCATGTGGGGCCATTATACTGTATGCAGCATCATGTGGGGCCATTATACTGCATGCAGCATCATGTGTGGCCATTATTCACTATGGAGCATCACGTGGGGCCATTATACAGTATGGAGCCTCATGTGTGGCCATTAAACAGTATGGAGCATCACGTGTGGCCAGTATACTGTATGCAGCATCATGTGGGGCCATTATACTGTATGCATCATCATGTGCGGCCATTATACAGTATGCAGCATCATGTGTGGCCTTTATACAGTATGGAGTATCATGTGTGGCGATTATACAGTATGGAGTTGTTTTTCTAATCTAAAACCTCAGTATTCCGGTTAAATTGCCGTGTTGGCACTTTGCGATAAATAAGTGGGTTTTAGATTGCAGTTTGGGCACTCTGTCTCTAAAAGGTTCGCCATCACTGCTCTAGAGTAATCATTCTTTGTAAGTTATGATGCAAACCTTAATCTTTTTGACTTATATGCTTTCTTTGTTTGGTGCCTATTCACACTAGCTTAGATGTGCTGGTCCTTCTTTTTCTCCATTTGCAAGAAATTGTATAAGACACTCCAAAAAAATTTTACAGTACCACAAAAATGGCAGAATTTTCTGCGCAATCATATGTGATCCCTGGGATGGGCAAAACCATTTAAAATAGCTGGATTTTCACGCTGTGCTATGAAAAGGATCTGGCTGTATTCTGCAGTCTCAAGAAGGAAATGGAGAAAAAAAAGTGTTCTCTGGAATGCTTTTGAATTAAATAATCAGGATTAAGATTCACCAAAAATTAGTCCATGCAACTGATACCTGGGGCTATGTATATACAGTCAATATATGTAATAGACAGCAGCAGCAGACAATAATGGAATGGACCCTCTTGGATTTGTGTATTCAATTATGGTATACCCACACTATCTTTGAAACCCCCAAATCTGACCCTATCTCTGCAGCAACTCTCCCTACACTAGCTGAGTCCTGAGCTGACTATGCCGAGCGCCGAGTCTGATATAGACCTGATGATGCTTTGCGGCCAGCCAATCACTGTAATGCCACAACCAACATGGCTGCGGCTTTACAGTGCGTGTCAGACAATCCCTGCATGTTGATTGGCTGTCTAAAGAGCTTTAGGTTTCTGACAGTTCTGATTTTCTTAATTAAAATTCACAACTATGCTATTAAACATAGGGCTTCTCATATAATGTTTTGCAAAGGACTGCCTTTTGCTTATTTTTTACTCTGTTGACATTTAGCGTCCAAGAAATTATATGACTCAGTGCAGTCATAACTTGGTATTTCTAGTTCTTACTATCTCTTGAAGGGAATAGGATTATTGGCATTTTACAATTGCACTTTGTGGAAAAATAATGTTTAAATCTTCTAAGGTAATAAAATAACTTCACCTCTTGGGATGCATCTGAAAGCTAAAATATGAGAACAGAAGTGGAATCAATTAAACTGCATTTTGGAAAAACACATGGTGTCTATATTGCAAATTCTTAGGGGACTGGTTGCAAAGTCATTTATTATCTTTAATTCTCTCATGGCTCATCCAGTGTTTCACAATAATTATCCACTCTTGAACATTTGATATGACACTTCCTAATCTTTTTCTTATCATTCAGCACATTTAGTCAGGACATTCACTTGGTACCCTAGTCAATATTTAGTTTGGAAAAAAAAGGAAAAAAGGTTTTATTACTGTAATGAAGGAATATCATGTCAAAAATGAAAATTCTATGAAAGGTTTTTCACCTTTATTTTATGTGTGATGCATTCGATATGGATTCTTTGGGTTTCAAGCATGGCATCCAATTACTACACCTTGCTGTTAAGTGGTAACTGCTATTTTCATGTTCATTTTGGATCTGTGTTGAGAAACATATAGGTGACTGCAAATACATGAAAAGCGATGTTCTATTCTGTATCATTTTTTACCATATTTTATAACTAAGAAGGTAAAGCCCAAAGGAGGGAGGAGTGAGCTTTGACAATTTTAAATTTAAATCTGGACATTTTGTAACTCATGCTGATTCTTAGAGACAGTACAGAATTGGTAAGTAAGATAACTTCATAGAATTCTGATTCAATAAGCCGGCAATAATCGTCTGAGACTTTTTGAACAAATATATTAAATCAGCTGACTTAAAGAGGACCTGTCACCAGGTCAAACATGGCCAATTTTTGCAAATATATTGTAAGCAGTTTGCGGGATGCAGTGACGCAAGGGTTAACAGTATAACATTTATTTGAACAATAAAGGAGCTCCTTGCAGGGAGATAAACAGTTAAATTGAAAAGAGAGATGGCAATGTAACAACAGTCCAGTTATCAAACTTATCGTGTTCTTCGGTTCCTCAGCCACAGATGTTCCGTTGGGGGTTGTAGTATCGACAACGGCCGAGGTAGTGTCCGCAGATGGGGTCCCAAAAATGACAGTCCAACTGCTGGTGGTAACGGGCGGTCTCCGGTTACCCTTTGAGCCCCTTGTCCATAAGCCTGGGCAGCTAAAGTAACGAGAGCTGCAGCAATCCCAGGATCAAGCATGGGTTGATGTGTGCTGTCTGGCAGAGAGGACCGCACACTACTGTCCTGTAACCAGCCCTCGCTTCTCTGCACGGACGCTGTATTAACTGTCACTGGGCACATGGTGATCTTTACACTCACTGTCCCGCTAGTGGTACTGGGAACTGTCAGCTGCAGTCCATCGCAGCGCCGGCGCTCTTGGTGCGGAGCGCGCTGCTCACTCTCCTGTACTTTCGGCTGCTTTCCTCGCTTTCAGCTCTGTTTCCTGCCTAAACATGCCCCCTCTTCCAGGTCATGGGGCCTGTCCGGTCCCCTATTCTTTCCCTCGGGCAACGTGGGAAGCAGCCTGTACACTTCGGACCCAGCTCAATGTAGGTACCCACAGCCCGGTCTTCCTCCTTACTATATTATTCCAGCTGCTCTCCTGAGTATTCCATTTTTCATTCGTTTTTAAATCCTCCATATAGTTCTAGCAATATGGGCCATTTTTGTAGTGCGACAAGTGTGCAAATTTTTATAATCTCTACCAAAGGGGTGAGGTTTACAAGATTGTCTGGGGACATGCCTTTAATCTGCTCTGCATAATTATTCTATTATTGATGCTCATTTGGGCATATCTCTGGAAATGTATGCCAGATTTAAAAAAGAAAAAAAATGAATACTCAAAGAAGCAGCTGGATTAAAATTAAATTAGAGCAAACATGTCACTTTACACCTGGTGACAGGTCATATTTAAAGGGGTTATACACTTTATGCATATTTGGACAAAATGTGTGCTGGGACCTTATTTTGTGACCCTTACTGATGTGTAAGTATTACAGGTTCTCATTCAGCACTCTTGTTCTCAAAATGGCAGTTGATGGAGGAACATGTAACCAAATCTGTTCATCTGCCTTCTTCAGATGAGAAACCATTGTACCATTTGCAGTGTTTTTCAATGGGAGGAGGCTTAAAAACAGGTCTGGAACATTTTACTTTATCAGCAGCCATTTTGAATCATACTCTGCAGGCTTTGGCGAGGCAGCACTCAAAGGATGCTAACCTGTAATATTTATATAACAGTAGGTGCCACATAATCATCTCCCAAACATCTCACCATGTGTTTCTTTGCGTGGCCTTTCTCACAGCTGTCACAGCACTTCAAAATGACTGCTGATAAAGGGACATGTAACCACACCAGAACTGTTCATCAGTAATCTTGCACTAAAAAACATGCATATTGGAAAGCTATTTTTTAATTGGAGAGGGCTGATGGTCCACCATTGACTACTATTTTGAAAATAGTGTGCAGTGTTTCAGATTGGCAGTAGTAACAAATTTAGGAGAACCTGTAATATTTATTACTAAGTGCCAAAAAATTGATGATCCAAATGCATTTCTTAAAATAACCATTGTAGGGATCTGTACTCACTCAGCTGTTCTTGAGGTAGGCACAGGAGGTGGTTTTCATGCAATAATCCAGGCAAGTTTGTTTAACTCCATAAACCGCTCCGGATGGCAAAACAAAACAGAGCCTTTTCTGGCACAAAGTGAAAACAAACTGAAAAGAAATAGTCCATATGGTATTTGTAACGCAGCTGAAATGCAGGCCAGTGTGCTCAGGACAAGCCCGCATTACAGCAGCCAAAACAACCACCAGGTGGCAGCAAAAACATCCAAAGCTGAGTTAAGAATAATCAGTCATACAAGAACCAGAGGTCTCAGCAAGCCCGTGGTCAGAAACAAGCCAATAGGTCAAAACCAGATGGGAGCTGTCAGACTACCGCAGTGTAGTGCAATCTTCCCCAGAGGGAGCTAGAGAGGGACGTGAAACTGCGTACACAGAGAAGCTATACAAATCAGAAGCACAGGCACCACCAAGTGGTGAGAGCGTGGTCAGGCAAGCCGAGTCAAAACCGTACAGAGGCAGAAGTACCAGAAGGAGCAGCAATACACGTAGTCAGTATACCAAGCTGAGGGTCAAATAGCCAGACAGGAAACGTAGCAGCAGAGACGGATACCAAGAGACGGGGTCAGAGTCAGTCCGGATCATACACGAGTAAACAAGTCAAAGGCAGGAGGATCACCAGGTAACAGGGGTCAGAGGCTCGAAACTGGAAGCTTGAGCTATCACTAACACTGGTAAGCCGGCTATGACGGACTGAAATAGCCAAGTCTGCTCCAGAACGAGGCTGAGGAAATTAACCCCCGCATGACCAGTCCTGAGAGAGGACAGCAGAGTACAAACTCCGGACTGGACCATGACAGTACCCCCCTCTCAATGGGGGGCCACCGGACCCCCGGACTTCCCTGGATGATGAGCGTGAAAGGCCCGGACCAACCGATCAGCATGGACCAAACGCGCCGGCACCCATGACCGGTCCTCAGGACCGTACCCTTTCCAATGGACCAAGTACTGAAGTGAACGGCGGAGTATACGAGAATCCACCACCTGTTCCACCTCGTACTCGGTCTGTCCATCTACCACAACAGGCGGTGGGTGTGAGGGAGACTCACCAGAGGAAGGCACCGACGGCTTCAGAAGCGCCTTATGGAACACATTGGGGATCCGCAACGACGGAGGCAAGCGCAGGCGAAAGACCACAGGATTAATTACCTCTAAAATTTCATACGGACCAATAAACTTGGGACCCAACTTAGCCGAGGGAATTCTCAGCCTTATATTTTTGGTGGATAACCATACCTTATCCCCCACCTGATAAGCTGGCCCCACAGAACGTCGTTATTCTGCAAAAAATTTATATTTTCCCTGAGCCTCCCCAATGTTTCTCTGAACCTCCCTCCAGACCTCCCCCAACCGCAGAAAGGCCGAATCAGCCCCTGGACATCCTGAAACCAGCCGGGAAAACTCACCAAAATGAGGGTGAAACCCATAGTTGCAGAAAAATGCAGAAGTACCAGTGGACTGATTGACACGATTATTGAAAGCAAATTCTGCTATAGGTATCGCAGAGCACCAATCATCCTGTCTAGACGTGACAAGACACCGTAAAATCTGCTCCAAAGACTGATTGGTCCTTTCAGTCTGACCATTGGTCTCGGGATGGTAGGCCGATGCAAAGGTCAGACTGATGCCCAGCCTTTTACAAAAAGCCCTCCAGAATTTTGCCACGAATTGTACCCCTCTATCAGACACCACACTGACAGGCACACCATGCAACTGTATCACATGCTCAATGAATAGTTTAGATAGAGTCTCAGCATTCGGAAGGCCCTTTAAAGGTACAAAATGTGCTTGTTTACTGAACCTATCAACAACTACCCAGATCACGGTTTTGCCATTAGAGGGAGGAAGATCGGTGACAAAATCCATGGACAGATGAGTCCATGGTCTATCCGGAATTGGCAGTGGCACCAATTCCCCGGCCGGCCGGTTGCGGGAGGCTTTTGCGCGGGCACAAATTTCACAGGAGGACACAAACCCAGTGATGTCTGACGTCAACGAGGGCCACCAGAACAGCCTAGTGATGGCATCCGAGTGTGTTATGATTTGGTAGCTGAGGAGAGCAGGCAAAAAAGGAAATACACCAGAGCAGTTGGAAACTATGAGATTGCAGTACCCTGACTAACCACCACAACTAGAGGCAGCCGTGGAGCGTTCCTACGTTGGTCCTAGACGCCTCGTCACAGCCTGAGAAACTAACTACACCTAAAGATAGAAAGAGGAAAGCTATCTGCCCCGGAGCAGATCCCCAAAGAACATAGAAAGCCCCCAAACATGTAATGGCGGTTAGACAAGAAGAAATACTGACACAGACAGAAAATAGTATGAGCAAACGTTGGGGCCCAAACTTACTAAATAGAAAAGGATAGGAAGGACACTTACTGCAATCCCAAAAAACCCTGAAAAGCACCAACTCTACTAATTTCAAAAACACCTGAGATCACACGACCTCTACCACCTAAATTAGTTCTCTGGTGTAACCAAAAACAAAACAGCAGCCACTGAAAAAACTGGAAAAAGCAAATGTACAAACATCAGTGGCTGAACTGAACTGAGAGGCAAAAGCCCCCAGAGGGGACCCTGAAGGCCCCCACAGAAGTGCAGGACAAAATGCAAAAATCAAGCACAAAAACAAAAAGAAGAAAATGTCTTATCTGTTAGCAGGAGATTCATACACGACACAGCAGGCTACCAAGGAAACAGGAATCAAGGATTGAGACCAGAACAATTGATCACCGGCAACCCTGATGGGAAGGTGACTCCCTTATATAAGACCAGTCAGTAACACCTGATTCCCAATCCTCACAATCTTCACTGGACAGTCCAGTACCGTTTGTAACCACCAGAGGGAGCTTCTGCTCAGAACTCATTTCCAGCCTATTCACAACAGTACCCCCCTTGAGGAGGGGTCACCGAACCCTCATTTGAGCAACCAGGTCGGTCAGGATGAGTTCTATGATACGCACGGATGAGTCTCCTAGCATGGATGTCCGAAGCAAACACCCAAGAATTGTCTTCCTGACCATAACCTCTCCATTTAACCAAATACTGGAATTTCCGTCTAGAAAAACGAGAATTCAATATTTTCTCAACCACATACTCCAGATTGCCCTCAACCAAAACAGGGTCAGGAGGCACAGTAGTAGGAACCACTGGCTCAACAAACCTCTTCAACAAGGACTTGTGGAACACGTTATGGATCTTAAATGTCCCTGGAAGAAGCAAACGAAAAGAAACAGGGTTAAGAATCTCCATGATCTTATAAGGTCCAATGAACCTAGGCTTAAATTTAGGAGATGCCACTCTCATAGGATATTTCTTGAGGACAACCAGACCAAGTCCCCCACTTTAAACCGAGGACCATCAGTCCTATGCCGGTTAGCAAACCGCTGGGCCCTCTCCTGAGAGAGGGACAACCTCTCCACTACCTGGTCCCAAATCTGTTGCATACGCTCCACAACAGAGTCAACACCCGGGCAGACAGAAGCCTCCGTCTGTCCAGAAGAAAATCGAGGGTGAAACCCAGAATTACAGAAAAATGGAGACATCAAAGTGGCAGAGCTAGCCCTATTATTAAGAGCAAACTCAGCCAAAGGCAAAAAAGAGACCCAGTCATCCTGATCAGCAGACACAAAGCATCTTAGATAAGTCTCCAATGTCTGGTTTGTTCTCTCAGTTTGACCATTGGTCTAAGGATGAAACGCCGAGGAGAAAGACAATTGAACACCAATTTTAGAACAAAAGGTCCTCCAAAATCTGGAAACAAACTGGACTCCTCTGTCAGACACAATGTTCTCAGGAATGCCATGTAAACGAACCACGTGCTGAAGGAACAAAGGCACCAATTCAGAGGAGGAAGGCAACTTAGGTAATGGCACAAGATGTATCATCTTGGAAAACCTATCGCAAATCACCCAAATGACGGTCATTCTCTGAGAAACAGGGAGGTCGGAAATGAAATCCATAGAGATATGGGTCCATGGTCTCTTGGGCACCGGTAATGGCATCAACAAACCACTAGAACGAGAGCAAGGCTTGGAGCGAGAGCAAGTCCCGCAGGACTGCACAAACTCCCTGACATCACGAGACAAGGTAGGCCACCAAAAGGACCGACCAACCAAGTCCCTGGTACCAAAAATTCCGGGATGACCGGCCAACGCGGAACAATGAATCTCAGACATTACACTCTTTTTCCACTGGTCCGGGACAAACAATTTCCCAACAGGGCAGCGCTCGGGCTTATCTTCCTGGCACCCCTCCAGAGCCAGTCTCAAATTGGGCGAGATGGCGGAAAGAACTACACCCTCTTTCAAAATAACAGAAGGATCAGATAACTCAGGAGAGTCCGCCAGGAAACTCCTCGAGAGGGCATCCGCCTTAACATTTTTAGTGCCAGGAAGAAATGAAACCACAAAATTAAAACGTGTGAAAAACAAGGCCCACCTGGCCTGTCTAGGATTAAGTCGCTTGGCAGATTCCAGATAAACTAGATTCTTATGGTCAGTAAGGACCACCACCTGATGTTTGGCTCCCTCCAGCCAATGTCTCCACTCTTCAAAAGCCCACTTCATGGCTAATAACTCCCGATTACCCACGTCATAATTACGTTCAGTGGGAGAAAATTTTCGAGAGAAAAAGGCACAAGGGTTACTTTTAGAGGTCTCTGGATCTCTTTGGGACAAAACGGCACCTGCCCCAATTTCAGAGGCATCAACCTCCACCTGAAATGGTAGAGAAACATCAGGCTGCCGTAGAACAGGAGCAGAAGTGAATCTCTGCTTAAGTTCCTGAAATGCAGAGACTGCCTCAGGAGGCCAATTCACCACATCAGAACCCTTCTTGGTCAAATCAGTTAATGGTTTAACAATAACAGAGAAATTATCAATAAATTTACGATAAAAATTGGCAAAACCCAAGAATCTTTGAAGAGCCTTTAAAGAAGTAGGTTGGACCCAATCACAGATAGCCTGAACTTTGACCGGGTCCATTTCAATAACAGATGGGGACAAAATGAAACCAGAAACGAGATCCTCTGAACGCCAAAAAGACACTTTGATCCCTTCACATACAGAGCATTCTCTCTCAAAATCTGGAACACAGTCCGAACATGTTTTACATGAGAGTCCCAGTCATTGGAAAAAATCAAGATATCATCCAAATAAACAATCAGAAATTTATCCACAAAATCCCTGAAAATGTCATTCATGAAGGACTGGAAGACAGAAGGAGCATTAGTGAGCCCAAAGGGCATCACAAGGTACTCAAAATGCCCTTCAGGGGTATTAAATGCCGTCTTCCATTCATCCCCGTGCTTAATGCGAATAAGGTTATATGCCCCCTGAGGTCAAGCTTGGTAAACCAAGTAGCATTTTTCACCCTGGAAAACAGATCAGAGATCTAGGGTAACGGATATTGATATTTCACAGTAATATTGTTCAAGAGACGATAATCAATACACGGCCTTAATGAACCATCCTTTTTGGCCACAAAGAAAAAACCGGCACCTAAGGGTGAAGAGGATGGTCTGATATGACCCTTCTCCAATGACTCCTTGATATAAGACCGCATAGCGTCATGTTCAGGTACAGACAAGTTAAAAAGGCGACCTTTAGGGAATTTACTACCAGGCACTAATTCAATAGCGCAGTCATAGCTCCTATGGGGAGGTAAGGATGCAGATTTACTTTCGCTAAACACATCAGAAAATTCAATCAAAAAGTCAGGAACATCCTGAGCCTGGGGGGAGGCAGAAAAAACAGGAGTGTTGGTATTAACACATTGACAGCCCCAACTGGTAACAGACACAGATTTCCAATCCAAAACAGGATTATGAGACTGTAACCAAGGGAAACCCAGTACGATAATGTCATGCAGATTATACAGAACCAAAAATTTGCAACTCTCCTGATGATCAGGTTCTACCCTCATTATCACCTGAGTAGAGAACTGAGGTTTATTCTCAGCCAAAGGGGTAGAATCGATCCCCAGTAGGGGAATAGACTTCCGTAGGGGTATCAAGGGAAACCCACAACGTTTAGCAAAATCAAAATCCATCAGGTTAATAGCTGCTCCAGAATCAACAAAAGCCTGAGCAGAAAATGAGGAAAGAGAGCATATCAGGGTAACAGTTAACAAAAACTTAGTCTGAACACTACCCAAGACAACTGAGCGAGCAAAACGTCTTCCCCGCTTAGGGCAGACAGAAATAGCATGAGAGGCATCACCACAGTAGAAACATAACCCATTGCGCTTTCGAAATTCATGACGCTGTGCCCCAGAAACCACTCTATCACACTGCATGGATTCAGAAGCAGGTTCACAAGGCAACATTATTCCACGCATACCTTTCCGCTCACGCAAACGTCTGTCAATTTGAATCGCTAATGACATAGAATCATTGAAACCAGAGGGAACAGGGAATCCACAATAACATCCTTTACATTATCTGACAGTCCCTTCCGAAAAAGAGCTGCCAAAGCGTCGTCATTCCATTTGGTCAGGACTGCCCACCTACGGAATCTCTGACAGTATAACTCAGCATCCTCAAGCCCCTGACTTAATGCCAACAAAGTTTTTTCAGCTTGATCAGTGACATTAGGCTCATTGTACAATAACCCCAAAGCCTGAAAAAACGCTTCAACATTACTCAAAACAGGATCCCCAGGTGTCAGGAAAAAAGCCCAATCCTGAGGGTCGCCGCGCAGGAGAGAGATGACAATTTGAACCTGCTGCGCTGCGTTCCCTGAGGACTTAGATTTTACGGCAAAAAACAATTTACAGTTATTTTTGAAATTCAGAAACTTAGCTCGATCCCCTAAAAACAAATCTGGCATGGGAATCCTAGGTTCCACAACAGGCAACCTAGCAAGATAGGTAGCAATACTCCGAACTTCAGTGGCAAGCTGATCCACACGGCCAGACAACTGTGCAAACTCCATTGAGAAAAAAAAAATCCTCCTCAGCACCCAGAGATACAGAGGGGAAAAAAAAAAATGCAACAAACAGAAAAAAAAAAAATCTCTGACAACTCTGACAACTTTTTTCTTTCACAATATTTTTCCCTTCTGTGAGTACCATATAATTTTCAGTTTAGGCCGGTGATACTGTTATGATTTGGTAGCTGAGGAGAGCAGGCAAAAAAGGAAATACACCAGAGCAGTTGGAAACTATGAGATTGCAGTACCCTGACTAACCACCACAACTAGAGGCAGCCGTGGAGCGTTCCTACGTTGGTCCTAGACGCCTCGTCACAGCCTGAGAAACTAACTACACCTAAAGATAGAAAGAGGAAAGCTATCTGCCCCGGAGCAGATCCCCAAAGAACATAGAAAGCCCCCAAACATGTAATGGCGGTTAGACAAGAAGAAATACTGACACAGACAGAAAATAGTATGAGCAAACGTTGGGGCCCAAACTTACTAAATAGAAAAGGATAGGAAGGACACTTACTGCAATCCCAAAAAACCCTGAAAAGCACCAACTCTACTAATTTCAAAAACACCTGAGATCACACGACCTCTACCACCTAAATTAGTTCTCTGGTGTAACCAAAACAAAACAGCAGCCACTGAAAAAACTGGAAAAAGCAAATGTACAAACATCAGTGGCTGAACTGAACTGAGAGGCAAAAGCCCCAGAGGGGACCCTGAAGGCCCCACAGAAGTGCAGGACAAAATGCAAAAATCAAGCACAAAAACAAAAAGAAGAAAATGTCTTATCTGTTAGCAGGAGATTCAGACACGACACAGCAGGCTACCAAGGAAACAGGAATCAAGGATTGAGACCAGAACAATTGATCACCGGCAACCCTGATGGGAAGGTGACTCCCTTATATAAGACCAGTCAGTAACACCTGATTCCCAATCCTCACAATCTTCACTGGACAGTCCAGTACCGTTTGTAACCACCAGAGGGAGCTTCTGCTCAGAACTCATTTCCAGCCTATTCACAACACGAGTGGCCGAGATTCCCGGATGCCCACTCAGAGCAGAGTCGTGGAACTCTCGAAGCACCCTTAACCGATATTGGACAGGCACAAAGAGCTTATTTTCAGGTATGGACGATGGAGCTAGAGATTGGGACTCACGAATCTCTTGTTCCAATCTCGATGACCCCACAGCCACCACCACCCCCCGCTGAAGAATGGAGGAAGGAGGTTCAGGAGGAGATATTGGATCTAAGCTACGAGACAAGGCATCTGCCTTCACATTCTTGGACCCTGGTCTGAAAGTGATGGAAAACTGAAATCGGGAAAAAAAAAGTGACCACCTTGCCTGTCTCGGAGTTAAACGTTTGGCGGACTCGATGTAAGACAGGTTCTTGTGATCTGTAATGACAGTGATACGATGAGCTGCGCCCTCCAAAAAATGCCTCCATTCTTCAAATGCCGATTTAATGGCCAACAACTCCCGGTTACCCACATCATAATTCCTCTCAGCAGAGGAAAATTTTTTTGAAAAGAAGGCACAGGGTCTTAAATTAGTTAATGTGGTGGGCCCCTGAGACAACACATCCCCCACTCCCACCTCAGAGGCGTCCACCTCTATGATAAATGGTTTAGACAAATCAGGTTGAACCAGTACAGTCATGGCCAAAAGTTTTGAGAATGACACAAATATTATATTTTCACATGATCTGCTGCCCTCTGGTTTTTATTTGTGTTTGACAGATGTTTTTATCACAGACAGAAATATAATAAATGCAAACATATGAGTAACAAAAGCTTATATTGACAGTTAGAATGAGTTAATGCAGCAAGTCAATATTTGCAGTGTTGACCCTTTTTCTTCAGGACCTCTGCAATTCTCCCTGGCATGCTCTCAATCAACTTCGGGACCAAATCCTGACTGATAGCAGTCCATTCTTGCACAATCAATGCTTTCATTTTGTCAGAATTTTTAGGTTTTTGTTTGTCCACCCATCTCTTGATGATTGACCACAAGTTCTCAATGGGATTAAGATCTGGGGAGTTTCCAGGCCATGGACCCAAAATCTCTATGTTTTGTTCCCTGAGCCATTTAGTTATCACCTTTGCTTTATGGCAAGGTGCTCCATCATGCTGGAAAAGGCATTGTTGATCGTCAAACTGCTCTTGGAGGATTGGGAGAAGTTGCTCTTGGAGGACATTCTGGTACCATTCTTTATTCATGGCTGTGTTTTTAGGCAAGACTGTGAGATAGCCAATTCCCTTGGCTGAGAAGCAACCCCACATATGAATGGTTTCAGGATGCTTAACAGTTGGCATGAGACAAGACTGGTGGTAGCGCTCATCTTGTCTTCTCCGAATGAGGCGTTTTCCTGATGTCCCAAACAATCGAAAAGGGGATTCATCAGAGAAAATAACTTTACCCCAGTCCTCAGCAGTCCACTGCCTGTACCTTTTGCAGAATATCAGTCTGTCCATGATGTTTTTTCTGGAGAGAAGTCGCTTCTTTGCTGCCCTCCTTGAGACCAGGCCTTGCTCTAAGAGTCTCCGCCTCACAGTGCGTGTAGATGCACTCACACCTGCCTGCTGCCATTCCTGAGCAAGCTCTGCACTGCTGGTAGCCCGATCCCACAGCTGAAACACTTTTAAGAGACGGTCCTGGCACTTGCTGGTCTTTCTTGGGCGCCCTGAAGCCTTTTTGGCAACAATGGAACCTCTCTCCTTGAAGTTCTTGATGATGCGATAGATTGTTGACTGAGGTGCAATCTTTCTAGCTGCGATACTCTTCCCTGTTAGGCCATTTTTGTGCATTGCAATGATGACTGCACGTGTTTCTTTAGAGATAACCATGGTTAACAGAAGAGAAACAATGATGCCAAGCACCAGCCTCCTTTTAAAGTGTCCAGTGGTGTTATTCTTACTTATTCATGACAGATTAATCTCCAGCCATGTCCTCATAAACACCCACACCTGTGTTAATGGAGCAATCACTGAAAAGAGGTTAGCTGGTCCTTTTAAGGCAGGGCTGCAATGATGTTGAAATGTGTTTTGGGGGATAAAGTTCATTTTCTAGCCAAATTGACTTTGCAAGTAATTGCTGTTAAGCTGATCACTCTTTATAACATTCTGGAGTATATGCAAATTGCCATTAGAAAAAGTGAAGCAGTAGACTTTGTAAAAATTAATATTTGTGTCATTCTCAAAACTTTTGGCCATGACTGTACAGGGGCAGTCATGAAACTGATTTTTAATGAAGAAAATGCTGCCACAGCTGGAGCTGACCAGTTTTTTAGATCAGCCCCCTTTCGAGTGAGATCAGTGAGGGGTTTGACCACTTGAGAAAACCCCTTGATAAATTTTCTATAGTAATTGGCGAAACCCAGAAATCGCTGAAGACCCTTGAGATCTCTGGGTTGCACCCAATCCACAATGGCCTGTACCTTCCTAGGGTCCATACGAAACCCCTCAGAGGACAAAATGACCCCTAGAAAGGACAATTCTTGAGTAAAAAATGAACACTTCTCCAGTTTGGCAAAGAGAGAGTTCTCCCTGAGCTTCTGGAGAACCGCACGAAGATGACCCATGTGACTTTGTCTATCAGAAGAATATATGAGTATATCATCAAGATAAACTACCACAAAGCATCCAATAAAGTCTGAAAAAACATGGTTAATGAAATTCTGGAATACCGCTGGTGCGTTAGTCAAGCCGAACGGCATGACCAAATTTTCAAATAGACCTTCAGAGGTGAGAAACGCAGTTTTCCACTCATCCCCCTCCCGCATACGGATGATATTGTATGCTCCCTGAGGTCCAACTTAGAAAACCATCTGGCCCCGGACAATTGGTTGTATAAATCAGGTATCATTGGAGAGGATAAGTGTTTCTTATGGTGATCTTATTCAGTTCTTGAAAATCGAGGCACGGGCGTAAACCACCATCTTTTTTTTTTACAAAAAAGAACCCCGCCGCCACGGGAGAGACAGATGGCCGAATATGTCCTTTACGGAGGCTTTCAGAGATATACTCATTCATAGCAGCTCGCTCAGGGATGGAGAGATTGTACAGACGTGCTTTGGGCAATTTGGCACCGGGAACAAGATCAATGGCACAATCGAATGGGCGGTGTGTTGGCAGAACCTCAGCCTCCTTTTCGGAGAACACATCCTCAAAGTCCTTCAGGTACTCCGGAATACCCTCCAGACTGACGGATGACATAGACACAGTAGCAAGACAATTTTTAGAACAATTAGCACCCCATTTGACAATATCCCGGGACCCCAGTCAATAACCGGGTTATGCCGTTGCAACCAAGGAAACCCTAACACCAGGCCAGCAGGGAGGTTATCCAAACAAAGCATGACATGTGCTCCTGGTGCAGGGCCCCCACCTTGAGGGTGAATTCTTGAGAAATGAAATGGAGACCATCATTTGTGAGAGGTGTAGAGTCAATAGCCACAAGTTTTAAGGGAGTCTCCAACCTAACTGTCCCTAATCTACAGCGGGCCACCAGTTTAGAGTCAATCAGGTTCAGGGATGACCCACAGTCTACAAAAGCCGAAGTATGGACAAAGCAGTTCTCAACACCAAGTTCCACCTTTAACAGTATCTTTGTAAATGAAGAAAAAGGTACCTGAGAGTCTGAGTGACCTCCACGATGATCACCCAGACTCAGCCGCTTGTTAGTGGATGGACAAGAGGGGCAGTCCCTTTTCCAATGTCCGGGATCTCCGCAGTAAAAACACAGCTCTTCATCACGCCGCCGTTTCCTCTCTTTTTCCTGGAAGTCGGTGGCTCCCACCTCCATAGATTCAGATGAAAGCAAAACATTCGGGTTAGCAGGGAACAACGGAATCCCCCATTGTGTAAGACCTCTCTCCCGTAGCCTCCGATCCATATGGATAGCCTGAGTCATAGCCTCCTCCAAAGAGCTGGGAGGTGGATGGATAGCCAGAGCGTCCTTCAAGCAATCCGACAGTCCCTTCCCGAATAGACATCTCAGTGCGGAGTCATTCCAAGATACCTCAGTGGACCATCGACGGAACTCGGAGCTGTATCATTCAGCTGAGTGTAAGGTTCTTTGTCTCTGTTGACATGTTCCTTGAAACTCAGTTTTCCGTCGGCCATTTTGCTTTCTGTCTTTCTGCAGCTCTTGCCCTCAGTTAATATGGAGTTTCCAGTTTTCATGTTCCCGCCCTGATTCTTCCCTCTTGCTTCTTAAGCAGCCTCAGCTGAACAATCAGTGCTCCTGAATCAAGCCTCAGTCAGTCTGTGACCTGACTCCTGGAAGCCTTGGACTTGTACTCCAGCTATTCCCTACTGAGGAACCGTGGAACACTTTTGGACTCTGGAAACCTGCTGTTTGGTGAATCCATGTTTGCAGAGGAATTACGGTACAGAGAAGAGATGCTGAACCTGCTTTGGAGATTTACTGTAGTGCTTGAAGTTACTCTGGCCTGCTGTGTCTCCGGTCGCTGTTCCTGCAAACTGTGTGAACTTTTCAGCATGCTTGTATGAAGTAATACAAGTCATTTCATTTCAACCTATGTCTCCTGTGTTTTCCTCGCACCCAAGCACAAGACGCTATAGGAACTGTACACTATACATGACAAGATTCAGGAGCCAATGTTTAGTGTCTGCTGGGTCTGGGAAAGCCGTGTCTGCTGTGACTGTGGATATCAGATGTCCGTTTAATACCTTATGTGATGACAGTGGTTGTGACTTCTCACAACCATTCCAGGTGAGCGCATTCCCTTCAAATTTTACTCTGGAGTGTTACCACAGGTAAACACTATTGTTTTTTTTTTTTTTTCCTTTCCTCTTCTCCTTCCAGCACCTCTGCCTTAAAAGATCTGGAAGATGGAGGCCCGCATAAAGGAACTTTGCGGAGTGACTGATGCAATCCTTTCAGATGTACAGACTTTAAAAACCCGTTTTGCAAGCCTACAGGACCTCACTAACCATAATTTGCAAGTGCTTGGACAGACTACCCAGGAATTGCGAGCCAGGATTGAGGTTCTAGAAGAACGAGCCCAGGCTCCTGCCATAACCCCAAGTTCTGGGATCCCCAAATTACCTCCTTTTCGTTTTGGCGGTGAACGTGAGAAATTCAGGGGATTTATTAATCAATGCAATTTATTTTTCTCTGCACATGCTTCACAATTTCCCACTGAACGATCCAAAGTGCTTACTATAATCATGTTGCTTACCAATAAGGCTTTGATGTGGGCAAACCCTCTGATTGAGACTGAGGATGATTGTTTGAATCACCTTGATGCTTTTATTTCAGCCATGGGGCAGGTGTTTGATGACCCCAATCGAGGTGCAACAGCTGAAGCAGCCATGTTAACTTAGCGCCAAGGTAAGCATTCAGTAGCCGAATATGCCCTGGATTTCAGGAGATGGGCTCTTGATACCACTTGGGACACTTCCGCTAAAAAATCTATTTTTCGGAAAGGGTTGTCTCCACTGATTAAGGATGAACTTGCTCGTGCCGACCCTCCCACTGCGTTAGGTGACTTTATTAACTATTGTATCCGTATTGATGCTCGTCTGACTGAACGCAGACAAGAGAGATGGTTCGAAAATAATCGCACTAACCTTTTACTACCTCCCTCCTCAGCTAAGGAACCTTTGAGTAGGATCACAAGGGAACCAGAACCTGAACCCATGCAGGTGGACTCTTTGCAAAGACGGGTTAGTGATGCACGCAAAGAACATCGTATAAAGGAAAATCTATGTTTCTACTGTGGTAAGTCAGGGCACTTCATTATAAACTGCCCCAGCCGTTCTCGTAGGACTACTGCAGCAGTCATTCACTGTGAGTGTTGCGAGAGGAGCTCTGTCATGTCCGAGCCTCAGGCTCCAGAGATATCTGCTGCAAGAGATCTTGATTTCTCGGACTTAAAAACTCTGTTAGTTCTGGGGACGATGACGGTATAAACGCTGCAATTTTTCAAGTTTCCTCAGCGGTGTCCCAGCTGAGTTGTAAAAGAAACAATTCTCATTGCTTCCTTTCCATCAAACTCTGGGTTGACTCTGTCTGGGTGTCTAGCTCTGCTATGATCGACTCAGGAGCAAGTGGAAATTTTATGGATATCTCCTTTGCTCTGAAACAGGGGATACGTTCAGTGAAGAAGGCTACTCCAGTACAGATGGAGACTGTGGATGGCTCTCTACTGACTTCTGGACCAGTGGATCAAGAAACAGAGCCTTTGAGGGTCCTTATGGGTAAAGATCATCAGGAGAAAATGTCTTTTTTGCTTATCTCTTCTCCCCATTTTCCCATCATTCTAGGGCTACCATGGCTGCAGGCGCAGAATCCTACGATTAACTGGGAGACCAAGCAATTACACTTTCCGGAGAAACAGATGAGTCAAGGAGTTTCAGCTTGCTCTGTTCCTAAAGGAACCATGTCAGTCCCTGAACTACCAGCTGTATACCAGGACTATGTGGATTTATGTGACAAGAAGAACGCTGACCAGCTTCCTCCTCACCGTCCATATGATTGTCCAATTGAATTATTGCCTGGAGCCGAGATACCTTTTGGTAAGATCTACCCCCTAGCGGGGCCCGAGCTAAAAGCTTTGAAGGATTATATAGACGAAAATTTAGCCAAGGGCTTCATACGCCCCTCTTCATCTCCCGCAGGTGCACCCATCTTCTTTGTGAAGAAGAAAGATGGATCTCTGAGACCCTGCATAGACTATAGGGAACTCAATAAGGTTACTATTAGAAACCGTTATCCATTGCCTTTAATCCCTGAGTTGTTGGAGAGAGTGCGGCATGCCAAAATTTTCTCTAAACTGGATCTCCGTGGGGCCTATAACTTGGTCCGTATTAGAC
This sequence comes from Oophaga sylvatica, assembly GCA_033576555.1. NCBI lineage: Eukaryota > Metazoa > Chordata > Amphibia > Anura > Dendrobatidae > Oophaga > Oophaga sylvatica. The sequence continues at coordinate 568,920,062 of JARQOD010000001.1, forward strand.
CTGGGGATGAATGGAAGACTGCTTTCAGGTCACGCTATGGACACTTTGAATATCTAGTTATGCCTTTTGGTCTGAGTACCGCCCCAGCCACTTTCCAACACTTCGTGAATGATATCTTCAGGGATCTCCTAGATACATTTGTGGTGATTTATCTGGATGATATTCTAATTTTTTCTAACTCCACAGAGGAACATCATGGACATGTGAGAATGGTCTTAGAACACCTAAGACAAAACCATCTCTACATCAAACTTGAAAAATGTGAATTCCATAGGACCGAAATTCAATTTCTGGGGTATGTACTATCTACGCAAGGGATTAGTATGGATGGAAGCAAGACCCAAGCCATCAAGGATTGGCCAATTCCTAGAAATGTGAAGGAGGTGCAGCGTTTCATCGGGTTTGCCAACTTCTATAGACGTTTCATTAAGAATTTTTCTGAGGTAGTGTCACCTATCACCCAACTTACCCGGAAACAGTCTAGGTTCTCCTGGACCCCGCAAGCTCAGGAAGCATTTTCCTGTTTAAAGGATAAATTTACCACCGCACCTATCTTAGTACATCCCAACCCCGAGCTTGCCTTCATAATAGAGGTGGATGCTTCAGACTGTGCCGTTGGAGCTATACTCTCTCAGAGAACAGGTGAGAAGAATGTCTTGCATCCCTGTGCCTTCTTTTCCCAGCAGTTGTCTTCGGCTGAGAGGAACTACGATGTGGGCAATAGAGAATTGTTGGCCATTATTGCCGCCTTCAAGGAATGGAGACACCTTCTTCAGGGAGCTGCACAGCAAATAGTCGTCCTGACAGACCATCGTAACCTTGAATTTATCAGGTCGGCTAAGTGCCTGACTCCTCGCCAGGCTCGCTGGAATCTTTTCCTAAACCAATTTAATTTTGTCATTTCTTATAGACCAGGATCGCGCAATGGAAAGGCTGATGCACTCTCTAGGATTCATTCAGCAGAGACACGTCCACTTACTCCTCCTAAGACTATTCTTCCTGACTCTAGATTCCTGGGAGTGATTCATAATCAAGACCTACTTAAGGACATCAAGGAAGCATACCATGCGGATTCTTTGTTGGCTCAACCCCCAAGGGACGTAAGTCTTGTCTTTAAGAATGGTGTGTGGATTCAGGGACAACGTCTGTATATACTTGAAACAGTCAGATTGAGAGTATTGCAACTCATCCACGATTCCAAGATAGCCGGGCATAGGGGAATTCTAAAGACACAAGAATTTCTTTCTCGTTTCTTTTGGTGGCCCACTTACAGGAAAGATGTCTTAAACTATGTCACTTCATGTGAAGTCTGTGCAAGATGCAAAACACCTCGCTCCTCACCAACTGGTCTGTTGCAACCTCTTCCCACCCGTCCCGCCCGTGGGGATCCATTTCTATGGACTTCATTGTGGAGTTACCAACCTCTCAAGGGAAGAACACCATTCTAGTGGTGGTTGACCGTCTAACAAAGGCAGCTCATTTTATCCCTTGTGTCGGCTTACCCACTGCAAAACAGACATCAGACTTGATGATTAAGAATGTGTTTCGCTTACATGGAGTACCGGATGAGGTCATTTCGGATCGAGGGGTGCAATTCACTTCAAGGTTTTGGCAAAATTTCTGTGCAGCATTGGACATTAAAGTAAACCTTTCTTCTGCTTTTCATCCCCAGACTAATGGACAGACAGAACGAACCAATCAGACCCTGGAGCAGTATCTCCGCTGTTTTATCTGCCACCTACAGGATGATTGGGTGGATCTACTTCCACTGGCTGAGTTCTCTTATAACAACTCTCAGAGCGCCTCCACTAAGCAGTCTCCTTTTTACTCCAATCTAGGTTATCATCCTAACATTCTTCCTCGATTTCCCATAGATACGCCCTTGCCGGCAGTGGCTGAAAGAATCACTTCTTTACAAAAGAATATGGATCTTCTAAAAGAAAATCTAGAATTGGCTCAGGAAAGGTACAAGAAAGCAGCAGATAAATTTCGTAAACCTGCACCAGCTTTCAAGGTAGGAGATTTGGTCTGGCTGTCAACCAGAAATCTTAAATTAAAGATTCCATCGTCTAAATTGGGACATAAGTACATTGGACCTTATAAGATCAATAAGATTATAAGTGCTGTTGCTTGTCGTCTTCAGCTGCCCAGAACTATGAGAATCCACCCTGTCTTTCATGTATCCCTACTAAAGGCTGCAACACCCAATACGTTTCCTGGACGTTCTTCTCCTTGCCCTGACCCAGTGCTGGTCGATGGTCAGGAAGAATTTATGGTGGAAAGGATTCTAGATTCCAGGTTGTACAGAAACCAGTTGCAATATTTGATTAAATGGCAGGGCTACCCAGTGGAGGACAACTCATGGGAACCAGTCAATAATGTAAATGCTCCTCGCCTGCTCCGCCAGTTTCATCAGAGGTACCCTGACAAGCCTGGTCTGAGGTCATCCGGAGGTTGTCCCTAAGGGGGGAGTAATGTAAGGTTCTTTGTCTCTGTTGACATGTTCCTTGAAACTCAGTTTTCCGTCAGCCATTTTGCTTTCTGTCTTTCTGCAGCTCTTGCCCTCAGTTAATATGGAGTTTCCAGTTTTCATGTTCCCGCCCTGATTCTTCCCTCTTGCTTCTTAAGCAGCCTCAGCTGAACAATCAGTGCTCCTGAATCAAGCCTCAGTCAGTCTGTGACCTGACTCCTGGAAGCCTTGGACTTGTACTCCAGCTATTCCCTACTGAGGAACCGTGGAACACTTTTGGACTCTGGAAACCTGCTGTTTGGTGAATCCATGTTTGCAGAGGAATTACGGTACAGAGAAGAGATCCTGAACCTGCTTTGGAGATTTACTGTAGTGCTTGAAGTTACTCTGGCCTGCTGTGTCTCCTGTCGCTGTTCCTGCAAACTGTGTGAACTTTTCAGCATGCTTGTATGAAGTAATACAAGTCATTTCATTTCAACCTATGTCTCCTGTGTTTTCCTCGCACCCAAGCACAAGACGCTATAGGAACTGTACACTATACATGACACTGAGTGCTTCCCCTGAACCAGACCCATAATGGTGTCCTCGGCCACCCTAACACGGTCCGGTTTGTCATAGATAAGTCCTAGGGCCTCAAAGAACCTATCTACCGAGCTCCGTTCAGGAGCGGTAGGGGGCAGCGAGAAAACCCATTGATTGGGGACCTTCCCTAAGTAAGGAGATGATAATCCCTACCCGCTGAATCTCATCCCCAGACGATCGGGGTCTAAGAGAAAACCATAATTTTCAACTCTCCCTGAATATGCGATACTGATCTTTCTTGCCAGAAAACGTGTCAGGAAGTTTAACTGTAGGTTCGGGGGAGTGCAAAACAACGTCTACAGAGTCATCAGGTAGACTAACAATATGAGAAGTGTTTCCCTGCACAGTCTTAATATTCTCAGTAAGTCTTTTCTGTAAGTGGGTATGAGACGTAACAAGGGACTGATGTCTCCCAGAAAAATCCTCCACCATCTGCGTCAAACTGGACACTTGATCCGCCAAGTTATGCAGCGAATCCATGAACAGGGGAAAAAAAAATTGCAAACTCCCGTTTAAATGTCTGGTTAGTGATAATGTAACGCAGCTGAAATGCAGGCCAGTGTGCTCAGGACAAGCCCGCACTACAGCAGCCAAAACAACCACCAGGTGGCAGCAAAAACATCCAAAGCTGAGTTAGGAATAATCAGTCATACAAGAACCAGAGGTCTCAGTAAGCCCGTGGTCAGAAACAAGCCAATAGGTCAAAACCAGATGGGAGCTGTCAGACTACCGCAGTGTAGTGCAATCTTCCCCAGAGGAAGCTAGGGAGGGACGTGAGACTGCGTACACAGAGAAGCTATACAAATCAGAAGCACAGGCACCACCAAGTGGTGAGAGCGTGGTCAGGCAAGCCGAGTCAAAACCGTACAGAGGCAGAAGTACCAGAAGGAGCAGCAATACACGTAGTCAGTATACCAAGCCGAGGGTCAAATAGCCAGACAGGGAACGTAGCAGCAGAGACGGATACCAAGAGACGGGGTCAGAGTCAGTCCGGATCATACACGAGTAAACAAGTCAAAGGCAGGAGGTTCACCAGGTAACAGGGGTCAGAGGCTCTAAACTGGAAGCTTGAGCTATCACTAACACTGGTAAGCTGGCTGTGACGGACTGAAATAGCCCAGCGCGCTCCAGAATGAGGCCGAGGAAATTAACCCCCGCATGACCAGTCCTGAGAGAGGACAGCAGAGTACAAACTCCGGACTGGACCATGACAGTATTGCGGGTCCTTCAGAGTCTTTAACAACACACACTGGAGGTCTCCACACCTCCTGCCACAGATACTGAATGAGGGACTCAGCCTCCATTTTATCTGCCAAACCACGCCCCTGGGGTTGGGATATGTGAGCGGTCATTCACACCCATCTCTTATGACCGCTCGTAAAACCCAGCACTGGAATGGTCCAAATAACTCTCTCAGCACTATAAGTGCTGGAGCATATTTCCAAGCTCACACCACAACTAACAGTCACGATGACACATATCTCCCCTTAAGGACTTGTCCGGCGGGCATCTTTCACCATAAAGTGAACAAGTCCTTTAATACAGGTAGCTGATGCTCACAGAAATACAGTACTGTGGTAAAGTTTTAATCAGATATGTAAAAACTCAAATAGAAATAAATAATGTTTTTAAAAATTGAATTGTTACTCGTTTATTATTATCAATATCGACTAATAAAATGCAAAGTGAATGATCAAAAGAGATATCTAAATATAATCAATATTTGGTGAGACCAATCTGTCTTCAGAACAGCATCAAACATCAATTCTTTTAGGTAAACCTGCAAAGAAATCAGGGATTTTGCAGGATTATTGTTGGATGTATGAATAACTAATTATATCAAACAGATAATAATGATCATAATTTTCATATGCAGATTGAAACATATTAACAGAAATGCAAACAGCTGCGTAGGAGGCTTAAAACTGGGTGAGAAACAGTCAAACTATGCAACGATGAGACTGTTGAAGCCAATTTCATGTCACAAGTGATCAAACATGGCAAAACTAAGCACAGCAGCAAGACACAAGGTAGCATCATCAAAGTCTCTCCCAGGCAAAACTTTCAAAGCAGACTTGGGTTTCAAGATATAGATTTCAAGCTTTTGAAGAATATACAACATTGAGGACCATAGACATAGTGGTAAGCCAAGGAAACTTAGAGGATCAGATGAAAGACACACCATGCTTAGCTACCTTCAAAATTGAAAACTGTCCAGCAGTGTCATCAGCGCAAAACTGGCAAAGCTGTTTAATTAGCCTTTACTGATTATTATTGGGGAGATCCCCCCCAAAATTATGAGGTCCCCCTACATTCAATTACCAGCACAGGCTAAACAGACAGCTGCAGGCTGATATTAAGAGTGTTTCTCATGCTCCTATCTCAGTGTGTTCTGGCTGTCGTGGAAATCATCCAGATCATCGTGGGAAAGACATGGATTATCTTCTCGTTGGACAGGTGAGGAATATTGTGTTTTGTTATTTTTTGTCTTTTACAGGGGACAATGAGATCCGTGGATTTTCTTTTCATTGGACAGAAGAGTATAACTTTGCTTTTTTATTTTTAACCCCTTGGCATCGGAACCCATTTTCAATTTGCGTGTCTGTTTTTCGCTCCCCTTCTTCCGTAACTTTTTTATTTTTTCATCAATATGGCCATATGAGTTGCACTTTTGAACAACACCATTGGTTTTACCATATTGTGTACTCAAAAACGGGAAAAAAAATTGCACCATTTTCCGATACCCGCAGCGTGTCCATTTTTCGTGATCTCGGGTTGGATGAGCGCTTATTTTTTGAGCTCCGAGCTGATATTTTTAATGATACCATTTTGGTGCAGATACGATCTTTTGATTGCCAGTTATTGCATTTTAATGCAATGTTGCAGAGACCAAAAAAAAAACGTAGTTCTGGCGCTTTGACTTTTTTTCTTGCTACGCCATTTACCAATCAGGGTAATCCTTTTTCTTGTTTTAACAATAATTTTTTTATTCAGAAAAGAAATCTTATAACAACAGAAAAAAACTTGCTTACACAATTATATCAATATAGCAGTCATGTCCAAATTATCACCACTAGAATAAACTAATTCCAAATTGGATATTATAGGAGAGGGGAGGGAAAAAAGGATCACACAGAAGGAAAGTCGGCCGGGATTGGACACAGAGGGTAAATTAAGGGATAGTATGGAGAATAAGCTTTTGGAGCTTTGTTTTAAACATTTTTGTATACCAATTTGACCAATCTGATTATGAGAAGACCATAAAAACCAGGAAAAAAGTATTAAAAACCATCCTAAGTGTGAGATATCGCCAATCCAGAAGCCTCCCAAATCTCCCACTGGCAGCTGACTCTTTATTTTTTCTTTATCGAGTGAACCAAACAACGTTCATGTAGATAATGAGAATTTATCCTACCAATGAGTTCCTCCTGTGAGGTGGTAGTAGCTTCTCTCCAGTGCTTTGTCAAGCTCTGATGGACCGCTGTCAAAACATGGGTTATCACGGGAACTAGGTTTGCGGGATAAAGGTCCAACCCAATACTTAAGACTGCCAAGGACCCCTCTTGTTAGGGTCTGCGGAACGCACCAAATATAAGATGTGGAGAGGTGCGTTCGCAGCCCGGGGTCCACCGTGCAGGCGGAGCCTGCTGCTAGTAAAATGGCGTAAGAAGCAAACTCTGTTATCCCGCAGAGTCGCCAACATAAACGCCGTAACGCGCTGTGGCAATAAGTGCGAACTCTGTTACTCCACAGAGCCGCAGCAGGAGAGCCGCAGCGCTATATGGCGATGTGTGCGAACTCACTAAACACAACTGAGTCGCAAAGAAAACACGCTAGGGCGCTGTCTAGCGTTGAAAGCGAACCCTGTTACGTCACAGGGCCGCTGAGAAAAAGTGCTGTGTCCTGTCAGGCTCTCAGGTACACAGTTAAGTGCTAAGCGTACATAAAGCGTGATCATGTGCTAATGTCCTCGCGGGAGTCACCCGCAATCTATGGCGTCTGAACGCCAGACCCTGAATACGGCAATCAAAACTCCTCACCGGTTATGCCGGTAATCTAGGGCATCTAGGACGCTGACCCTGACCAGCTAGCACACCAAACTCCTCACCGATTAAGTCGGTATTCTAGTGGCTTATTTCAGCCGGGTCCCTAACCACACACACACACATGACCACACTGGCGCATAGCATACAATGGTTGATATTAGCGCATGGCGGCCCAGCCATGCTACCCTTTTATAGTAACAGCTACAGGACCTGCCAGAAACAAGGACCAATGAAGCTTGTTCCAGAACAACAGTAGTCACAGGACCTTCCTGGCAGACCAATAGGAGCTGCTGCAGTACCTAAGCATGTGACCCCTGATCTCCAATGAGAGATCTCACTCTGGGCATGCTCAGAAGGGAAAACGCAGGACTTTGTCCCAAAGACGTCTGCTCCAGCACTGGCTATAATAGCAGATCCAGGAAAGGCAGCAGCAAGTCACTGCACAGTACTGGAGTGGGCAAGACGCTTGGACCGACGTCTCTGCAGAGCAGGCTCCACTGCGGCCGGAGATGAATGGGAGACCGCAGCGGGGCTGGTTCGAGACTCCCCTTGTGCAGCAGCGGGAACTTGAACCCTAACACCTCTAGGGTTAAATGGAAACCTATCAAAGTCCTGATTAAGCCTGCCACTCGATTCTAAAATCCTGTTATCTTGGGGCATCACCTTCACACATGACCCAGATCCCCTTTTTTACCACATCCCTTCCAGCATAATGAGGAATATGATTTGTTAAATTTGGAAATTTTATAAGGGGTCAGATACCAGTTCATACAGTGCCTTGCGAAAGTATTTGGCTCCCTGGAACTTTTCAACCTTTTCCCACATATCATGCTTCAAACATAAAGATACCAAATGTAAATTTTTTGTGAAGTTGAACAAAATTTATTGGTTATTTTAAATTTTTGTGGAAATACAAAAGCTGAAAAGTGGGGCGTGCAATATTATTCGGCCCCTTTACTTTCAGTGCAGCAAATTCACTTCAGAAGTTCATTGTGGATCTTTGAATGATCCAATGTTGTCCTAAATGACTAATGATGATATATATAATCCACCTGTGTGTAATCAAGTCTCCGTATAAATGCACCTGCTCTGTGATAGTCTCAGGGTTCTGTTTGAAGAACAGAGAGCATCATAAAGACCAAGGATCACAACAGGCAGGTCTGTGATTCTGTTCTGTCCAGCCATATAATTGCTGTCTAGAAAGTCTAGTCATTTTTTTATGTCTCCAATTGTTATAGACATTGCAATTTTTGAATGTATTGGTCTTTCATACATTTTATGTTGTAAGGTAACAGCGCCACCTGCTGGCTGTTTGATGCATAGATTCTAGTTTAATTTGTAATGTCTTGTGGAAGTTCCAAGAGCATTGTGGGATTGTTCCTGTTGCATTATGGTCTTGTTTATCACACTGTGAAGGAGAACAGCAGCCATTTATTCTCCATGTGCCTTAAGAGAAACTACATCACTCGTGTTCTTCATGTTTCTTAAACAGCCTGCTCTAAGCATAGTCGGTAAGCACTATTTAGGTGTTATAATCCTGTGTTTATCAGTACGTTTGTTTGTACTAAGTAGGTAATAATCAGTTTGTGTATTCTGTATATTGTAAACTATTTGTGTTTCATGCTCTGTGCAGTTATATATTCTGAAATGCTCTTATTATTGCATTCTATAGTTTTACCCTTTCCTGTCACATCTGCAATCAATAAAAGAAGGTTACAATTTTACAGCCTCTTTTTCTTAAAGAAGACAGGGGGTTTAGCTACATGTCTCATCGCACACCCTGCTAACGTGCATGAGGACAGAATAGTAAAACGACTATGCTGAGAACAAGCTCAGAAGATCAGACATACAGAGCCCCCATTATCCAAGCATACGGTTATTGCATGCGGATATTGCAGCAACCTCTTAACGGTCGGACTGAATAATCGGACCATACAGAGCCCGCCATTATCCACGCAGAGCCGACAAAGGGATATCACAGTGGTTGCCCAACTGTCGAATCATGTCTCAAGGACGAGCATCCTCTTTCAAGACGATATCACGAGTTGGTTCCTCCAAGACATCATCCGTCAGCAATGCCGCCGCTATTGCCCGCGTAAGCACCTTTGCTGAGCAGGAGATAGAATTGAAACTACAACAAGCATGCCTGGATGCAGAAAAGGCACGCCAACAAGCCTGCCTGGACGCAGAGAAAGCGCGCCTTGAAGCAACATTACAGAAACTTGCTATTGAAAAAGAAACAGCAGCTGCCATAGCAGAAGCAGAAGCCCTAGAAACTGCCGTATATTCCGACGGTGAACACAGCAGACACAGCAGTGTGCTAGGTCTACAACGAGTTACTCACGATCCATTGCAGCGTACTGCAGAGTACGCCCATCGACATTCCAAACTAAATGATGATCCAGACCCACAGGTGAAGACAGAGCATTTTGTCAACAAGCCAAGCCAACCAGATAATTCGGACCCCCAGAAAGCCAACTATCAGTGTCCCTACCGAAAGCAAGGAGATACACATTGGGATGATACTGACTACAATAATCTTTCTCCAGAGCAGAAGGTCCGAAATCTGTCCCGGTTTAAAGAGAATCCCTTCGCTTCAGAAAGGTACTACAGCAGTTGGACGAAACCAGAGACACCTAACAGGTATGATCGCACAGCACACATGTACTCTGACAACACTCCATCAGCTGGCATCAGTGCCAATCAAGCCACAATGGACTTTGCCAAGTTCCTTGCTCGACGTGAGTTGGTCACTAAGGGACTTGTAAAGTTCAGCGATCGCGCTGAAAACTACAGGGTGTAGCGTCGGCGTCCCGGCCCTCTGCCAGGCAGGGACGCCGTTCCCCTTACCAGCGCTCTGCGTCCTCAGCGCACCCAGCGCCCCCAGCGTCCTCGGCGTCCTCCTTCCACCCTGTTGGTCCCGAGCGCTCCTTCCCTGCTGCTGGACTTAGGGCGCGCGCCCGCACCCTCCCCCGCTCTTAAAGGAGCCGCGCGCATTTTCCAAATTAGTCTCCGGCCAATGCCGGAGGACTCCACCCTATATTAAGGGCTTCCTCCTTAATGGAGGTGCCCGAGCAATGTTGTTGTTGCACTGTATAACTCTGCTTCAGCCCTCAGCTCCTGTTTCCAGTTGCCTGCCTGTTACCTGTCTGCTTGCTGTCTGCCATCTGACTGCAGCCCTCCCCGGAGGTTCGGACATCACCTGCAGTGATCCCCGGCTATTACAGAGACTCTTGCCTGCTCACTTGGGAGCGATCATCTGCCATCCGACTGCAGCTCTATCCGAAGGTTCAGACTTCATCAGCAGTGATCACCGGCTACTCCAGAGACTCTTGCCTGCTCACTTGGGAGCGATCATCTGCCATCCGACTGCAGCTTTATCCGAAGGTTCGGACATCTCCAGCAGTGATCACCGGCTACTCCAGAGATTCCTGCCTGCTCGCTTGGGAGCGATCATCTGCCATCGGACTGCAGCCTACCAGGAGGCTCCAACATCTCAGGTCGTATAAGCCTGTATATTCAGTAACTGTCCTGGTCACTTGCTGTGACAACCTGCCTGTCCAGAGACTGCCCTGGTCACTTTCTGTGACAACCTGCCTGCCCAGAGACTGCCCTGGTCACTTGCTGTGACAACCTGCCTGCCCAGAGACTGCCCTGGTCACTTGCTGTGACAACCTGCCTGCCCAGAGACTGCCCTAGTCACTTGCTGTGACAACCTGCCTGCCCAGAGACTGCCCTGGTCACTTGCCGTGACAACCTGCCTGCCCAGAGACTGCCCTAGTCACTTGCTGTGACAACCTGCCTGCCCAGAGACTGCCCTGGTCACTTGCCGTGACAACCTGCCTACCCAGAGACTGCCCTGGTCACTTGCCGTGACAACCTGCCTACCCAGAGACTGCCCTGGTCACTTGCCGTGACAACCTGCCTACCCAGAGACTGTCCTTGTCACTTCCCGTGAATTCCTGTCCGTATTCCCCGGGCGCCACCTGCTCTCTTACAAGTATACTGTCTTGTATAATAAAGCTCAGTGGTTTCACCTACCAGACCCGTTACAGTTTGCTCGGGCCATGGAACCCTGTGGCACCCAAACCCCTTCACTTCCAGAACTGTGTCATGAGCTGTCTCAACAGAGGTCTCAACAGGAGGCTATCCTGGGTCACCTGCGGAACGTCAATTCCCGCTTGGACACTTTGAATCCATCACCAGCAGCTACCGCTGGAGCCATGACTCACAATCCGGCAGTCTCGCTGCTTCCCAATTCCGTGATTTCCATTCCCGGACCTCGTCTTTCAGCTCCTCCTAGGTTTGGAGGCGACCCTGTTCTGGCTCGTGGTTTCATTAACCAGTGCACCCTGCATTTCGAACTCCTGGCACACCAGTTTAACTCTGACTGGGCCAAAATTGCCTTCATCATGTCCCATCTCACCGGAGAGGCTCTGGCCTGGCTTAATCCTCTCTGGGAGAGAGAAGATCCTCTGGTATCTGACCTGTCTGCTTTTCTCTCAGCCTTCCGGAAGGTATTCGACGAACCTGGACGGAAGACCTCCTCTGCATCATCTCTGTTGCGCCTCCGTCAGGAGAGTCTCACCGTTGGTCAATATGCCATACGGTTCCGTACTCTAGCCTCTGAGTTGGCTTGGGACAATAACGCCCTGATTTCGGTCTTCTGGGAGGGTCTGTCCGGCCGTATTAAAGATGAACTTGCCGGTCGGGACATTCCAACCTCCCTTGATGATTTAATAAATCTTGCCAATCGAATTGATCTACGGTTCCAGGAACGTGCCAAAGAGGTCACCCGTGAGAGGGGGTTTCCTCGTCGTGCACCCTCGTTTCAGAGACCTATAACCCCTTCCGTTTCTCCCCAGATGCACACTGCTGAGCCTATGCAGGTCGACCAGACCAAGATGGTCAAAGCCCGTCAGGACTCACGCCGTGCCGAGAGGAGTTGCTTCTACTGTGGCAGTAAGGAGCACTGGATCCGTACCTGTCCGGAGAGGTCGGGAAACGCCTGTGTCTAGGTTCGCTCGGAGAGGTCCACCTAGACCAGAATAAATCCTCTTCATCTCTGCTGCTGTCTGTCTCTATTCTCATCGGTAAGAACCGTTACTTCGAACTGGCCCAACTTGATTCTGGAGCAGCTGGGAATCTTGTTTCACAGGCTCTAGTAGAGAAGTATCGCATTCCCACCAAACCTCTGGTTGAACCAGTATCTGTTGCTGCTGTGGATGGGGGTCTCCTACCTCGTCCCATCCAACTTATCACCGAAGCCATAACCCTGCAGGTGGGAATGTTGCATTCTGAGAGCATCTCGTTTCATGTTTTACCTGGACTCTCTCATGCTTTCTTACTAGGTCTGCCTTGGCTCCAAAAACATGCACCCGTGCTCGACTGGCAGAATGGAGAGATTCTTCGCTGGGGACAGGACTGTCATAAAACGTGTCTGGTGCCTGTCCATCCCGTCCGTTCTTCTCCTACACCTGCTAATCTACCTGGACTCCTGATTCCATATTGGTCATTCGCTGATGTCTTTAATAAAAAGGAAGCAGAGACATTACCCCCGCATAGACCATATGATTGCCCGATCGACTGCTACCCGGTACTACGCCTCCTCGTGGGCGTATTTACCCATTGTCCACTGCAGAGACCAGGTCGATGTCAGAATATATCGAGGAGAATTTAGCGAAAGGATTCATCCGGAAATCTACCTCCCCCGCGGGAGCAGGTTTCTTTTTTGTAAAAAAGAAAGACGGATCTCTCCGTCCCTGTATTGACTACAGAGGCCTAAATTTGATCACGGTGAAGAATAAGTACCCTCTTCCGCTCATTCCGGAGTTGTTTGATCGTCTTAGAGGGGCTAGAGTCTTCACTAAACTGGATCTTCGTGGAGCATACAACCTGGTTCGTATCCGTCGAGGAGATGAATGAAAGACGGCATTCAACACCCGGGATGGCCACTACGAGTATCTGGTTATGCCCTTTGGTCTCTGTAATGCTCCAGCAGTCTTTCAGGAGTTGGTCAATGACATCTTCCGGGACCTCCTCTACTCCTGCGTTGTGGTGTACCTTGACGACATCTTGGTCTTCTCTCCGGATCTCCAGTCTCACCGGAGGGATGTTCGTCAGGTTCTGCTCAGGCTCAGGCAGAATCACCTCTTCGCCAAATATGAGAAGTGCCTCTTTGAGCAGACCTCGCTTCCGTTTCTGGGCTACATTATCTCTCAGACTGGCCTACGAATGGATCCGGAGAAACTGTCTGCCATCGAGAAGTGGCCCCGACCAGAGGGGTTGAAGGCCATTCAGCGGTTCCTGGGATTCGCTAACTATTACCGTCTCTTCATACCGCACTTCTCTTCCAGGACTGCTCCTATCTCAGCGCTTACCCGCAAGGATGCTAACCCCAAACAGTGGACACCCGAAGCAGAGGAGGCCTTTCTTTCCTTGAAACAAGCCTTCTCTTCCGCTCCAGTGCTGCATCGCCCGGACGGCAACAAGCAGTTCTTCCTGGAGGTGGACGCTTCCTCTGCTGGAGCCGGAGCGGTACTTACTCAAAAATCTTCATCCGGGAAGATGGTTTCCTGTGGTTTCTTCTCCAAACTCTTCTCCTCCTCCGAGCGCAACTACTCCATAGGAGATCGAGAGTTATTGGCCATTAAGTTGGCATTGGAGGAGTGGCATTACCTACTCGAGGGGGCTCTTCATCCGGTAATCATCTACACGGACCACAAAAATCTGTCTTACCTTCAGCATGCTCAGAGACTTAACCCTCGCCAAGCCCGGTGGTCCTTGTTTTTTGCCCGCTTTGATTTTCTTTTGCATTTTCGCCCGGCTGACAAAAACATCAAGGCGGATGCCTTGTCCCGGTCCTTCCTGGTGTCGGATCTCGAAGATGAGCCTAAACATATCATTGATCCCGCCAGAGTGATGCAAGTGGCTCCCGTGAGTCTAAATCGTCTCCCTCCTGGTAAGACGTTCGTATCAGAGACTGATCGGAAGAGAATTCTACATTGGGGTCATTCGTCTAAACTCGCTGGCCACGCTGGTCAGAAAAAGACCCTCCAACTCATTACCCGGCATTATTGGTGGCCTACCCTGCACAAAGACGTGATAGACTTTGTTTCTGCCTGTGTCTCCTGTGCCCGCAACAAAGTTCCGAGACACCTGCCTGCCGGCCGTCTTCTTCCGCTTCCTGTACCCGCTGCTCCCTGGCAACATATAGCCATGGACTTCATTACGGATCTGCCCGTCTCTGCCGGTTGTACGGTCATTTGGGTGGTCGCTGACCGCTTTTCCAAGATGGCTCACTTCATTCCTCTGCCAGGTCTTCCGTCTGCACCCGAGTTGGCTAAAGACTTTATCCGCCACATCTTCCGTCTTCATGGTCTGCCTCGTCACATTGTGTCGGATCGTGGGGTACAGTTCACCTCACGTTTCTGGAGAGCTACTTGTAAGTTACTAGACGTCACCTTGGATTTCTCCTCTGCTTACCATCCACAGTCCAATGGACAAGTTGAGCGAATAAATCAGAATCTGACCAGCTATCTCCGACACTTCGTTAATGCTCATCATTCTGATTGGGTGGAGCTCCTGCCTTGGGCCGAATTCTCTTATAATAATCACAAGAGCGAATCGTCCACCAAGTCTCCATTTTTTATAGTCTTCAGTCAGCACCCTCGGATTCCTGTCCCCATTTCCATCTCTGTGGACAATCCAGCTGCAGAATCTCTGGTTAGAGAATTCTCCTCCATCTGGGAGAGTACCCGGTCCTCACTCATTCAGTCATCCGAGCGCATGAAAAGACATGCTGACAAGAAACGTCTGGATCCTCCTCAATTCCGTCCTGGGGACAAAGTCTGGCTTTCGTCCAAATATGTTCGGCTCAAAATTCCTTCCTACAAGTTAGGTCCTCGGTTTATCGGTCCTTTTGAGGTCATCAGGCAGATCAACCCAGTGTCCTATAAATTGAAACTCCTGGCCAATTTGCGAATTCCTAACTCTTTTCATGTGTCTCTCCTCAAACCTGTGGTACTTAACTCTTTTTTCAAGTCTACAGGTACACCTCCTGCTCCAGTGTCTGCTGATGATGAATTTGAGGTAGAGAACATTCTGGCCACAAAAAGGGTAGGAAGAAAGACTTATTTTTTGGTGGATTGGAAGGGGTTTGGTCCTGAGGAGAGAACCTGGGAGCCTCGGGAGAACATCCATGCCCCTCTCATCCTAGCTAAATTTCTTTCTG
Organism: Oophaga sylvatica; assembly: GCA_033576555.1. Taxonomy (NCBI): domain Eukaryota; kingdom Metazoa; phylum Chordata; class Amphibia; order Anura; family Dendrobatidae; genus Oophaga; species Oophaga sylvatica. Next base: position 568,935,393 of record JARQOD010000001.1, read on the forward strand.
GCCTAAAGAAGGGGGGGCCTAGAGGGGGGGGTACTGTAGCATCGGCATCCCGGCCCTCTGCCAGGCAGGGACGCCGTTCCCCTTACCAGCGCTCTGCGTCCTCAGCGCACCCAGCGCCCCCAGCGTCCTCGGCGTCCTCCTTCCACCCTGTTGGTCCCGAGCGCTCCTTCCCTGCTGCTGGACTTAGGGCGCGCGCCCGCACCTCCCCCGCTCTTAAAGGAGCCGCGCGCATTTTCCAAATTAGTCTCCGGCCAATGCCGGAGGACTCCACCCTATATTAAGGGCTTCCTCCTTAATGGAGGTGCCCGAGCAATGTTATTGTTGCACTGTATAACTCTGCTTCAGCCCTCAGCTCCTGTTTCCAGTTGCCTGCCTGTTACCTGTCTGCTTGCTGTCTGCCATCTGACTGCAGCCCTCCCCGGAGGTTCGGACATCACCTGCAGTGATCCCCGGCTATTACAGAGACTCTTGCCTGCTCACTTGGGAGCGATCATCTGCCATCCGACTGCAGCTCTATCCGAAGGTTCGGACTTCATCAGCAGTGATCACCGGCTACTCCAGAGACTCTTGCCTGCTCACTTGGGAGCGATCATCTGCCATCCGACTGCAGCTTTATCCGAAGGTTCGGACATCTCCAGCAGTGATCACCGGCTACTCCAGAGATTCCTGCCTGCTCGCTTGGGAGCGATCATCTGCCATCGGACTGCAGCCTACCAGGAGGCTCCAACATCTCAGGTCGTATAAGCCTGTATATTCAGTAACTGTCCTGGTCACTTGCTGTGACAACCTGCCTGTCCAGAGACTGCCCTGGTCACTTTCTGTGACAACCTGCCTGCCCAGAGACTGCCCTGGTCACTTGCTGTGACAACCTGCCTGCCCAGAGACTGCCCTGGTCACTTGCTGTGACAACCTGCCTGCCCAGAGACTGCCCTAGTCACTTGCTGTGACAACCTGCCTGCCCAGAGACTGCCCTGGTCACTTGCCGTGACAACCTGCCTGCCCAGAGACTGCCCTAGTCACTTGCTGTGACAACCTGCCTGCCCAGAGACTGCCCTGGTCACTTGCCGTGACAACCTGCCTACCCAGAGACTGCCCTGGTCACTTGCCGTGACAACCTGCCTACCCAGAGACTGCCCTGGTCACTTGCCGTGACAACCTGCCTACCCAGAGACTGTCCTTGTCACTTCCCGTGAATTCCTGTCCGTATTCCCCGGGCGCCACCTGCTCTCTTACAAGTATACTGTCTTGTATAATAAAGCTCAGTGGTTTCACCTACCAGACCCGTTACACAGGGCTTGGCGAGCCTCCTTCAAAAATACCATAAGAGACATAGGTCTATCATGTAGTGAAGAAGTGGATCTTTTGGTAAAATGGCTAGGAAGTGAGTCCGCCGAACACGCAAAGAGAATCAGAGACATTAATATAAATTATCCAGATGTCGGCCTCAAAAGAATTTGGAATAGACTTGATGAATGCTATGGCTCAGTAGAGGTTATAGAAAATGCCTTGTTTAAAAGAAAAGAGGATTTTCCTAGAATAGCAAACAAGGATTATTCAAAGCTCAGAGAATTAACTGACTTGTTAATGGAGTTGTGTGTAGCAAAAGCAGAAGGAGATCTTGTGGGGTTGACATATCTCGACACTGCTAGAGGTGTGAACCCCATAGTTCAGAAACTCCCATATAACCTGCAAGACAAATGGGTTACATATGGATCTAGGTATAAACAGACTTACAATGTACCGTTTCCTCCATTCGATGTGTTTGTAGATTTTGTCTCAGAACAAGCAAAAATTAAAAATGACCCTAGCTTTGATTTCATGTCGTCGTGTGCCAATAACTCTGTTAGCAAACCTCATAGAACAACTGTAGAGGTCCACAAAACTAACATTTCTCCCACAGGTCCAGTTCACAAAGAGTTCAGCTCCGGTCAAGGAGAAGACAAATCCCAGGATCCAAGCAGGCAGTGTCCCTTACACAAGAAGCCACATTCCTTACTTAAGTGCAGAGCTTTCAGAGAAAAGTCATTGGAGGAAAGGAAGGCCTTCCTTAAGGAGAATCGCATCTGCTACAAATGCTGCTCTTCAACATCCCACTTTGCCAGGGACTGTGAGGTTAGTGCAAGGTGTACCGAATGTGACAGCACCGAACATAACTCAGTTCTACACCCTGGATCACCATCAGATACTTTGCCCCAAGAGCATAGCGGGGAGCTGAATGACTCAAATACTGACACTCCAGCCATTACTTCTAAGTGTACAGAAGTTTGTGGAAATCTCATGGGAGGCAAGTCTTGCTCTAAAATTTCCCTAGTGAGAGTCTACCCGGCAGACGAAAAGGAGAAAGCCATCAAAGTATACGCGATTTTAGATGATCAGAGTAATAGGTCACTAGCCAAGTCTGTCTTCTTTGATAGCTTTAACGTCAGAGGACCCAGTGCCCCCTACTCTTTAAAAACCTGTGCCGGTATAATAGAGACAGCTGGTAGGAGAGCAACAGGATATGTAGTCGAGTCTATAGATGGCCAAATGTGTCTGCCCTTACCAACCATATTGGAATGTAACCAGATTCCTGACAACAGGTCAGAGATACCTACGCCTGAAGTGGTATCATACCATCCTCATCTGAAGCATATAGAACACCTGATTCCTAACCTTGACCCAGAGGCTCAAATAATCTTGCTCTTAGGGAGAGATATTCTACAAGTTCACAAGGTTAGACAACAGATCAATGGCTCACACAATGCTCCATATGCTCAGAGACTCGACCTTGGGTGGGTCATTGTAGGAGAGGTCTGTTTAGGAGGTACACACAAACCGACAGTAGTTAACAACATGTTTACCAGGACTCTCGAGAATGGACGTCCATCTCTCCTTCAACCATGTGAAAATCACTACTTCATAAAGGAGCTGCTACACAATACTTCAGCACCAAGTATCTTAGCGAGTAGTGCCAATGATGATTGCATTCAAAATTGGGACCAAGATCACCTTGGGTGTACCGTCTTCCATAAGACCAAAGAAGATAATCGTATAGCAATGTCATTTGAAGATAAACTGTTCCTAGAGATGATGGAGCAAGGAATGGTGCAGGACAAAACGAAGAACTGGATTGCAGCTCTACCCTTCAAGCCTCAAAGACAACGCTTGCCTAACAACAGAGAACAAGTTTACAAACGATTTGTCTCCCTCAGGCACAGCTTCCATAATGAACCGGAGATGAAAGGTCATTTCTTTACCTTCATGGAGAAAATATTTAAAAACGGTCATGCAGAGTTAGCACCTACACTTCAAGACGCTGAAGAACGTTGGTACCTGCCTCTGTTTGGAGTGTATCACCCGAAAAAGCCAGGTCAAATCAGAGTAGTATTTGATTCGAGTGCTAAGTATGAAGGTGTTTCATTGAATGATGTCTTGTTATCAGGCCCGGATCTGAACAACAAACTTTTAGGAGTGCTTATCCGTTTTCGTAGAGACTCCATTGCATTCACAGCAGACATCCAACAGATGTTCCACTGCTTCTTTGTTAAAGAGGAACATAGAAATTTCTTGAGATTCTTGTGGTGCAAGGATAACGATCCTTCCAAAGAGATTACGGAGTATCGTATGAAGGTACATATTTTTGGTAATAGTCCTTCTCCTGCAGTAGCCATCTATGGGCTGAGGCGCGCGGCTCAAGAGGTTGAAGCAGAGTACGGAACGGATGCCAGACTGTTTATAGAGAAAGATTTCTATGTGGATGACTGTTTGAAATCGATGCCAACAAATGAGACCGCGATTAGTCTTCTGAAAAGAGCCAAGGACATGCTCGCTGTATCTAACCTGAGGTTGCAAAAGATCGCTTCTAACAGCAAGGAAGTGATGGAAGCCTTCCCTCCTGAGGATCATTCAAGTGACTTGAAGAATTTAGATCTAGGCATAGACTCCCTACCGATGCAGCGGAGCCTCGGCCTACTATGGGACATAAAAACTGATACCTTCACCTTCCAGGTTAACAGAGAAGATAAACCCTTTACTCGCAGAGGAGTATTGTCTACCATAAGCAGTTTGTATGACCCACTGAGGTTTGTAGCTCCTGTAGTCATCGAGGGCAAGGCTATGTTAAGAGAGTTCACCACAGAGGTGACGAACTGGGATACTCCTCTTCCCACAAAAGAGAAAACCAAGTGGATGATCTGGAAAAATTCCCTCACAGCCTTGTCAAGTCTTCATATAACACGTTCGTATGTGTCTGTACCGAGTACCAAGATAGAGACACAAACCCTTTGTGTGTTCTCCGATGCTTCAATCAAAGCTATTGCTGCGGTAGCCTATTTGAGGACGATAGACACAAGTCAACAATGCCATGTAGGGTTTGTCATGAGCAGAGCAAAACTAACACCGCTCCGTGAACACACCGTACCACGCCTGGAACCTTGTGCCGCCGTGTTAGCAGTCGAGTTGGCAGAACTCATTGCTATGGAAATGAATCTAGAAATTAAAGACTTTGAGTTCTACACTGACAGCAGGATAGTACTTGAGTACATCCATAACGAAGTGAGACGCTTCTATGTCTATGTTAGCAACAGAGTGCTCAGAATTCGAAGGTCTACCTCACCTGAACAATGGAAATATGTGCCTACACATCTCAACCCTGTGGACCAGGCTACCAGATTTGTTGCTGCCAATCGCCTCAAAGACACGATTTGGTTTACAGGCCCTGAGTTTTTGTGTAGGTCATTGCCCAACATGACAGAAATGGCCTTGTTTGAACTAGTAGATCCACATGCTGACGTTGAAATTCGCCCTCAAGTGTCTGCGTTACATACTGAAACTTTGAAGCGCCACCTGGGATCTCAGTGATTCAGTAGGTTCTCTACTTGGAATTCACTTGTTCGTGCCATCGCCTGCCTGACCCACATAGCTCAGTCTTACAAGGACCGTCACAGGAGTCGATGGAGACAAGTGCAGAGTCTCTCCAATGCCTTTTGGGAAAAGTGGAAAAAACAGTACCTGCCTACCCTGCAGCAGAGGAGAAAGTGGCAAACCAGCAAGCCTAACCTCCAGCCTGGCGATGTAGTACTAATGAAAGACTGTCAGTCTCGAAGAAATGAATGGCCATTAGGTCTTATTACTCAGACATTCCCAAGTAAGGATGGAATCGTACGTAAGGTGGAAGTAAAAATAGGGAAACAAAGCGAGACCAAATTGTTCCTCAGGCCAGTAGGGGAACTCGTTCTGCTGTTCTCGTCCAATAAACACAATAGTGACGTCAGCTGACGTCAAGCGGGGAGTGTTCTGTCCAGCCATATAATTGCTGTCTAGAAAGTCTAGTCATTTTTTTATGTCTCCAATTGTTATAGACATTGCAATTTTTGAATGTATTGGTCTTTCATACATTTTATGTTGTAAGGTAACAGCGCCACCTGCTGGCTGTTTGATGCATAGATTCTAGTTTAATTTGTAATGTCTTGTGGGAAGTTCCAAGAGCATTGTGGGATTGTTCCTGTTGCATTATGGTCTTGTTTATCACACTGTGAAGGAGAACAGCAGCCATTTATTCTCCATGTGCCTTAAGAGAAACTACATCACTCGTGTTCTTCATGTTTCTGAAACAGCCTGCTCTAAGCATAGTCGGTAAGCACTATTTAGGTGTTATAATCCTGTGTTTATCAGTACGTTTGTTGTACTAAGTAGGTAATAATCAGTTTGTGTATTCTGTATATTGTAAACTATTTGTGTTTCATGCTCTGTGCAGTTATATATTCTGAAATGCTCATATTATTGCATTCTATAGTTTTACCCTTTCCTGTCACATCTGCAATCAATAAAAGAAGGTTACAATTTTACAGCCTCTTTTTCTTAAAGAAGACAGGGGGTTTAGCTACATGTCTCATCGCACACCCTGCTAACGTGCATGAGGACAGAATAGATTCTGTTGTGGAGAAGTTAAAGCCGGATTTGGATAAAAAATGATTTCCAAAACTTTAAACATCCCAAGGAGCACTGTTATGAATGTGCTGGAGATGATTTCTGAGCAGAGGCTCCCTCTGGTGGTTGCAAACAGTACTGAACCTTACAGCGAGGAATGGCAATCTGGGATCACGGACTGGACTGATATAAGGGAGGTTCCCTCCCATGATGGTCGCCGGTGATCAATTGTTCTTGTCTCATTTGTGGTTCCTGGTTCATTTGGAAGTCTTCTGGAGTCTTTCATGCATCTGCTGCTTTCAGATAAGATATTTTCTGCTTTTCTTTTTGTGCTTGCTTTTTGCATAATTTTCTGCACTTTTGTGGAGGTCAGCCGGGTCCCCTCCTGGGGCCTGTGCTCCTCTCAGTTTATCTGTAGCCACTGTTATTTGTTCATTTGCTTTTTCCTGTTTTTTCAGTGGCTGCGGCTTAGTTTTGTTACACCAGAGATCTGATTTAGGTGGTGGAGATCGTGTGATCTCAGGTGTTTTTGCAATCAGAAGAGTTGGTATTTTTTAGGGTTTTTTGTTGGATTGCAGTCAGAATTCTTTCCTGTACTTTTCTGTCTAGACAGATTGGGCCCCAGCGTTTGCTCATTCTATTTTCTGTCTGTGTCCGTGCTTCTTCTTGTCTAACCACCATTACATGTTTGGGGTCTTCCTATTTTCTTTGGGGATCTGCTCCGGGGCAGATAGCTTTCATCTTTCTGCCTTTAGGTGTAGTTATCTCTCAGGCTGTGACGAGGCGTCTAGGATCAACGTAGGAACGCTCCACGGCTACCTCTAGTTGTGTGGTTAGCTCAGGTTACTGCAATCCAATAGGTTCCAGCCTCTCTGGTGTATTTCCATATTTGCTTTTTCTCCTCAGCTACCGAAACATAACAGTATCACCGGCCAAAACTGAAAATTATATGGTACTCACAGAAGGGAAAAATAGTGTGGGAAAAAAAAAAAAATTGTCAGAGTTGTCAGAGATTTTTTTTTTCTGTTTGTTGCATTTTTTCCCTCTTTTTCTCTGGGTGCTGAGGAGGATTTTTTTTTTCTCTCAATGGAGTTTGCACAGTTGTCTGGCCGTGTGGATCAGCTTGCCACTGAGGTTCGGAGTATTGCTACTTATCTTGCTGGGTTGCCGGTTGTGGAACCTAGGATTCCCATGCCAGATTTGTTTTTGGGGGATCGGGCTAAATTTCTGAATTTCAAAAATAACTGTAAGTTGTTTTTTGCCTTAAAACCTAAGTCCTCAAGGAGCGCAGCACAGCAGGTTCAAATTGTCATCTCTCTCCTGCGCGGTGACCCTCAGGATTGGGCTTTTTCCCTGACACCTGGGGATCCTGTTTTGAATGATATTGATGTATTTTTTCTGGCTCTGGGGTTATTGTACGATGAACCTAATGTCACTGATCAAGCTGAAAAAACCTTGTTGGCATTAAATCAGGGTCTTGAAGACGCTGAGTTGTACTGTCAGAAATTCCGAAAGTGGGCAGTCCTGACCAAATGGAATGATGATGCTTTGGCAGCCCTTTTTCGGAAGGGGCTGTCAGAGAATGTAAAGGATGTTATGGTGGGATTCCCTGTCCCTCTGGTCTCAATGATTCTATGTCATTGGCTATTCAAATTGACAGGCGTTTGCGTGAGCGCAGAGGTATGCGTGAGATGGTGTTGCCTTGTGAGTCAGCTCCTGGGCCCATGCGGTGTGATGGAGTGACTTCTGGGGCTCAGCGTCATGAGTTTCGAAAGCGCAATGGGTTATGTTTCTACTGTGGTGACGCCTCTCATGCTCTTTCCGTCTGCCTGAAGCGGGGAAGACGTTTTGCATGCTCAGTTGTCTTGGGTAGTGTTCAGACTAATTTTCTATTGACTGTTACCCTGATTTGCTCCCTGTCCACATTTTCTGCTCAGGATTTTGTTGATTCAGGAGCAGCTATTAACCTGATGGATTTTGACTTTGCCAAACGTTGTGGGTTTCCCATGATACCCCTGCGGAAGTCTATTCCCCTACTGGGCATTGATTCTACCCCTTTGGCGGAGAATAAACCCCAGTTTTCTACTCAGGTGATAATGAGGACTGAACCAAATCATCAGGAGAGTTGCAAATTTCTGGTGCTGCATAATCTGCATGACATTATTGTACTAGGTTTCCCTTGGTTACAGTCTCATAATCCTGTTTTGGATTGGAAATCTGTGTCTGTGACCAGTTGGGGCTGCCAATGTGTTAATACTGACACTCCTGTTTTTTCTGCCTCTCCCCAGTCTCAGGATGTTCCTGACTTTTTGACTGATTTTTCGGATGTATTTAGTGAAAGGAAATATGCATCCTTGCCCCCTCACAGGAGCTATGATTGCGCTATTTAATTAGTGCCTGGTGGTAAATTTCCTAAAGGTCGCCTTTTTAACTTGTCTGTACCTGAACACGATGCTATGCGATCTTATATCAAGGAGTCATTGGAGAAGGGTCATATCAGACCATCCTCTTCACCCTTGGGCGCCGGTTTTTTCTTTGTGGCCAAAAAGGATGGTTCATTGAGGCCGTGTATTGATTATCGTCTCTTGAATAAGATCACTGTGAAGTATCAATATCCGTTACCCTTGATTTCTGACCTGTTTTCCAGAGTGAAAAGTGCTAGTTGGTTTACCAAGCTTGACCTCAGGGGGGCGTATAACCTTATTCGCATTAAGCACGGGGATGAATGGAAGACGGAGTTTAATACCCCAGAGGAGCATTTTGAGTACCTAGTGATGCCCTTTGGGCTCACTAATGCTCCTTCCGTCTTCCAATCCTTCATGAATGATATTTTCAGGGATTTTGTGGATAAATTTCTGATTGTTTATATGGATGATATCTTGATTTTTTCCAATGACTGGGACTCTTCTGTGAAACATGTTCGGACTGTGTTCCAGATTTTGAGAGAGAATGCACTGTTTGTGAAGGGATCAAAGTGTCTTTTTGGCGTACAGAAGGTCTCATTTCTGGGATTCATTTTGTCTCCATCTGTTATTGAAATGGACCCGGTCAAGGTTCAGGCCATCTGTGATTGGGTCCAACCTACTTCATTAAAGGCTCTTCAGAGATTTTTGGGTTTTGCCAATTTTTATCGTAAATTTATTGGTAATTTCTCCGGTATTGTTAAACCATTGACTGATTTGACCAAAAAGGGTTCTGATGTGGTGAATTGGCCTCCTGAGGCAGTTTCTGCGTTTCAGGAACTTAAGCAGAGATTCACTTCTGCTCCTGTTCTACGGCAGCCTGATGTTTATCTACCGTTTCAGGTGGAGGTTGATGCCTCTGAAATTGGGGCAGGTGCCGTTTTGTCCCAAAGAGATCCAGAGACCTCTAAGAGTAACCCTTGTGCCTTTTTCTCTCGAAAATTTTCTCCAACTGAACGTAATTATGACGTGGGTAATCGGGAGTTATTGGCCATGAAGTGGGCCTTTGAAGAGTGGAGACATTGGCTGGAGGGAGCCAAACATCAGGGGGTGGTCCTCACTGACCATAAGAACCTGGTTTATCTCGAATCAGCCAAGCGACTTAATCCTAGACAGGCCGGGTGGGCCTTGTTTTTCACACGCTTTAATTTTGTGTTTTTTTTTTTCCTGGCACTAAGAATGTTAAGGCGGATGCCCTCTCAAGGAGTTTCTTTGCGGACTCTCCTGAGTTATCTGATCCTGCTGTTATTTTGAAAGAGGGTGTAGTACTTTCCGCCATCTCACCCAATTTGAGACTGGCTCTGGAAGGGTGTCAGGAGGATAAACCTGAGCGCTGCCCTATTGGGAAATTGTTTGTCCCTGACCAGTGGAAGAAGAGTGTGATGTCTGAGATTCATTGTTCCGCGTTGGCTGGTCATCCCGGGATTTTTGGTACCAGAGACTTGGTGAGTCGGTCCTTTTGGTGGCCAACTTTGTCTTGTGACATCAGGGAATTTGTGCAGTCCTGTGGGAATTGCTCTCGTTCCAAGCCTTGCTCTCGCTCTAGTGGTTTGTTGATGCCATTGCCTGTGCCCAAGAGGCCATGGACCTATATCTCTATGGATTTTATTTCTGACCTCCCTGTTTCTCAGAAAATGACCGTTATCTGGGTAATCTGTGATAGGTTTTCCAAGATGATACATCTTGCGCCATTACCTAAGTTACCTTCCTCCTCCGAATTGGTGCCTTTGTTCCTTCAGCACGTGGTTCGTTTACATGGCATTCCGGAGAACATTGTGTCTGACAAAGGAGTCCAGTTTGTTTCCAGATTTTGGAGAACATTTTGTTCTAAACTTGGTGTTCAATTATCTTTCTCCTCTGCATTTCATCCTCAGACCAATGGACAAACCGAGAGAACAAACCAAACCTTGGAGACTTATTTGAGATGTTTTGTGTCTGCTGATCAAGATGACTGGGTCTCTTTTTTTGCCCTTGGCTGAGTTTGCTCTTAATAATAGGGCTAGCTCTGCCACCTTGATGTCTCCATTTTTCTGCAATTTTGGGTTTCACCCTCGATTTTCTTCGGGACAGACGGAGGCTTCTGTCTGTCCGGGTGTTGACTCTGTTGTGGAGCGTATGCAGCAGATTTGGGACCAGGTAGTGGAGAGGTTGTCTCTCTCTCAGGAGAAGGCCCAGCGGTTTGCCAACCAGCATAGGACTGATGGTCCTCGGTTTAAAGTGGGGGACTTGGTTTGGTTGTCCTCAAGAAATATCCCTATGAGGGTTGCATCTCCAAAGTTTAAGCCTAGGTTCATTGGACCTTATAAGATTATGGAGATTATTAATCCTGTTTCCTTCCGTTTGCTTCTTCCAGGGACATTTAAGATCCTTAACGTGTTCCACAAGTCATTATTGAAGAGGTTTATCAAGCCAGTGGTTCCTATGGCTGCGCCTCCTGACCCTGTTTTGGTTGAGGGCAATCTGGAGTATGTGGTTGAGAAAATATTGGATTCTCATTTTTCTAGACAGAAACTCCAGTATTTGGTTAAGTGGAGAGGTTATGGTCAGGAGGACAATTCTTGGGTGTTTGCTTCGGACATCCATGCTAGGAGACTGATCCGTGCCTATCACCGAGCTCGTCCTGATCGGCCTGGTTGCACAAGTGAGGGTTCGGTGACCCCTCCTCAAGGGGGGGGTACTGTTATGAATGTGCTGGAGATGGTTTCTGAGCAGAGGCTCCCTCTGGTGGTTGCAGACAGTACTGAACCTTACAGCGAGGAATGGCAATCTGGGATCACGGACTGGACTGATATAAGGGAGGTTCCCTCCCATGATGGTCGCCGGTGATCAATTGTTCTTGTCTCAATTGTGGTTCCTGGTTCATTTGGAAGTCTTCTGGAGTCTTTCATGCATCTGCTGCTTTCAGATAAGATATTTTCTGCTTTTCTATTTGTACTTGCTTTTTGCATAATTTTCTGCACTTTTGTGGAGGTCAGTCGGGTCCCCTCCTGGGGCCTGTGCTCCTCTCAGTTTATCTGTAGCCTCTGTTATTTGTTCATTTGCTTTTTCCTGTTTTTTCAGTGGCTGCGGCTTAGTTTTGTTACACCAGAGATCTGATTTAGGTGGTGGAGATCGTGTGATCTCAGGTGTTTTTGCAATCAGAAGAGTTGGTATTTTCTAGGGTTTTTTGTTGGATTGCAGTCAGAATTCTTTCCTGTACTTTTCTGTCTATACAGATTGGGCCCCAGCGTTTGCTCATTCTATTTTCTGTCTGTGTCCGTGCTTCTTCTTGACTAACCGCCATTACATGTTTAGGGGCTTCCTATTTTCTTTGGGGATCTGCTCCGGGGCAGATAGCTTTCATCTTTCTGCCTTTAGGTGTAGTTATCTCTCAGGCTGTGACGAGGCTTCTAGGATCAACGTAGGAACGCTCCACGGCTACCTCTAGTTGTGTGGTTAGTTCAGGTTACTGCAATCCAATAGGTTCCAGCCTCTCTGGTGTATTTCCATTTTTGCTTTTTCTCCTCAGCTACCGAAACATAACAGAGCACTGTGCAAGCGATCATAATGAAATGGAAGGAGTATCATACCACTGCAAATCTACCAAGTCCCGGTCGTCCCTCTAAACTTCCTTCTCAAACAAGGGGAAGAGTGATCAGAGATGCAGCCAAGAGGCCCTTGATTACTCTGGATGAACTGCAGAGATCTACAGCTGAGGTGGGACAGTCAGTCCATAAGACAACAATCAGTCGTACACTGCACAAATCTGGCCTCTATGGAAGAGTGGCAAGAAGAAAGCCATTTCTCAAAGATATCCATAAGAAGTGTCTTTTAATGTTTGCAACAAGCCACCTGGGAGACACACCAAACGTGGAAGAAGGTCAGATGAAACCAAAATCGAACTTTTTGGCCTACAATGCCAAACGATATGTTTGGCGTAAAGGCAACACAGCTCATCACCCTGAACACACCATCCTCACTGTCAAACATGGTAGTGGCAGCATCATGGTTTGGGCCTGCTTTTCTTCAGCAGGGACAGGGAAGATGGTTAAAATTTGATGGGAAGATGGATGGAGCCAAATACAGGACCATTCTTGAAGAAAACCTGTTGGAGTCTGCAAAAGACCTGAGACTGGAACGGAGATTTGTCTTCCAACAAGACAATGATCCCAAACATAAAGCAAAATCTACAATGGAATGGTTCACAAATAAACATATCCAAGTGTTAGAATGGCCAAGTCAAAGTCCAGACCAGAATCCAATCGAGAATCTGTGGAAAGATCTAAAAACTGCTGTTCACAAACGATCTCCATCCTACTTCACTGAGCTTGAGCTGTTTGCCAAGGAAGAATGGGCAAGAATTTCAGTCTCTCGATGTACAAAACTGATAGAGACATATCCCAAGCGACTTGCAGCTGTAATCGCAACAAAAGGTGGCGCAACAAAGTATTAAGTTAAAGGGGCCGAAAAATATTGCACGCCCCACTTTTCAGATTTTGTATTTCCACAAAAATTTCAAATAACCCATAAATTTCATTCAACTTCACAATTATGTCCCACTTGTTGATTTTTCACCAAAAATTTACATTTGGTATCTTTATGTTTAAAATAGCAGCAAAGGGACTTATAATTAAAACTTAACATTTAATCTCAAAGTTTTAAAACCCGGACACACATACAATTAGAATAATCCTCATTACTAATTTATATCAACAGAAGATATTAATATGTTCAGGAGAAATAAGCCAATAATATTGACCAAAAGACCGTTCAGAAAGGAGAATAATGATAATTCAGACCATATTAGGAATCTATCTCTGTGACGACTGCCGCTTCTTCCAGCCGGCTCTTTGCTCCTGGAGGACACTGACCTGGAAGTCCTGCTGCGCACTAATAATAATCTTTATTTATATAGCGCCATCATATTCCGCAGCGCTTTACAGTTTAACAGTTTCAGAACACAAGTCATAAGTAACAACGTTAACAATACAATAATTAAAGCAAAATAAGCCGCCCCTGCTCGTGAGAGCTTACAATCTACAATGAGGTGGGGGAGATACAAAGTACAGGTGTGTATATACAATGGTGCATTTACAATGATGGTCCAGCCATCTTGAGGGAGTGAGGGATGGATGGAGATAGTGAATGGGCTACACACACACACACTTACACATAGAATGACTTTGATTAGTAAATGTGATAGGCCGCTCTGAACAAATGTGTTTTGAGGGAGCGCCTGAAACCATGCAAATTGTGGATAGTCATAATTTCTTGGGGTAGAGCATTCCAGAGGATTGGCGCAGCGCGGGAGAAGTCTTGGAGTCGGGAGTGGGAGGTACGGATTAGTGTAGAGGTTAGTCGAAAGTCGTTTGCAGAGCGCAGCAGTCGGTTAGGCCGATAGATAGAAATGAGGGAGGAGATGTAGGGGGGTGCTGCACTGTGGAGAGCTTTGTGGGTGAGAACAAGTACTTTGAATTGGATCCTATAATGAATGGGCAGCCAGTGTAAAGACTGGCGAAGAGCGGACGCGTCCGAGTACCGATTAGCCAGATGGATTACCCTGGCTGCTGCATTAAGGATGGACTGGGAGGGGATAGTCGAGTAATGGGGAGGCCAAGTAATAGAGCGTTGCAGTAGTCCAGGCGGGAGTGGATCAGGGCGACAGTGAGGGTTTTTGTTGTTTCCATGGTGAGAAAAGGGCGGATTCTAGAGATGTTCTTTAGGTGTAGGCGGCAAGAGCGGGCAAGAGATTGTATATGGGAGGTGAAGGAGAGATTGGTGTCAAACATAACACCCAGACAGAGAGCCTCCTGCCGGGGTGTTATTATGGTGCTGCCCACAGAGAGGGAAATGTCAGATTTAGGGAGGTTAGTAGCAGGGGTGGGATTCAAATTTTTAACAACAGGTTCTGTGTTTGTGCGTCGGTAAACCACACCCATTTTAAGCCACACCCTTTTAATCCACACCCATTTTTGAAGCCACACCCCCGAAGCCTGCGGAATGGGATTCCCTCAAGAGGTTCTGCAGCAGCTGGGTTGTGATTCATACATATATGTTCCCTCCGCAGCTGCAGAACCTCTTTTTAAAGAAGGGGGGAGGTATAGCTAGTCAGAGGCTGAAGGATTACATCACTGCTCCCCACGTTCTGCTGGGACTTGTAGTCCTGGAGGAACTGCAGGATCCAGGTGTGATTAATTTTTTCCACATAAAAGGTTTTAGGCAAAAACAGGTTCTGCAGAAGCAAGGCAGCCCCTCATAGCTTCACAAAAACCACTCCACTCTCCTTCCCTTCCCTCTTTAAAATGAGGTTCTGCAGCAGCTAAGGAGACGCAGGCAAGAAGGAAGGGCTCCTGGCACTGAATGTGCCTAAATAATACAGTGCCCAAATAATACAGTCACAGAGTGCCCAAATAATACCGTCACATAATGCTCAAACAATACAGTGCCCAAATAATATCATCACATAGTGCTCATATAATACCTCATACAGTGCCCAAATAATACAGTGACATACTGCCCAAATAGCACATACTGCCCAAATAGTCTCCAGGCCAGGCCAGCCCCAGGCAGCGCCGCAGCTCAGGCAGCTGCTCACACTGTCATACAGTGCTGAGGGCCCACTGCCCAGCCCCAAATAATACAGTGACATACTACACTCACTGCCCAAATAGAACTTGGCACATACTGCTCAAATAGTCTCCAGGCCAGGCCAGCCCCAGGTAGCGCCGCAGCTCAGGCAGCTGCTCACACACACAGTACCTCAGAGTCTCTGCAGCTCTGCCTCGCAGCCTCTGCTCTGTCCTCTCTCTTCAGCTCCTCCTCGTGACTGAAGATGGCCGCGGCGCGCCGCTACCCAATCGCCGCACTGCAGAGATCAGTCCGCGGGGGCTGGGGCTGGCGGTGTGTTGCGGCCAGAGGCGTATCTAGGCTTTCTGGCACCCAGAGCAAGAATTAGTTTTGGCGCCCCCCCCCCCCGCACACATGCGATTTGCACACTTAGTCATGTACCGACGAGCTGCTCTCCCTAATGCTCTCAATGTTCAGTGAAAAACTGAGAGAAGCAGGAGGAGAAGCTCGTTGTCACAGGACCATAAGTATGAAAATGGCATGAGTGAAGTGTCCATGTGATGACTGCTGGAACCTGCAGAGCTGAATCCTGACATTGCAGCTTCTGAATTCTCACAACTAATGCTCTGCACACTTTTAGGATTCTCCCTTACCGGTGGCGAGAGTACACGGTCATGTCAGCACAAGCATGTGATTTATATACTTCTGGCCACATTCCGACTAGAGGTGCCCGGCCTCGCTCCGTTCATTTTCATTGAGTGAGGCCACACATGTCTAGTCAGCATGTGACCGCATGTATGTAAATCACCGGCACGAGAGAATCCTGACAGCGTGCAGTGTGCACTGTGAGAATTCAGAAATTGACTAATTCTCATGTTTTTATTTATGTTAGGAGCATTAAAGGGGCTGTCCAGGTTTGTGCTGAGTCTGCAGTCATTCTATGTGACACAGACCTGGAGAACCCCTTTAATGCTCCTAACAAATAAAGACATGAGAATTAGTCAATTTCACAAATAATATTTACATCCAGGTACCTTATACACTGTGTTCCAAATTATTATGCAAATAATATTTTCTCAGATTTTCCCAAATTACCTATATAATTTCAGTCATTGTAATCTTCCAGTCAAACAACTATTAGAGTATAATTGAAAGGTTTTTGTACAAACTGCCTATGATAACAGTATATTTTTTTAAAAATAAAACACTCAAACTGCACTCAAAATGCATGTTCCAAATTATTATGCACAGCAGAGTTTTCAACCTTTTCATTTTAATAAAGAACAAAAAAATGGTCATTTTTGAAATTATAAGCATTAGCAGGTTATTACAAACTGAAATCAAACAGTTTTCAACTCAAAACTTTATTCTAGGTGATGTTACATTTGCACATAGGACCGCTTGTTCGAAAGGAGCTTCTGAACTCTCTCGTCCATTGAATTTGTCAGGTTTTGGATGGTTTCTGCTTCAATTGTTTTGCATGAGGACAGAATACCCTCCCAGAGCTGTTGCTTAGATGTGAACTGCCTCCCGCCATCATAGACACTCCTTTTGATGATGCTCCAGAGGTTCTCAATGGGGTTGAGGTCAGGGGAGCATGGGGGCCACACCATAAGTTTGTCCCCTTTTATGCCCATAGCAGCCAGAGATGCAGATGTGTTACGTGCAGCATGAGACGGTGTATTATCATGCATGAAAATGATCTTGCTGCGGAATGCACGGTTCTTCTTCTTGACCCATGGCAGGAAGTGCTGTTTGAGAAACTCAACATACACTATGGAGTTCATCTTTACCCCTTCAGGGATCCTAAAGGGGCCGAAAATCTCTCTCCCCATGATTCCAGCCCAAAACATTACTCCACCTCCTCCTTGTTGACGCCGTAGCCGTGTTTGCATGGGATGTCCATCAACCAGCCATCCTCCACTTCATCCATCTGGACCATCGAGCGTTGCACGGCACTCATCGGTGAACAAAACAGTTTTGAAGTCAGTCTTCATGTATTGTTTGGCCCACTTGAGCCGTTTCTGCTTGTGTGCAGTGGATAGAGGAGGTCGACAGGATGGCTTACGCACAGCTGCAAACCTCTGAAGGACCCTGCATCTTGTTGTTCGGGGGACGTTGGAGGCACCAGCAGCTTCAAAAACTTGTCTGCTGCTATGACAAGGCTTTTTTGCCACTGCTCTTTTAACCTGACGTAATTGCATGTAGGAAAGAGTCCTCAATTTTCCCTTATCAGCACGCACACGTGTGTACTGTGAATCAGCTACATACGTCTTGATTGTGCGATGATCACGATGAAGTGTCTTGGCATTGTTGATTGTAGTCATGCCTTGACCTTTATCACTCCACAATTTGTTGCTTCTCAGCAGCCGACACATCCTTTTTCTTTGCCATTTTGGCAGAAAATGTAGGCTGCTTAATAATGTGGGACAGCCTTCTTAAGTAGTCATGCCTTTCATTGGACACACCTGCCAAACTAATTAGCACAGGTGTCTGCAATTGCTTACGGTGATATAAAGAGCCCTGACACACATCACCATCAATGAGTTTAACTGACAAGCAAAAAAATTCTTACCTTATCACTCCTAAACAATTTTTGCATAATAATTTGGAACACAGTGTAGATGACGCTGTCTCTGGAGTCGTTCTCCTTTTCTTCATCTTGTCCAGATCCCATGATGAGTTTTCTCATCCACAGCCGTCTCTGCAGACCTCCATCTTCTCCGCTCTTCTGCACCAACTCTCCACACGATGCCCTTAAAGACAGAAGAGTCATTATAATGCCCCTAAAAAAATATCTGCAATATACTGTCACCTCACACTATTCCCCTCCCTCCTCACACTGTCTCCTCTCACATCCTCCCTGTTCAGCATACTGCCTCCTCATATATTTACCCCCTCACTATACTGTCTGCTCACACATACCCCTGACTCCCCATACTGTGTCCACATACATTCACCTGTTCACCCATACTGTCTGCAACCATCCCCCATACTGTTTCCTCATACAGACATACTCTTCAGTACCCTCAAATCCCCCCACACATATTAAATACCCCCATCCCCACTCCAAATCCCCCCACACATAAAATAGCCCCCATCCCCACTCCAAATCCCCCCACACATAAAATAGCCCCCCATCCCCACTCCAAATCCCTCCACACATAAAATAGCCCCCCATCTCCACTCCAAATCCCCCCACACGTAAAGTACCGCCACATCCCACTCCTAATCCCCCCACAAAAAATTACTCCCCCATCATTTTCACTCCTAATCCCCCCACAAAAAAGTACTCCCCCATCATTCCCATTCCTAATCCCCCCACAATGAAGTACTCCCCCATCATTCCCACTCCTAATCCCCCCACAAAAAGTATTCCCCCATCATTCCCACTCCTAATCCCCCCACAATAAAGTACTCCCCCCATCATTCCCACTCCTAATCCCCCCACAAAAAGTATTCCCCCATCATTCCCACTCCTAATCCCCCCACAATAAAGTACTCCCCCCATCATTCCCACTCCTAATCCCCCCACAAAAAATTACTCCCCCATCATTTCCACTCCTAAACCCCCCACAATAAAGTATTCCCCCATCATTCCCATTTCTAATCCCCCCACAATAAAGTACTCCCCCATCATTCCCACTCCTAATCCCCCCACAATAAAGTACTCCCCCATCATTCCCACTCCTAATCCCCCCACAATAAAGTATTCCCCCATCATTCCCACTCCTAATCCCCCCACAATAAAGTACTCCCCCATCATTCCCACTCCTAATCCCCCCACAAAAAGTATTCCCCCATCATTCCCACTCCTAATCCCCCCACAATAAAGTACTCCCCGCATGATTCCCACTCCTAATCCCCCACAAAAAGTATTCCCCCATCATTCCCACTCCTAATCCCCCCACAATAAAGTACTCCCCCCATCATTCCCACTCCTAATCCCCCACAAAAAGTATTCCCCCATCATTCCCACTCCTAATCCCCCCACAAAAAAGTACTCCCCCATCATTCCCACTCCTAATCCCCCCACAATAAAGTACTCCCCCATGCCACCCCACATTATGTACCCCCGTCTTCAGTGGTTTCTTCAGCTCCTCTGGAGCACACTCACCACCAGAGCAGGTCCCCCTTCTGGGCGCCGCCGGCGAGTGACGTCAGCAGCGTGATCACATGACCTGATCACGCTGCTGGGATCGCTCTGACCCGCAGTCAGAGCTTCAATAGTACTGGCGTCTGTATAGACGCCAGTACAATTGATCCCTGGGAGCCGGCACGCAGCAGCTTCTCTGCGCCGGCTGTCAGCTTGACAGCCGGCACAGGGAACCGCCGACTCCAGGTGCAAAATAGTTCCGGATCGCCGCTCTCATTCTCCCCGGTTCGGGGAACCGGCTGCTTTTTGAACAACCGGTTCCATCGAACCGGGGAGAACCGGCTGAATCCCACCCTGGTTAGTAGACGGCGGAAGCAGAAGGAGTTCAGTCTTGGAGAGGTTAAGTTTCAGATAGAGAGCAGACATGATGTTGGAGACTGCGGACAGACAGTCGGTGGCGTTCTGTAGTACAGCGGGGGTAAGGTCGGGGGATGACGTGTATAGTTGTGTGTCATCAGCATAAAGATGGTACTGAAAGCCAAATCTGCTGATGGTCTGTCCAATTGGGGCCGTGTAAAGAGAGAAGAGAAGGGGGCCAAGGACTGAGCCCTGGGGTACACCGACAGTGAGAGGAAGAGAAGATGACATGGAGCCAGAGAACGAAACACTGAAGGAGCGGTCAGAAAGATAGGAGGAGAACCAGGAGAGAACAGTGTCCTTAATATCTAGTGAGTGGAGCCTAGACAGTAGGACACGGTGGTCAACCGTGTCGAAAGCTGCAGAAAGGTCGAGAAGAATGAGCAGAGAGTGGTCACCGTTACGTTTTGCTGTAAGAAGGTCATTGGTCACTTTGATGAGTGCAGTTTCGGTCGAATGTAGGGGGCGGAAGCCGGACTGTTAAGGGTCTAGGAGGGAGTGATTGGAGAGGTAACGGGTAAGGCGGGAGTAGACTAGGCGCTCCAAAAGTTTAGAGATGAAGGGGAGATTGGAGACCGGTCTGTAGTTGTTTGTGCAGGAAGGGTCGAGAGCGGGTTTCTTTAGTAGCGGAGTAATGATGGAGTGTTTGAAGGAGGATGGGAAAATGCCAGAGGAGAGTGAGAGATTAAAGATTGTAGTTAGGTGAGTTGTGACAACTGAAGAGAGAGACTGGAGGAGATGTGAGGGAATGGGGTCGGTAGTGCATGTAGTCGGACGAGAGGAAGAGAGGAGTCTGGAGACTTCTTCTTCTGTGATGGGATCAAATGTGGAAAGTGAGCCAGGGGAACAGCAGGGTGGGATGGGAGTCACAGCACTTGGTGGTTGAGAGCAGATTTCCTGACGGATAGTATCTATTTTTTCTATAAAATGGGAGGCCAGGTCGTCAGCACAAATGTCTGTGATAGGGGCTTGTGCTTTTGGCCTGAGGAGGGAGTGAAAAGTGTCAAAAAGTTTCTTGGGGTTGTTGGCTAGTGAGGAGATCAGGGTGGTGAAGTAGGTCTGTTTGGCGAGGTGAAGGGCAGCATTATAAGTTCTTAACATGAATTTAAAGTGGATGAAGTCTTCTGGTGTGCGGGTTTTTCTCCAAAGGCGTTCAGCACTCCTATAGCATCGCTGAAGAAGTTGAGTTTGCAATGTGAGCCAAGGCTGTTTTACTGTGTGTTTGAAAGTTCTGAGGGTGAGCGGTGGTACTTGGTCAAGGGTGCTTCTAAGAGTGTCATTGTAATGATGAACAGCCAGATTAGGACAGGAAAAAGAGGAGATTGGGGACAGCGATGAGTGTAGGGAGTCTGAAAGTGTCTGAGGGTTAATGGCTTGTAGATTTCTGAATGTGTGGTAGGTAGGAGTGTGCTGGGTTGGTCGAGGATTTGTGAGCGTGAAGGAGAGAATGTTGTGGTCAGAGAGTGGAAGCGGTGAGTTATTTAGGTGGGAGATTGAACAGAGGCGGACAAAGACCAGGTCAAGGGTGTTACCATCCTTGTGTGTCTCAGAGGTTGAAAGCTGTGAGAGGCCTAGAGAAGTGGTTAGTGATAGAAGCTGAGATGCAGATGTGGAAGTAGGGCTGTTAATGGGGATGTTGAAGTCTCCAAGGATAAGGGTTGGTAGTTCTGAGGACATGAAGTGCGGCAGCCAGGCAGAGAAGTGGTCAAGGAACCGGTGTCATGTGTGCATTGCCACGAAGATCGTCGCGGTTGCACATTTTGACTTCTCACAGCTGAGCTGCTGTTTCTTTGTGTTTGGCAGCTAGGGAGTTAATTCTGTCTGTGCTCGGTGCTGGGACTGGGTGCAGTTTCTCCCGGCTGCAATTGATTATTTGTTGATTGGTTTCCTTTAAATTCCTGGTTGTCTGCTTGGGGAGTTGCCAGTGAAACCTTCATGCAGACCACAGATAGGAATGAATCTGTATAGACTTTAGTTGTGAGCTCCTTAGTTGTTCTAAGCTCAACTTGGTTAGAGTTTATTTCCCAGACCATTTATGTTCCTTTGGTGTTTGAGTGTGTATGCAAGCGAGTGTTATCCTGTCTGTCTTATATGTCTAATCTGTGTATTTAGCTGAGATCAGCCCATATCCCTTTGGTGGTAGTCAGGATCCTTCTTAGGACTGATTACAGGGTTCAGGGTCTGATAGGAGACAGGGTTAGGTTGGAGACTTGGACCTCTGAACCATTATCAGTACCTCCAAGGTGAGGGATTAGTTAGGACCCCAGTTTAGGGTCAGGTTAGATCCCGGTCCACCTCTTTCCTGTTTCAGCTCATCAAGTCCTCAAGATTAACCCTGAGTTCAGCAGATATCGTGTCAGGTAAATCTATTCTATACTTACATGCTGATGTTGCTATACTAGTTGTTGTATAGAGTGTTGTTCCTGTATTAATAGTTAACTGACATTGTATACATATCATTAGACAGCGTGACATTTTCACTGGCCATAAAAATTATCTCCAGTTACCATGGATCCAGTAGCCCAGCTGGCTCTGCAGTTGCAGGGATTATCCATGGAGCTGACGGACATTAAGTCCAAAGTTTTGTCTCCCCTGGAGCAAACCAGAGTTGAACCTAAAGTAGCTCTCCCAGACAGGTTCACTGGTGGGCGAGACAAATTTTTCACCTTCCGGGAGGCATGTAAATTGTATTTTCGGCTTCGGCCTCGATCATCAGGGAGTGAGGAGCAGAGAGTGGGAATTGTTATCTCACTTCTGCAAGGGGACCCTCAATCCTGGGCATTTTCCCTTCCTCCGGGATCCCCGGCTCTACTGTCTGTAGATCAATTTTTTACTGCCCTGGGATTGGTATATGATGACCCAGATCGGGTCTCTCTTGCTGAGACAAAATTACGTAAGATACAGCAGGGAGATCGTCCGGCAGAGGAATTTGCTTCTGAGTTTCGTAGATGGGCCACAGATACTCAGTGGAATGACCCAGCTCTTAGGAGCCAGTTTTGTCATGGGCTTTCTGATAAATTAAAAGACGTTTTGGCTCAGTATGAGTCTCCTCCTTCTCTGGAGGCTGCTATGGCCTTAGCTATCCGTACTGATAGACTGCTTCGGGAGAGGGGTGAGGTAACCCCACTCCTGTTGTTTCTCCACCTACCACTAAAGTCCCTTATGTTGAGGTTCCCCTTGTCTGTTCGGATGAGCCTATGCAGTTGGGAGGGACATCATTTCGTAGGAGGGGATTGGCGGTACGCCGCAGGACTAGAAGATGTTTTTTCTGCGGGAAAGAGGGACATTTTGTTGGAGAATGTCCATCCCGTGCCTTGTTGAGCCAAAAGTCGCCGGAAAACTGTGGACGACAACCTGGGAGTATGTATTTCATCCGCCAGTTCTTCTCAGTTCCTTGTACCAGTGGAGGTGGTAGTTGGTACGAGAGTGGAGAGATTGTCTGTTCTTCTTGATAGTGGTTCGGGGCTAATCTGGTTGACGCTCAGTTTGCTCAGGCTCAAGGTATGCATCTGAGTGTATTGGTCAAACCGATCCCTATATTCTCCATTGACGCCAGGCCTCTCGGCCAAGGTAGCTTTGTTCATGAGGTTCATAACATTGACCTTCGGGTAGGGGCAATACATAGGGAACAATTATCTTGTTATGTGTTGGAGGGTCTACCTACTCCCATTGTGTTGGGACTTCCTTGGCTGGTTAAACATAACCCTGTGATTAATTGGCAGTCCAGAGAAATAAGCCAATGGGGTGAGTTTTGCAAAAGCAACTGCATGAACACAGTCATCAGTGCGGTCGTGCCTAGTACATTGCCTCCTTTTTTGGAGGATTTTGGGGATGTTTTCTCTGAGGAGGGGTGTCAGGAGTTGCCTCCTCATCGCGTGTATGACTGCTCTATTAATCTCCTTCCTGATGCTAAGTTGCCTAAAGCTAGGTTGTATAATCTTTCTGGTCCTGAGAGGCAGGCTATGAAAGATTATATTTCTGAAAGTCTGGCCAAAGGGCATATTAGACCTTCA
The DNA here is from genome assembly GCA_033576555.1 of Oophaga sylvatica. NCBI lineage: Eukaryota > Metazoa > Chordata > Amphibia > Anura > Dendrobatidae > Oophaga > Oophaga sylvatica. The sequence goes on from JARQOD010000001.1 coordinate 568,958,834, forward strand.
TCTTCCCCAGTAGCCGCGGGGTTCTTCTTTGTGAAGAAGAAAGATGGAGGCCTACGCCCTTGCTTGGATTTCCGCGAACTTAATCGGATTACTGTTCGAGATCCGTATCCACTCCCTCTTATTCCTGATCTCTTCAATCAAATTGTTGGCGCCAAATGGTTTTCTAAATTGGATCTCAGGGGGGCGTATAATCTGATTAGGATAAAAGAGGGGGATGAGTGGAAAACGGCGTTTAACACGCCGGAGGGACATTATGAGAACCTAGTCATGCCTTTTGGTCTGACTACTGCACCAGCAGTATTCCAACATTTTGTTAATGACATTTTTCGTCACCTTGTGGGGCTGTTTGTGGTTGTATATTTGGACGACATTTTAATTTACTCGCCAGATCTTGTGTCTCATCAGGAGCATGTGAGACAGGTGTTGCAGATCTTGCGAGACAATAAACTATACGCCAAACTGGAGAAGTGTGTATTTGCCGTACAGGAACTTCAGTTTTTGGGTTTTTTGGTGTCAGCCTCCGGTTTCCGTATGGACCCTGAAAAGGTGAGAGCAGTGCTTGAATGGGATCAGCCAGGGGATCTTAAGGCTCTGCAGCGTTTTTTGGGGTTTGCTAACTACTACCGGAAATTTATTTGTAATTTCTCATCTGTCGTCAAACCTCTCACTGACATGACAAGAAAAGGGACGGATTTTTCTAAATGGTCGGACAAAGCTTGCCAAGCCTTTTCCTCTTTGAAGAAATGTTTTGCTTCGGCACCCGTTCTCATCCAACCAGATGCATCTCAGCCGTTCATTGTGGAGGTGGATGCGTCTGACGTAGGGGTGGGTGCTATATTGTCCCAGGGTCCGTCCCCTGGTAAATGGCATCCGTGCGCTTTCTTTTCTAAGAAATTGTCGTCCGCCGAAAGGAATTATGATATCGGCAATAGGGAACTTTTGGCCATTAAGTTAGCTTTTGAAGAATGGCGTCACTTTTTGGAGGGGGCAGTCCACCCGGTTACCGTTATTACTGATCACAAGAACCTGTTGTATTTGGAATCCGCTAAGCGTCTGAATTCCAGACAAGCTCGATGGTCGTTGTTTTTTACCAGGTTTAATTTTGTCGTCACTTATTGCCCGGGGTCTAAGAATGTAAAGGCTGATGCCTTGTCTCGCAGTTTCCCAGGGGCCGGGAAAACGGATGACTCGAGTCCTATCCTTCAGGAGGGGGTGGTAGTGTCGGCTGTATTTTCTGAGCTTGAGGAGGAGGTGTTAGAGGCTCAGGGGGACGCCCCTGCAGGACCTCCAGGGAGACTGTTTGTCCCAAATCTGTTGAGACAAAAGGTTATTGAGGCACATCATAATTCTGCTCTAGCAGGACATCCAGGGAGTAAGGCTACTTTAGATCTCCTTTCTCGCCGGTTTTGGTGGCCTAATGCTAATAAAGATGTTATAACTTTTGTCGCGTCATGTGGGGTGTGTGCTCGCTCTAAAACCCCTCATACCCGTCCGTCTGGGACCCTTTTACCCTTGAAACTTCCGGAGCGTCCATGGACTCATTTATCTATGGACTTCATTACGGACCTTCCTCCGTCGTCAGGGAATACTGTCATACTGGTGGTTGTTGACAGGTTCAGTAAGATGGCACATTTCGTTGCTCTTCCTGCACTCCCTAATGCTAAAACTCTGGCGCAGGTGTTCATTAGGGAGATCGTTAGACTTCATGGGTTGCCTTCTGATGTGGTATCAGATAGGGGGTCTCAGTTTGTGTCCAAATTTTGGAGGGCATTTTGTTTACGTCGGGGGATGCAATTGTCATTTTCCTCGGCTTTTCATCCGCAGACCAATGGTCAGACAGAGCGTCTGAATCAGAGCTTAGAGACATATCTCCGGTGTTTTGTCTCAGAGAACCAAGAGGACTGGTCTTATTTCTTGCCTCTGGCAGAGTTCGCTCTTAACAACAGGCGGAGCGAGTCCACTGGTAAGTCCCCGTTTTTTGGGGCATATGGTTTCCATCCCCAGTTTTGTACTTTCAATGGGGGGGGCCCTTCTGGGGTTCCTGAGGAGGAGCGTTTCTCGTCGTCACTTGCTTCTGTGTGGAGAGGTGTATTGAATAATCTGAGTGCGATGGGGAACCGTTACAAACGTATGGCTGATAGGAGGAGAGTTTCTGGTCCAGATCTGAATGTGAACGATCTGGTATGGTTGTCTACCAGGAATATAAAACTTAAAGTGCCCTCCTGGAAACTGGGTCCCAGATTCATCGGGCCGTACAGGATCAGTTCCATAATTAATCCTGTGGCATTTCGTCTGGACCTCCCTCCTACGTTTAAAATTCATAATGTGTTCCACAAGTCATTACTTAAAAGGTATGTGGCACCAATCATACCGTCACCTCTACCTCCTCCTCCTGTGTTGGTCAATGGTAACTTGGAATTTCAAGTATCAAAGATCATTGACTCACGTCTGAATCGCCGGTCCCTTCAGTACTTGGTGCATTGGAAGGGGTATGGTCCAGAGGAGAGGACGTGGGTCCCTGCGTCTGATGTTAACGCAGATCGTTTGGTTCGGACCTTCCACAGAACTCACCCGGGCAGGCCTGGCCCTGAGGGTCCGGAGGCCCCTCGTAGAAGGGGGGGTACTGTCATGTGTGCATTGCCACGAAGATCGTCGCGGTTGCACATTTTGACTTCTCACAGCTGAGCTGCTGTTTCTTTGTGTTTGGCAGCTAGGGAGTTAATTCTGTCTGTGCTCGGTGCTGGGACTGGGTGCAGTTTCTCCCGGCTGCAATTGATTATTTGTTGATTGGTTTCCTTTAAATTCCTGGTTGTCTGCTTGGGGAGTTGCCAGTGAAACCTTCATGCAGACCACAGATAGGAATGAATCTGTATAGACTTTAGTTGTGAGCTCCTTAGTTGTTCTAAGCTCAACTTGGTTAGAGTTTATTTCCCAGACCATTTATGTTCCTTTGGTGTTTGAGTGTGTATGCAAGCGAGTGTTATCCTGTCTGTCTTATATGTCTAATCTGTGTATTTAGCTGAGATCAGCCCATATCCCTTTGGTGGTAGTCAGGATCCTTCTTAGGACTGATTACAGGGTTCAGGGTCTGATAGGAGACAGGGTTAGGTTGGAGACTTGGACCTCTGAACCATTATCAGTACCTCCAAGGTGAGGGATTAGTTAGGACCCCAGTTTAGGGTCAGGTTAGATCCCGGTCCACCTCTTTCCTGTTTCAGCTCATCAAGTCCTCAAGATTAACCCTGAGTTCAGCAGATATCGTGTCAGGTAAATCTATTCTATACTTACATGCTGATGTTGCTATACTAGTTGTTGTATAGAGTGTTGTTCCTGTATTAATAGTTTACTGACATTGTATACATATCATTAGACAGCGTGACAACCGGGTGGGCGAGCCTGGGGGCCGATATATGACCGCTACTCTGAGGGAGAGGGGACGAATGAGCCTGATGGTGTGGACCTCAAAAGAAGGGAATGAGAGTGATGGAATTGGGGGATGACCTGGAAAGTGCATTGTGGGGACAGGAGTATGCCGACTCCACCACCATGTCTGTTTGCGGGTCTCGGGGAATGGGAGAACTGTAAGCCACCATAGGAAATGGCAGCAGGGGAGACCGTGTCAGAATCCTGAATCCAGGTTTCAGTGAGGGCCAACAGATGAAGAGAGTTGTTCAGAAAGTAGTTGTGCAGGAAGGTTAGCTTGTTGCATGCAGACCGTGGATTCCAGAGGGCACAATTAAACGAAGGAGATGAGGGAGTGCAAGTAATATTAATAAGATTATTATGGTTTCGATATGAGGTAGGGTAGGGGTTGAGGTTGGGGGATGGTGGACCAGGGTTGGGGGAGATGTCCCCTGAAATCAGTAGGAGTAGGAAGATAAAGAGCAGGTAGTTGTTGGAGTTGTAAGTAGGTTTTTTCTGTGATGTGTTTGGGCAAGATGGGCTGAGGTTTCTCAGGAAGGTGAGGAGTGCATGGGAACTGTACATGGGAGAGGGAAGTATGGAGGGGCTGATGTGTATGAGTCGTGATGGAGGGGGGATGGGGCGGTGAATGTGGATGGCAAGGGAACACAGGAGGAGAAAGGTAATGTACATAATTAAAAAGAAAGCAAAGTGTGGGCTACCTGATTCCAGCCCTGATTAACTGCCATGGATAACTGCCGTTTACACGATGCTTGTCTTCTATGATGCTTTGCTTTCTGTGATGCGTGCACCCCACACATGCGTGCACCCCTTAGACTAGTCCTAAATATATAGCCCCACACTACAGGGTTAGGAGAGTGGGAGCTGGTTTGGGATAATTTGGCAGCTGGGGCCAGCACACCAGGGGTGGTTAAATGATCAAGGGCCTAGACCTGGCAACATCTATATGCTTTAGCACCTTCCACCTGATAAGATCTAGAGAGGCCCCAGTGACAGGATATGAAGCAGTAAGTATTAAACAGTGCTAAAATGAATTATACTAAAGCTTTACCAGGCACATTAAACTATGTTGCAAGATGGTTAAACAGTGGTTGGCAGCAACTAGAAGTATGCAGTTCATACCAATAGGATATATAGCAGCATACAACACAGATAGCAGAGATGGATTGTATCATTCAGCTGTTTGCTTCCAGTGAATGCAGTTCATACCAATAGGATATATAGCAGCATACAACACAGATAGCAGAGATGGGATTGTATCATTCAGCTGTTTGCTTCCAGTGAATGCAGTTCATACCAATAGGATATATAGCAGCATACAACACAGATAGCAGAGATGGGATTGTATCATTCAGCTGTTTGCTTCCAGTGAATGCAGTTCATACCTGTGTGAAGAGAGAAGATGAATGTTAATTCCTTGCCATGGATAACTGCCGTTTACACGATGCTTGTCTTCTATGATGCTTTGCTTTCTGTGATGCGTGCACCCCACACATGCGTGCACCCCTTAGACTAGTCTCTGATTATCAGGCCGCCTCTTCTTCCTGGCTGTGCCTGACCGTCATTTGTGCATCACAAGTGATACTGGCCCCACGTCTCCCTGCGCTCATTGCATTCCCTGTTGCAGGCTCTGTCTGCCTATTCCTTGTTCTCACCTACATTCTCCATTGTGCTTTCTCCTACTGCCTGCCTATCCGTGTTGCCATCCGCACCGTACTTCCGTGTCCCTGCCGTGTCTGCCAGCCAGTGTCTTCACCCTGCCCGTGTTCCTGTGTCTCGGCCATGCCTGTCCGCCATCCAGTGTCTCCGTCCAGCCTGCGTTCCCGTGTCTCAGCCATGCCTGTCTACCAGCCAGTGTCTCTGTCTTGCCCGTGTTCCCGTGTCTTAACCGTGCTTGTCTACCAGTGCCTCCTATCCACCTGTGTTTGCGTGTCACTGCCGTATCTGCTTGCATCTCAGCCCTGCCTGTGTTCCCGTGTCCCTGCCGTGTCAGTCTCCCCACCTGTCCTTCCTGCCTCCCGCTGTGATTCTTGTCGATCGCCTTTGGGTACGAGCTGCCGTGGCACTAGTCTCCTCTGGGCTTGCCCCTAACACTCCCTGTATAGGGGGTGGTCCACCAGGCTAGCTCGCCCGAGGGAGGTTCATTGCCACGGTCCAGTGGGTCCACCCTCGGAGTTCCTCTAGTTCTCACAGAAAGCAGGAAACAGAACGGCTCTCCAGTAATCAATCATGCCTTAAACCAGTCTGGGTCCAGTTTTTTCATGTTCTGTGCCTGAGGAGCTCTTTGGCATTCAGATATATAGGTTGAATCTTCCATTTTAGCAATAAATCTCTCGCCTTGGAATTGTCCTTCAAGACTTTCAATTTCGTAGGGAACCCCCAGTTGTACTTTATCTTTTGTTCTCTGAGGGCTGCAGTATATGGCTAAAGTATCAGTTGACAAATCACGGAATACCTTCAACTGGGCCAAATTATCAGGAAGTATCGGCCTTTTCCTGAGGCCAGCCATAAAAGTCTCCTTCACTGTTTAGAAATGAATGCGGGCAATAACATCTGGAGGTAAATCTGGGCTGAGGCCTTTTGGTTTTGGAATCCTGTGTATTCTATCCACCATTAAGTCCTTGCTATCTGCAGAAGGGATCGCTGTTTGTATAAAGCTCTGCAGGAAAATTGGCAAGTTTCTGTCAGGAGTAGATTCATCAATCCCTCAAATGCAAATATTGTTTCTCCTGGACCTGTCCTCAAGATCCAGGGTTTTGTTGTGGATTTGGGAAACTTCCTTTTCTAAAGCCTCATTAGCATCTATTAAATTCATTATGAGATTTAGTAAGCTCTGCCAATTTCTGCTCCAGATGATCTGTTTTAGTGCCCAGCTCCTGCAACTCTCCCTTAAAGTCAGATATCATTGCTTTCAGATAAGATTGGAGCTCTTGAGAAATCAGTCCACAACATGGTCATGAAACCCCTGTCTCCAACGCCACTTCGGCTGTGTGCACCACATACACCTCTTCCATGTTGCACAGTATGGCTCGTGGTAGAACCTGCACCGCTGCTGTGTGCTGGGAATGCCTCTAACAAACGGTTTACCAGAGTTGCTTGTTTGCTCACCAATATTAGCTCTAGGTTCTCCTGTGGCATGATGTTCTGTAATTTGCCTTTATAGCGTGGATCGAGGATGCTGGCCAACCAGTAGTCATCATCCTTCATAATTATGGCAATGCGGGGTCCCTTTTTAGGCTCCGCAAGACATAATCAAACATGTGGCCAATGTTCCAGGTGTCAGTGATGCACTGCCAGTGGTGGGTGGAGGAGCACTTTCTGGCAAATCCACATCCCTCCAGTTACGCACAAACCCCGTACCTGACCTTGGCAAGCCAACATTTTCTCTTTCCCCCTGAGAAGCATCCTCCTCCCCAAAATAATCATCCCTCTCATCCTCCTCCTCTTCTTCCTCCACCTCATCCAGGACAGTTCCCTGAACAGACAATGGCTGACTGTCATCAAGGCTTCCCTCCTCCTCCACTGCAGACGCCTGATCCTTAATGTGCGTCAAAGTTTGCATGAGCAGACACATAAGTGGGATGCTCATGCTTATGATGGCATCATCTGCGCTTACCAGCCGTGTGCATTCCTCAAAACATGAAGGCCTTTACAGAGGTCTTTCAGCTTTGACCACTGCACACCCGACAACTCCGTGTCTGCCCTCAAACTGACTGCCCATGTATCCTCCCACAAATGCATTATAGCCTGCCTCTGTTCGCACAGCCTCTCAACCATGTGCATGGGGGAGTTCCACCTTGTTTCAACGTTTATGTTTAGGCGGTGCTTGGGGAGGTGGAGCGATCGCTGCAGCCTCTGCATACGACTGGAGTCTACGGGTGAGCGACGGATGTGCGAGCACAGTCTTCGCACCTTATGGAGCAGGACTGGTAACTCCGAATAATTATTTATGAAGCACTGCACCACCAGGTTCAAGGTGTGAGCCAGGCAAGGTATGTGTCTGAGTTTTTCCAGGGCTATGGCCGCCACAAAATTACGGCCGTTATCACTGACTAGAGAAAAAGGCAGTTGCAGTCCAGCTTCTTAGAAGTCAAATTCGTTATTTTCAATATGATAAAACATCACAGACGGTGTCCTCCAAAAGTGTACATCAAACAGAAAAGGTGACACCTAGTAAAACAGCGACGCGTTTCGACCACCAAGGGTCGTTGTCAGAGCTGTATATCCCCTAGTGCCACTGCATTATAAAGGTTTGTTGAACCTATGAGCTGGCTGTTACCTCACAATGCAGATACAACAGGTGTCTGATAATTAAGCTGCAATCAGAGGTCAGCAGCTAATGCTGATTTAGTCCAACGTGCATGTCAGAATGTTATAAATTCAAGTTGAAGCATAATTAATGCAGGTGCACAGGGGATAGAAGATATGATAAAAACATTCATAGAAAGACTATTAACATCAGTGAAAACTAATAACAATAAAAAGATAATTATTTAAACAAAAAAAACAACAACTTTAAAATAAAATATATCTGTAAATGTCTTGACTCGTAGTTGTTTTCTTTTTTATATTGTCTTTTGGAGTCGTTCTGAAATGGTAGTTGCTTGCATTAGTGGCCACAATAGTCCATAACTATTATAGAAGGCACAATGAATTCATGGCATATTGTTGGTATCGAATTTCCAGGAGGAACTAGTGAGCAGGGCCGGCGTCAGCACCCGGCACACCCGGGCAAGTGCCGGGGCCCTGAGCAGGCGGGGGGGCCCACTCGCGGTCTGGCAACCCCGCGCCCGTTAGCGGAGAAGAGCGGTGTCAGCGCCGCCACTGGCCCCCCCTCGCTTGCTCAGGGCCCCGGCATCAGCTGGCACAATACTTACCTCTCCCGTGCCTCCGCTGCCGCAGCTCTGGGCTCCAGGGGGCGCTGGCGCTTCCTCTCTCAGCAGCGCCGCTGAATGACGTCATCATTCAGCGGCCGGCTGTGGCAGAGAGCGCGGACGCTGGACAGGTGAGACGTGTGTGTGTCTCTTTGTGTGTCTGTGTGCATGTAGTGCGGTGCTTTGTGTGTGTGTATGTATGTATGTGAGCGAGTGCTTGTGTGCTGTGGTACTGTCTGTGTGTGATGATGGGCAGGCATTGCTGATAATGGGGAGGAGATGATGATAATGGGCAGGCATTGCTGATAATGGGGAGGCATTGATGATGATGGGGAGAAGATGATGTTAATGGGCAGGCATTGATGATAATGGGCAGGCATTGATGATGGGGAGAAGATGATGATGGGCAGGCATTGATGATGATGGGGAGGCGATAATGATGATGGGGAGGCGATGATGATGATGGGCAGGTATTGATGATAATGGGGAGGCCATGATGATAATGGGCAGGCATTGATGATGGGGAGGAGATGATGATGATGGGCAGGCATTGATGATGATGATGGGGAGGAGATGATGATGATGGGCAGGCATTGATGATAATGGGGAGGCCATGATGATGATGGGGAGGCAATGATGATGATAAGGAGGCAATGATGATGATGGGGAGACAATCATGATGATAATGGGGAGTCTTTCCACAGCGCCCTTTCCTGAGCCACAACAGTGCAGAATGCAGTACAGCGCAGAGGAGAGCTCCATATTTTGTATGGAGCATTATATGGGGACCAGTATCCTGTATGGAGCATTATATTGGGTCCAGTATTCTGTATGGAGCATTATTTTGGGTCCAGTATTCTGTATGGAGCATTATATGGGGGGTGACATCCTGCATGAGGTATTATATGGGTGATGAGGGGGAGACTGTGGTGCCCATAATATTGTATGGAGGACTGTACTGTCCAGTCTGTACTGTGCGCTGTGAGGATTTGGTGGTTTTTGAGCTATTGTACAATTTACAATAGATATCACTCATGTAATGGAAGAAGAGAAGTATTTGGCATTGTACTGTACCCATATTTCTCTGCTGTATCTGTGCATCATGAATCGTGGTCTGTGTTAAAGGGGCCCACTGAGGCTCTTTCGCCCGGGGCCCATAAAAACCTGGAGCCGGCCCTGCTAGTGAGGATAGAATGTCAGGTATTAGGATACATGAATGAATTTCTAACAAACGTGAAGAAAGAAGCCCAGCCAAGGTGAAGAGGCAAATTCTAGAAAACACATTGTGCTTTACAGAAAAGAGAAAAATTATTATTATATTTATATCTCTACATATGATAACATTTTTAGGCAGCACAAGTAGAGAACATCCACCATAATTAACGATAATATATTAGTCCCTATATCCTTTGTACAACTACTCTGAAAAAGACAAGGGAACACAAGAAACACATTGCATCATTGTAGAATGGAAAACCCACAACAAGGCATATAGCGATGTACTTCTAAACGCATACTAACAGTGAGAGTCGTTCAGGAGGATCATATATCCAGCACTGGAATTTTCACTTTAATTTAACACGCATATGAATTGAATCCAAGAAAGTAAATTTCATAAAAATTTTTTTTTGCTGTGACTGATGTATATTCATAGATGTAGGTTGATGGTAGCATTACAAGATATTAGTAACATAGCGCTAGGAACTTTTATATATTCAAACACTATCGTATATAAAGCTAACAGCTTCACCTTTATAGCTTTTTTTTTTTCCAGAATAAATTTGGAGAGAAGTAGTCACATATCGCTATGAGTCAAATAGAGATCGCACACATCAATGACATATATGTATATAATCATTAGTTGGCAGCGACACCACAAAATAATGACTACACTGCAATGAAGTTCCTGGATATATGGACCAGATCAAAGTAGAAAGTTTATGGAGGGTATCCAGTGTTCGGCTTCACTAGTTAAGTATAAGCAGACAGAGAGAGATCCCAGGGCAGACAGCTTAGTAAGATATCAGATTTACCGATCTAAGATAGACTCAAGGGAGGAAAACTCTCATACTGTGTTAACAGCGATGTATTCTGCACATATTCTAAGTGATCTATATCCCCCAAATTAGTGACAGCAAAAAAGGTTAATTATTATAACAAGATCCCATAGATGATTTATCAGTATTATATTTCTATAATGACAAAAGTCAGAAAGGGAATAATTACAATCAAAGACTAGCATATAATTCCTCAGGTTTTCCAATCAGGGATTAGTTCTAGGGGAGAGTAAAGCAGAGCAATACATCAGATTGAAATAGAGGATATATAGATCAAAATATCACATAAATTTATATAATTACACTGAAATTTCAGTTCGGGAAAGAGAGGTATTTTTTTTAAAACATGGGTTATGTCGATATATCAAAATGCTCAGTATTTAATAGTGATGCATAATTTCACTGCGTTTGTTCAGTCCATGGGGGTGCCTGGTGTTAAGATTGAAGATCCAGAACGTTTCTCTATTCAGAAGCCGCCTTCTAGAATTGTCTTTTTGGATTTAGAATTAAAGGGCGTAGAAAGCAATACAATTATTACTAAAACGCACACCAAACCAATTAGTGGAAACACGTTACTCCATGCTAAAAGCGGACACCCCAAACATGTCATTAAGGCAATACCAGTTGGGGAACATATCAGACATAGAAGAAACTGTTCTGACCCTAAGGACTTAATTAAGGAATTTGAGCAACTCAAAATCAAAATGAAACAAGGTAAATATCCTTACTGGTCAATTAAGAGAGCAAATAATATAGCTCAGGAGAGGGACAGAGAACTATTGCTGTCATCAGAACCGCATTATAATTCTGAAGGGATAAAAATATTGAGAAAAAACCTTTTGTAAGCCTTCGTTTTTCGAAACAATTTAACCAAATTAAAAAAATAATATATAATTGTATTCACATTTATATGAGGATGAAATTCTGGAAGAGATTTTATCTCCAGGAATCAATATTGTAGCCAGGAAAGCTCCTACCATAGGTGATTTTCTATCTCCCAGCTACTTTTCTTCTCACACATCAAAAAACAATTGGCTTAAAACAAAAGGTTTTTTTTAAATGCGGTGCTAACAAATGTAAAACATGCAAAGTTGCAAAATCTCAAAAAACCTTTCATGATTTCAGCAACACTCAAACATATAATATCAACTCTGTTAATGTAGTTTATTATATTAGGTGCACTTCATGCAACCTAATATAAGTGGGTTGTACTACAAGAAAATTAAAAATCCGCATTTCAGAACATTTACGAGATATAGTCAATGTAAATTCTGATATTAAAGGTGTCTCCATGGCATCAAGACATTTCATTGAGTGTCATCAGCGAGATGTTAAATTCATGGAAATGACAGGCATAGAGCGTGTTTTTAGTTCAGCCAGAGGAGGGGATTCTAGAAGGCGGCTTCTGAATAGAGAAACGTTCTGGATCTTCAATCTTAACACCAGGCACCCCCATGGACTGAACAAACGCAGTGAAATTATGCATCACTATTAAATACTGAGCATTTTGATATATCGACATAACCCATGTTTTATATAAAAAATACCTCTCTTTCCCGAACTGAAATTTCAGTGTAATTATATAAATTTATGCGATATTTTGATCTATATATCCTCTATTTCAATCTGATGTATTGCTCTGCTTTACTCTCCCCTAGAACTAATCCCTGATTGGAAAACCTGAGGAATTATATGTTAGTCTTTGATTGTAATTATTCCCTTTCTAACTTTTGTCATTATAGAAATATAATACTGATAAATCATCTATGGGATCTTGTTATAATAATTAACCTTTTTTGCTGTCACTAATTTGGGGGATGTAGATCACTTAAGGGTATGCCACACTAAACAATATCGCTAACGGGATCGCTAAAAAACGTCACTATTTAGCGATCCTGTTAGCGATGTTGTTCAGTGCGGCAGCTTCCAGCGACGAGCTTCCTGCTGTGATCTCGCTCGTCGCTGGAATCGTTCCGGACCCTATTTTCTCGTCGGCGCTCCCGCTGGGTAAGTATCTAATCGCTGTGTGGCACCTTTTCTTAGCGATTTAGCGGTACTTTTGTACCGCTAAAGTCGTTAAGAAGATCGCTAACGGCGATAGCGTCGTTAACTATATCGCTAAATGTGGCTGCATTTAGCGATATAGAAACAATCCCGCTAGCGATCGCATTAGTATGCGTCGTTATTGTGATCGCTAGCGGGATTGTTTAGTGTGGCAGTACCTTTAGAATATGTGCAGAATACATCGCTGTTAACACAGTATGAGAGTTTTCCTCCCTTGAGTCTATCTTAGATCGGTAAATCTGACATCTTACTAAGCTGTCTGCCCTGCGATCTCTCTCTGTCTGCTTATACTTAACTAGTGAAGCCGAACACTGGATACCCTCCATAAACTTTCTACTTTGATCTGGTCCATATATCCAGGAACTTCATCGCAGTATGTCATTGATAATGTGTGCGATCTCTATTTGACTCATAGCGATATGTGACTACTTCTCTCCAAATTTATTCTGAAAAAAAAAAAAAAAGCTATAAAGGTGAAGCTGTTAGCTTTATATATGATAGTGGTTGAATATATAAAAGTTCCTAGCGCTATGTTATTAATATCTTGTAATGCTACCATCAACCTACATCTATGAATATACATCAGTCACAGCAAAAAAAATTTTTTATGAAATTTACTTTCTTGGATTCAATTCATATGCGTGTTAAATTAAAGTGAAAATTCCAGTGCTGGATATATGATCCTCCTGAACGACTCTCACTGTTAGTATACGTTTAGAAGTACATCGCTATATGCCTTGTTGGGGTTTTCCATCCTACAATGATGCAATGTGTTCCCTTGTCTTTTTCAGAGTAGTTGTACAAAGGATATAGGGACTAATATATTATCGTTAATTATGGTGGATGTTCTCTACTTGTGCTGCCTAAAAATGTTATCATATGTAGAGATATAAATATAATAATAATTTTTCTCTTTTCTGTAAAGCACAATGTGTTTTCTAGAATTTGCCTCTTCACCTTGGCTGGGCTTCTTTCTTCACGTTTGTTAGAAATTCATTCATGTATCCTAATACCTGACATTCTATCCTCACTAGTTCCTCCTGGAAATTCGATACCAACAATATGCCATGAATTCATTGTGCCATCTATAATAGTGATGGACTATTGTGGCCACTAATGCAAGCAACTACCATTTCAGAACGATTCCAAAAGACAATATAAAAAAGAAAACAACTACGAGTCAAGACATTTACAGATATATTTTATTTTAAAGTTGTTTTTTTTTTGTTTAAATAATTATCTTTTTATTGTTATTAGTTTTCACTGATGTTAATAGTCTTTCTATGAATGTTTTTATCATATCTTCTATACCCTGTGCACCTGCATTAATTATGCTTCAACTTGAATTTATAACATTCTAACATGCACGTTGGACTAAATCAGCATTAGCTGCTGACCTCTGATTGCAGCTTAATTATCAGACACCTGTTGTATCTGCATTGTGAGGTAACAGCCAGCTCATAGGTTCAACAAACCTTTATAATGCAGTGGCACTAGGGGATATACAGCTCTGACAAAGACCCTTGGTGGTCGAAACACGTCGCTGTTTTACTAGGTGTCACTTTTTCTGTTTGATGTACACTTTTGAAGGACACCGTCTGTGATGTTTTATCATATTGGAAATAACGAATTTGACTTCTAAGAAGCTGGACTGCAACTGCCTTTTTCTCTACGATTCCATGTCCTGGTCAGGACTTCGTGGCTCCGTGCTCCGGTGAAAGTTGGGTGAGCTGGCAGGGGCTTTGTGCCACACACCTTCTATATATTGTTATCACTGACTACCTTGCCTGGTTCAAAATGTAGACTGCCCAGTCATGACTCGCTGCAAGTAGTCGGCCAGTACCTCCGTGGTGTGTCTGTTGTCACCCAAAGACATCATCTTTAAAACAGCCTGCTGACACTTACCACTAGCTGTTCGTGTGCAACATTGGCAGCTGCGGTTGGAGTGCTCGTGCGACTGTGCTCTGTCGACGAGCTTTCGCTTCTGGAGGAGGAAGAGGAGGAGGGTCGAATGCCTACAGCCAACTGTTGCCTATACCGTGGGCTAGGCAGCACTGTCCCACTGCCGCTGTCCCCTGTGGACCCTGCATCCACCACATTAACCCAGTGCGCAGTGATGGACACATAACGGCCCTGGCCGTGCCTACTGGCCCATGCATCTGTTGTGAAGTGCACCTTTCCAGTCACTGATTGTTTGAGTGCATGGAGAATGCAGTCTTTCACATGCAGGTGGAGGGCAGGGATGGCTTTTCTAGAAAAGAAGTGCCGACTGGGTAGGTCATAGTGTGGGACAGCGTAGGCCATGAGCTCTCGGGAAGCTGCGCTTTCAACCAAACGGAAGGGCATCATCCCTAATGAGATCAGTTTGGCAATGTAGACGTTCAAAGCCAGTGAGGTTTTGTAGTCTGTACACGCTTTCAAGTGCATGGTGTTTAAATGTCTAAGCATGCAACTGGTATTCAATTTTCTGAGATTTTTCCCTCGTCTAAAGGTCCTTCCGCACTTCTTACAGATAACCATTGCCTCATCAATAGGATTTTGGTCAAAAAAGTGCCACACAGCACTCTTCCTACTATGGGTTAAATTTTCAGGGCTTGCACGCTGTGCTAATTTGACCGTCTGGCCAAGCTGTCCTGCAACTCTTTTTTTCTTTTTTTAACATGTTTTTGGACTGCTACGGGCCTGCCAGATAACCGCAGCTGCAATGTCGATGCCTGCTGCGGATCCTCCTCCTCTTCTGAGCTATTGCCAGCGGCACCCTCTTCCTCCAATGGATGCCAATCCGAGTCAATAACTGGGTCATCCATCACCTCCTCTTCAATTTCATCTGTACCTTCCTCTGTGTCACCGTGTAAGGTGGTATAGTATGCAGGAAGGGGCACCTGAGTTTCATCAGGGTCAGAATCTGGCTCAGTAGACTGAAGGGCAATGTAGTGCTCTGGGTGAATGTACCAGCAGAATCAGATAGCACTGACTGTGCATTCAATCTCTGTATATATTTCCGGAGTCACACACAGATAGTCAGCATGTATTTGTCCGTGATACCAGCCGGAACACAGTAGTGTGTGAGGAGCGTACAGCTCTATACGGTGTGGGAAAAAATGAACACTCGGTAACTGTGCAGAAAAAAAGAATAAAAGTATTAGTGCTGTGTAAAAAGCAGTCTGCACAGCAGTGTACACACAGCAATACAGCTATCAGGCAGCCTAATAACCAGCACTGCTGCACACAAGAAAATCCTCCCCTGTCACTGCACACTAACTGTACAGCACAATTCCTATCAGCACAAGCACAGAAGAACTTCTCTTTAAAGCCCTAACTCTATCCCTACTGATAAACAGCGTCAGCAACCTCTCCCTACTGTTAAGATTGGCAGAAGTAAAATGGCGGTCGGCGGTCAGGGCTTTAATATACACTATGACGCCCCCCAAAGCAAGCCAATCACTGCAATGCCCTTCTCTAAGATGGTGGTGGACGTTGCCCATGTCATCTCGTTGCCCACAGTGTACGTCCTTGCTCATTAGCTGAAAAAAGGCGCCTGAAAGCATTCTGGGAAATTCAACTTTGGCGCTCGTTTTGCTGACCGCATGGCCGACTGCACGCTATGGTCGTGTTTCGGCCAACGAAACCCGACTTTGGCGAAAGTCAGCGACTTTTGAATCTGACCGACCAGTTTCGCTCAACTCTACTGATAAATTCAAATAGGTGCCATTACTACAGGTAATGTGTGGAGGACAGAGGAGCCTCTTAAAGAAGAAGTTACAGGTCTGTGAGAGCCAGAAATCTTGCATGTTTTATGTGACCAAATACTTATTTTCCACCATAATTTGAAAAATAAATCTTGCCAAATCAGACAAGGTGATTTTCTGGATATGTTTTCTCATTTTGACTCTCATAGTTGTGGGCTACCTATGATGTCAATTACAGGCCTCTCTCATCTTTTTAAGTGGGAGAACTTGCACAATTGGTGGCTGACTAAATACTTTTTTCCCCACTGTATATAGATAGATAGATAGATAGATAGATAGATAGATAGATAGATAGATAGAAGGAAATCCTGCAATTCAACAGCCGAGTAGTGTAAAATCACTGCAGGAGCTGACAGGATAGAAGAGATGGGTTACACACTGTAAATACACAAAGAATATCTAAATATACAGATGTCAGTGACAAATACAATTAGTAAAGTATGTGTGCAGCTTGTTGTACATGTATTTAATTAATAAAAGATTATTTTTCTGGAAAAAATGGTGTGAGCTACCAAGTAATTTTCATAACTATCAGAGGGTCGGCTGGGGTTCGATGTTTATAGCATGGGAAGGGGTAATACCTATGGAGCTTCCCAGGCTACTAATATCAGCTCACAGCTGTATACATAACCTTTGCTGGCTATTAAAATGGGGGAACATAAAAATATAACGTAGGGTCACCTTATAATTAATAACCAGCAAAGGCTATGCAGACAGCTGTGGGCTGATAATAGCCTAGGAAGAGACCATGGATACTGGCTTCCCCAGGCTAAAAACATCATCTCTCAGCCGCCTAAGAAAAGGCACATCTCTAAGATGTGCCAATTCTGGCACTTGGCCTCACTCTTCCCACTTGCCCTGTAGTGGTGGCAAATGGGGTGATAGTTGGGGGGGTTGATGTCACCTTTGTATTGTCAGGTGACATCAAGCTCTGAGGTTAGTAATGGAGAGGCATCAATAAGATGCCCCCATTATTAAACCCATAGTCACATTGTATGAAAACACAAACACTCAGAAAAAAAGTCCTTTAATTTAAAGAAAGATACAGACTTCTTTAATAATCTTAATTAAACCATACTTAGGACGTCGCCCATTCCCCCGATGCCCTCGTCATCTGCAAAAGAGGTTAAAAAAAACAACTATATTCCTCACTTTTCCGCAGAGATGATTATCCATTTGTCCCATGACGGGTCTAGCTCTGCTACAACTATTTGACAGGCTGCATCGTTGCATGATGAGACCATGCAGCCTGTCACCCAGTAGACACTGAGCACATTATGCTCAGTGTCTGCCTGCAAA
>JARQOD010000001.1:568976399-568998652 GCA_033576555.1 Oophaga sylvatica
TCACGAGCAGTGTCGTCTTATTTTGCTTTAATTATTGTATTGTTAACGTTGTTACTTATGACTTGTGTTTTGAAACTGTTAAACTGTAAAGCGCTGCGGAATATGATGGCGCTATATAAATATAGATTTTTATTATTATAAGTACTCTGCAAACTTCTCGGTTATCGCCCACACCAGCAGTTCCAGATTGAAGGTGCTATAATTATTTGGGTTCCGTTCTGAGTCGTGAAGAGACCGGTTCACGTAGGTTGTTACTTGTGCTTTCTCTGCCTTCATTTGTGATAGGTCTGCCCACAGATCATGTAAACTTCCATCGATGTGGAGAGTGAAGAGCTGTGAGAAATCTGCATAGGCGAGTATTGAGACCTCCGTCAGGGCCATTTTCAAGGTCTTGACTGCTTCCCCACTAAATGGTTTGGTTCTTTGAGCCAGCCGGCACTCCTTTTAGCAGCTCCAGTAATGGGTTGGCTAGGTGGGTGAAATTTTTCACAAATCTTCAGTAGTACCCAGTAAGCCCCAGAAAGGCCCAAACGTCTTTCGCCATCGATGGGGTGGGCCAATCTTATACAGCCGCCACCTTCCCACGTGCAGGTCTCACTCCACCGGACATGACATGCCCCAAATATTCAATCTGTTTGCGAAAGAGATGACATTTTTGTGGCTTCATCTTCAGGCTGTGGCTCTATAACCGACTTGGCACTTGTTTCAGTCGCTGGAGGTGTTCTTCAAAAGTGGTCGCGTAGACGATGATATTGTCAAGATAGATCAGTGTGGCCTCAAAATTCAAGTTCCCCAGGCATCTCTCCATCAATCGTTGAAATGTCCCGGGGCATTAATCAGGCCAAAGGGCATACGGTTGAACATGAATAGTCGCATGGGCAACACAAGCGCCATCTTTGGTAGGTCTTGTTCAGCCATGGGCACCTGCCGGTACTCACTGGCGAGATGAAGGGACGAAAAGCACTTCGACTGTCACAAGGCAGATAGGGACACCTCAATTCTTGGCAATGGATAGAAGTCTTGCACCATACAGTCAATCAGTAGTCTGTAATCAACACAGAAATGTAAGGTCTCATCTTTCTTCCAGACCAGAACAATGGGAGCCGCCCACTGACTCTGACTTTCTCATATCACTCCATTCTGCAACATGTGAGTAAGCATCTCCTTCACTTCTTTGTACATCTGGTGAGGTATCTGTCAGTATCTTTCCCGAACTGGTGTAGCACACCCCGTAGAGATTTCATAAGTGATGGTCTGAGTGCAACAAAAGTCATCATTATGGCAGGCAAAGACCTCTTGATAACGCTCTAGCACATAGTCCACTTGCTGCACCTGCTGAGGCGAGACTCCCGTCAATTAAGCCCGCATCTGCTCTAAAATCCTACGACCCTCCTCCGTGCTGCCAGGCAGGGGTTCCGGTGTCATTGTGACTGCTAAAGTCCAGGGATCTCCTCGCATGACAGCCAGTTGTATTGCTTCAGGTTGCACTAACTTCTCTGGCATTCCCAGGATCTGGGCAACTTCACTCTTAGGTAATAGAGTGAGACTATCTTTTCCCAGGTTGATGCACCGCACCACTATGTTGCCATCTTGGACTGTGGCCAATTTCTGAGCTACAAGCAGTCCAGGGGGTACTTGATACATTGATGTATACTCTATTTGCACTTCCACCCCCTTAAGGGGTGTACAAACTCGTACTGGTAACTTGAGCACTGTCTGACTATGTGGTAGAGTACGGTTGGCAGCCACAGGAACGATCACCTTCCCCAAGACTTTTCCTTCCCCTGACATTTCCTGAGCTTGGGCAGCTCGGATCAGTTGGGGGATTCGGGGTCTCCACTGGTTCAAAAAAGCTCTCACAGCTCATTGGTCAGGAGATGTCCAATCTCTTTCAGTACATTCATCCCAAGAGTCATTACAGGCCAGCAGGCCAAAATCCCTGAGACCAAAATGACCCCTTTACAGCCTACATACTTCCCACACACTCAGATCTCCATCCAGACCACCCCGGCGAACAAAATTGGCAATTAGTTGGCTGCTGTCAATCTAATTACCGGCCCCCACTCTGGCCACAATACTTCTGAGAAATGTCTGAAGTACACTTCCGGCATGGTGGTCACCTGTGACCCGGTGTAAATCAAGCAGTGAATGATCAGTCCCACTACTGTACACTTGATTGAAGATTATGGTTCTGTTTTTCTTTCTCCCCGTACTCATGCCTGTTGGGTGACACCATATTTTTGGTGTACCTCTTGAACAGCTCTGTTATTGATAAAACTGTTTTGAGATATATGTTTTGTAATGTTTCTTATGATCCATTTTGTCATTAAAAATATACCTTTTGTGCTAGGGTAACTAGATGGTTCCTAGAGCTTCAAGAGTTTAACTTTCACGTGGAGCATAGGCCAGGGAAGTTACATGGGAATGCAGATGCCCTATCTAGGATTCCCTGTCTGGTGTCAGAAGGTGCCCAAACCCCCGGCTTTGGGCAGAGGGGGGGAATATGTGACAGTGTCACTGGTTTTATATGTGAGGGGAGGTATGTGTCACACAGGATGCTCTCCTGTGTGAACTAAGACCTACTTTATTTATCTGTCAGCATGTTATATGTTAAAAGGGTGTGGCTGAGCAATGTATAAAAGCTCAGTCCTGTTTTTTTTTCTCTGTGTTGTGGTCTGGAGAGGCAAGTCTCCAGACAGGATAGTGGAAGCTGCAGAGCTTTCCACAAGGACTTTAGCAGTGCCGTTTATGCTACCGAGAGCGGGCAGAACCAACTCATCTATGGACTGAGTTATTGTTTGTTTTCTTTATGTTTTCCCGTTTAACCCAGAAGGGTCATGTTTACTTTTCCTGCGAAATCTGCATGAGTTTATAGCTGATAATAAACCAGCAGAAAGAAAACCCAGAGAACGTGTGTCCTGAGTCTGCCTTCAGGAGAGCCGAGCGAGTCGTCTTACCACAGTTGGTGTGAGAGTGCGTGCAGGATTCCAGGAACACATGAGCCTGCCACAAAGACCGGTGGATGTCCTGGGTGAAGGCTGCCAGACAGCTAGAGAAGTCCGGCAGCATGGAGGAGCTTGTTAAGCACCTGGTCCAGGCCCAGCAGAGCATACAGCAGCAACACCTACAGAGCCAGCAGAGCATGCAGCAGCAGCACCAGGAGACGACCAAACTGTTGCTTCAGCAGATCCAGTTGCAGCAAAAGTCGCAGCAGCAGCACCAGCAGGAGGCGCAACAACAGATACAGCTTTTGGCGGACGCCATCCAGAGCCGGGCGGCCACCCCAACCCCAGGGCCGACTGATGATTCTCACGTCAGGAAGGCGGTAAGGCGGGCCATGCAGAAGATGACCCCTGGGGATGATGTAGAAGCATTTCTGACTGTTTTTGAGAGGGTGGCTGATCGGGAGAGACTTCCACCAGCACAGTGGGCAGAGGTTCTGGCGCCATATTTATCGGGTGAACCCCAAAAAGCGTATTTTGACTTGGCGCTGCAAGATGCTAAGGAGTATCCCAAACTAAAGACAGAGATCTTAGCACGTCTGGGAGTAAATATGGCAGTAAGAGCCCAGCGAGTTCATCACTGGGCGTATGCTAGCAACAAACCCCCTCATTCGCAGATGTTTGACCTATTGCATCTTGTTCAGAAGTGGCTACAACCGGAGTCCTCCACTCCGGCCCAGATGGTTGAGCGGGTGGTGATTGATAGATTCATGCATTCCCTTCCCAAGTCAGTACAGACCTGGGTTGCCCAGGGTGATCCCCAGAACGCAGATGACGTTATCGGCCTGGTAGAGAGGTACCAGGTAGTTGAGAGATCTCTTGGGAAACCGGATGCAGTCATTTCTCCCTACTGGGATACCCAAAAGGGGGTGGGTTCACCACGGAAGGGGTCTAGAGCCACCACTGGGGGGCGTCCCACTCCTATTGAAGGGGCCTTTAGAACAAGTGGGAAAGATATAGTTTGCTGGCGATGTCACAACCCTGGACATGTAGCCGCCAAGTGTCAAATATCCCCTGAGCCCATGGACTGCAGCCTAGGCAGACGGGTCTCCTATTATGCCTATCCAGCCTGTAGCGTGGACTGTCGACCCGGCAAGGGACCGCAGGCGTGTGCAATATCCATTAATGGAATAAAAGTGCTTGGGCTGTTGGACTCCGGGAGTCTGGTGACCTTGATCAGAGCATCCCTTCCCCACCAGTTGATCCCTTCCATGGTGACGCCAAGGACTATCCCGTGGCCACAGTAACAGTAGGGACAGACTGTGGTGCCCAGTCCCATGAAGTCGGGGTGGTAAAGGACCTGATACATCCCGTCATATTGGGCCGTGATTTTTCCTTATTCTGGGACTTGTGGGGGAAGGGAACTGGACTAAGTAGCATGGCGAAAAACGAGATCCTTGAAGAAGAACCCCCGACAGAGTCTCAGAGAGAGGAGTTCCCACTGTGCGTCCTTGTCGGTGATGAGGGTGAGACGGTGACCAAGGAGGCCGACCTACCTGCGTTAGATATGTCCAGAGAGAACTTTGGGACTGCTCAAGTTCGAGACCTGACCTTAAAAGGGGCGTTCGACCAGGTTACTGTATGTAATGGGGTTGCCCAAGAGCCGGGGGCCGACACCAGATTCCCCACTTTGCAGTACAGGGGGAGTTGCTATATCGGGTGGCCAAACTGAGGGGCGGTGAGATAGTGGAACAGCTGTTAGTGCCGGGGCCATACAGACGGTGGGTGGTAGACATGGCCCATTCACATGTTCTGGGGGACACCTAGGGGTCGAGAAAACTCAGGAGAGGATACTGAGGAGGTTCTATTGGCCAGGGTGTTATCGAGAAATTCAAAACTTTTGTAGGTCCTGCCCCACCTGCCAAATAACCGCTCCCTCCTCCCACTTCCGTAGCCCCTTAGTTCCACTATCTGTGATAGAGGTTCCCTTTGAGAGGATTGCCATGGACCTCGTGGGCCCCATAGTCAAATCAGCTCGGGGCCACCAATATATCCTGGTCGTCATGGACTTTGCGACTCGGTATCCAGAAGCGGTTCCCCTAAGGAACATGTCCAGTAAAAGTATAGCCCGAGAATTGGTCCATATTTTTGCTCGGACAGGTCTACCAAAAGAGATTCTAACAGACCAAGGAACCCCTTCATGAGCAAGGTGATGAAGGAGCTTTGCAGAGTCCTTCAGATAACTCAGCTGCGGACCTCGGTTTATCATCCACAAACGGACGGCCTAGTGGAACGCTTCAACAAGACCTTAAAGGCGATGCTCAAGAAGGTCATTGAAAAGGATGAGAGAGACTGGGACTACCTGCTCCCATTTTTGCTTTTCTCGGTCAGAGAAGTTCCTCAAGCCTCCACGGGCTTCTCTCCATTTGAGCTCCTATACGGGCGGCATCCAAGAGGTCTCCTAGACATCGCCAAGGAAACTTGGGAGGCTGAAGTCACGCCACACCGGAGTATCATCGAACATGTCGCCCAGTTACAGGAGAGAATGTCAAAGGTGATGCCCATCGTAAAGGAACATCTCCTCCAGGCGCAGGAAGCCCAGGCGAGAGTCTATAACCGGTCGGCGAGACTAAGACAGTTCCAGCCCGGAGACCGTGTTTTGGTGCTGATCCCTACCGTCGAGAGCAAGTTCCTCGCCAAATGGCAAGGTCCATATGAGGTGGTGGAGAAAGTCAGCGAGGTTAATTATAAAGTCCACCAGCCTGGCCGAAGGAAGGCACATCAAATATATCATGTAAACTTGCTTAAGCCGTGGCGGGACCGTGAACCTGTGGAAACTCCTTGCCTGGGAGCCGCACCAGAAGGCAAGGTGGAGGAGGTCACTATTGCAGAGACTCTATCACCGGCCCAGAAGCAACAGTGTCAAGAATTACTGCAGCGGAATCGGGACCTGTTCTCAGAGTTGCCGGGGCATACACAAGTGATAGAGCATGACGTGCTGACAGAACCGCATGTACGAGTGAATTTGAAGCCGTATCGGATTCCGGAAGCATGCCGGGAGGTGATCTCGGCTGAGGTGAAGAGGATGTTAGACCTCGGGGTAATAGAGGAGTCGAAGAGTGGGTGGTCGAGCCCAATCGTCCTCGTGCCGAAACCCAATGGAGAGTGGAGGTTTTGTAATGACTACCGTCGGCTAAATGAGGTATCCAAGTGTGACGCGTACCCGATGCCCGGCGTCGACGAACTCATCGAGAGGCTTCGACCGGCGAGGTACATCACCACTCTTGACCTGACGAAGGGCTACTGGCAGATCCCCATGTCCCAAAAGGCTAAAGAGAAGACGGCTTTCTCAACACCTGATGGCTGTTTTCAATACAAGCGGATGCCGTTCGGACTACAGGGGGCCCCAGCCACTTTCCAGAGGGGTATGGATCGGATCCTAGCCCCACATAAGAAGTATGCCGCAGCCTACCTCGACGACATTGTGGTCTTTAGCCCAGACTGGGCTAGTCACCTACCTAAACTACAGGCCGTTTTGGACGCGCTAAGGAAAGCAGGATTTACCATAAATCCGAAAAAGTGTGCCATCGGAAAAGAGGAGGCCAAGTACCTGGGCTATGTTGTTGGGAGAGGCGAAATAAAGCCGCAGATCAAGAAAGTGGAGGCAATTCAAACCTGGCCGCAACCGCTCTCAAAGAAGCAGGTGAAAGCATTCCTGGGAATGGTGGGATACTACCGGCGGTTTATCCCGAATTTCGCCACGATTGCCGCCCCACTAACAGATCTTCTAAAAGGCACCAAATCAACCATGGTGAAATGGACGGAAGAAACGGAGACCGCGTTTCAAAAGCTGAAGCTAACACTGTGCAAGCAGCCTGTCCTGGTCGCACCAGACTTTAAGAAAGAATTTGTGGTCCAGACTGACGCATCAGAGGTTGGTCTAGGGGCCGTACTCTCCCAAGAAATAAATGGGGAAGAACATCCCATTCTCTATCTAAGCCGAAAGCTGTCCTCCTGCGAGAAGAACTACGCCATAGTAGAGAAAGAGTGTTTAGCCATAAAATGGGCCGTGGATACACTGAAATATTACCTACTAGGCCGGAAGTTTAAATTAGTATCAGACCATGCCCCGTTGAGATGGTTGAGGGAAAAGAGGAGAAAAAATGCTAGGGTAACTAGATGGTTCCTAGAGCTTCAAGAGTTTAACTTTCACGTGGAGCATAGGCCAGGGAAGTTACATGGGAATGCAGATGCCCTCTCTAGGATTCCCTGTCTGGTGTCAGAAGGTGCCCAAACCCCCGGCTTTGGGCAGAGGGAGGGAATATGTGACAGTGTCACTGGTTTTATATGTGAGGGGAGGTATGTGTCACACAGGATGCTCTCCTGTGTGAACTAAGACCTACTTTATTTATCTGCCAGCATGTTATATGTTAAAAGGGTGTGGCTGAGCAATGTATAAAAGCTCAGTCCTGTTTTTTTTTCTCTGTGTTGTGGTCTGGAGAGGCAAGTCTCCAGACAGGATAGTGGAAGCTGCAGAGCTTTCCACAAGGACTTTAGCAGTGCCGTTTATGCTACCGAGAGCGGGCGGAACCCACTCATCTATGGACTGAGTTATTGTTTTTTTTTTTTTATGTTTTCCCGTTTAACCCAGAAGGGTCATGTTTACTTTTCCTGCGAAATCTGCATGAGTTTATGGCTGATAATAAACCAGCAGAAAGAAAACCCAGAGAACGTGTGTCCTGAGTCTGCCTTCAGGAGAGCTGAGCGAGTCGTCTTACCACACTTTTTAATTACTTTGTAATCTTTGGTGTTTGATATGCTCCGCGTTTCTATGCTCTAATGCTAATTGGAAGCTCCATAGGGCTATATCCCACATTAGTCCTGGTTGACAACCTAAGGACTATTTCTGTATAATATGATTTCTGTATCTGAGATTTTGTATCTCTGCAGTAAGTCATATGTCTGAGACTTGGCGGGGAGAAACTCTGCAAAGGACCACTGAAACACTGGTTGGGCCTGTACATACGTATTAACCCCCAGTTGGGCAAGGATCTCACCTCTCAGTTTCTGATAGTCCTGGGCATCATTCCGACTGAGGCCCAAGTAGGCCTTCTAGGCATCTCCCATCAGGAATGGGGCCACAACTTCAGCCCATTGGGACATTGGCAAGCTCTCTCGCTCTGCTGTGCACTTGAACACGGTGAGGAAAGCCTCCAAATCATCCCCAGGACTCATCTTCCTCAGTGCTGACTGGACTTTGTACCGGGCCTCAGAACGGATCGGGGTCACTGGTGAGGGTGCCTCTCGTAAAGCCGCAATCTGATGCATCAACAGGTTATTTGTCTGCTGCTGTTGCTGAATATACTGTTGCTGCTGCTCCTGCTGCCATTGCTGCTGTTTCTGCTGTTGTTGCTGACTGAGGACCAACTGCTTCAAAAGCACCTCCATTTTTTTCGGCAGGCTTGGGCTGCAGTGTTGTAGGACTAATAACCGACATGTAGCACGCTTTGGGTATGCCTCAGTTCACACTGCCCGCATTCTCCAACCACATGTAATGCAGCAGGGTTGGTGCAGTGCAACAGATAGGCAGGGACCACATAAAAGTTCAAAGCAAATATCATTAATGTCCAAAAGAAACTCACAAATGGGAAGCAAATAGTATCCTCCAGATCGCTGCTGGGGCATCAAGACAGTCCATATCCGAGACTGGTTGCCATGCGTGACTGCACCGCCGAGTCATGCTGAGGTGTGCCAGGCGTTTTTGCTTCCATTGGCTCTGTGTTGCTTTACACAAGCCGGGAGTTGCAGAGCCACCTACTCTGCAGTTTGCAAACCAAGACTGACACACCCAACCCGTTGCTGCAGGGTTTTTTGAAATCTAATCTGTGGCCACGGGCCACTTGTAAGACTGGGTCTGGAGGGAGCGAACTGCGCCACTAACAACCAGTAGTTCGCTCCAAAAATAAAAGCCCTTAACAGGTTTTCCTAAACATTGCCCTGGTCAAATAACAGGAATTTTTTCATGGTGTGCCAAAACTTTTACATGCTACTGTTCATCATTGCTTGTATCGCAGACTTTGAACTTAGAAAGATGTGGACTCAGTACCAGAGCCTGCTTTCAGTAAACATGACAGCTTATCTGAACTGCTGAAGCCCCAATATGTGTAGAACATGTGATCAGACAATGGCACCTTTTGCCCCATTCAAAAGAAAGGAAAAAACTATGGAATTGCTCTTTTCTTTGCAATTTCACAGCACTTGTTTTTTTCCCCTTTTCCAGTACATTCAATGGTGCCATTAGAAAGTACAACTCGTTCCACAAAAAGCAAGCCCTCATGCATCTATATTGATGGAAGAATAAAAAAGCTATGGCTATGTGAAAAAAGGGAGTAAAAAATGAAAACTCAACAACAGAAAATCGACTGGGGGTGAAGGATTTAAAGAATTCTTACTTTACCGCATTTTTACACACCTGCCTAAAATTTTTGCAAAAAAAAAATAGTATGCAAAACATAAAGCTAAAAAGTACAGCTATAAAAGTCATGTTGTGACTCTGACGGTACATAATCCCAAATGTGACCTTAAAAGTTGGACACTACAAAAGAAGTGTAATAGACCATCAATATTTTGACTGCTGGGCTCTGCAATCAATCACTATTCCTTCAGGATGACCATTAAAATGCCTCCCAACTATGCAGTGAAATACTGAAGCTTTCAGGAATTAATAAAAGAAGCATTGCTTAAGTTGTGACATCATAATAAGTACCGCAAGTTTAAGTCCTAGGGCCCCTGCTCTTCTCCATTTACACATTCGGCCTGTGACAGTTCATAGAGTGCCACGGCTTTCAGTATCATCTCTATGCTGATGACACGCAGATCTACATCTCTGGACCAGATATCACCACCACACTAACCAGAATCCCACAATGTCTGTCCGCTATTTCATCCTTCTTCTCCACTAGGTTTCTAAAATTTAATATGGACAAAATAGAATTCATCATCTTTCCCCCATCTTACACACCCAATGGACCTATCCATTAACATAAATGGCTGCTCACTCTCCCCAGTCCCACAAGCTCGCTGCCTTGGGGTAATCTTTGACTCTGATCTCTCCTTCAAACCACATATCCAAGCCCTCTCAACATCCTGCCGACTTCAACTCAAAAATATTTCCCGGATCCGTACATTCCTCAACCAAGAATCTGCA
This sequence comes from Oophaga sylvatica, assembly GCA_033576555.1. NCBI lineage: Eukaryota > Metazoa > Chordata > Amphibia > Anura > Dendrobatidae > Oophaga > Oophaga sylvatica. Next base: position 568,986,549 of record JARQOD010000001.1, read on the forward strand.
AAACCCTAGTCCATGCCCCCATCATCTCCCGCCTTGACTACTGCAACCTCCTGCTCTGTGGCCTCCCCTCTAACACTCTTGCACCCCTCCAATCTATTCTAAACTCCGCTGCCCAACTAATCCGCTATTCCCCAGCCTCCCCCCTCTCCACTGCACTGGCTCCCCATTACCCAAAGACTCCAGTTCAAAACCCTAACCATGACATACAAAGCCATCCACAACCTGTGTCCTCCGTACATCCGTGACCTCATCTCCCGGTTTTTACCTGCACGCAACTTCCGAACCTCACAAGATCTCCTTCTCTACTCCCCTCTTATCTCCTCTTCCCACAATCGCACACAAGATTTCTCCCGTGCATCACCCCTACTCTGGAACTCTGTACCACAACATGTCAGACTCTCACCTGCCATGGAAACTTTCAAAAGGAACCTGAAGACTCACCTCTTCTGACAAACCTACAACCTGCAGTAAACACCAATCTACTGCACTACCAGCTCTGCCCTCACCTATTGTATCCTCACCCATCCCTTGTAGATTGTGAGCCTATGCGGCAGGATCCTCTCTCCTCCTGTACCAGTCATGACCTGTGTTGTTTAAGATTACTGTACTTGTTTTTTATTATGTATACTCCTCCTCACATGTAAAGCGCCATGAAACAAATGGCACGTTTAACAATAATAATAATAATAATAATGCTGATTATTGTATATTTTGATTAACAGTTTATATGAGGAAGTGTCTAGGCCAATATTTGATCCCATTTATTATGAGTTCTAACATAATGTTTTCAAGTTACATACAACATTAGTTTGCATAATGATGATTTATTGTATTCAACTGCTGTGATAATGTCAAAAACAATTTGATGAAATATTTCCCATTTAAAGGAAAAGTTTACAAGGTTTATTTTCAATTTTTGACTTTGCACTTCATTATACGAAAAGTAAGTAACACTAGGGATTTAATACATTTTGAAGGTCTAAGATTGAATTTAATCTTAACACTATGCTTTAAGGTTATATTAACCTGTCTTGACATTGCAAAGTTAGCGGATTCCTCTGTAAAGCAAAGAATTTAATTAAGTCGAAGGCCTTTGAATTTGCCTAGTGTATTTTAGACAACCTTGCACATCCAACTGTTGATGATTGTAGTGCTTGCTAGAAATGTCAAATTGAGGGCTAATCATTAAGGAATGGTGTTACTGAAATTCCTTAAATTAAATGTTTCCCTCACCAAACAGTATCTTACTTTTCAAATTAATTTTTTTAAATCCAGTTCAGGGATTAATTAAAAAAAATGAAAGGAGACAGTGAATTATTAAAATTTCAAAATCTAAAGTGAAATGAGTTACATTTTAAATGACTCCATTTTATAATATGATTACTCTAAATCCCATATGTCAAAGTCAAGGCCCGCGGGCCAGATCCGGCCCACGAATTGATTATCTATGGCCCCTGGATGATATTTAATTACTATTAGATACGGCCCGCAGGCCACAGCCGCCTGCTGGTGTTTTGCACGCACCAACCAGGGCGGCGTCAGCACCCGGCACACCCGGGCAAGTGCCGGGGCCCTGAGCAGGCGGGGGGGCCCACTCGCAGTCTGGCACCCCCCCGCCCGTTAGCGGAGGAGAGCGGTGTCAGCGCCGCCACTGGGCCCCCCCGCTTGCTCAGGGCCCCGGCATCAGCTGGCACAATACTTACCTCTCCCGCGCCTCCGCTGCCGCAGCTCCGGGCTCCAGGGGGCGCCGGCACTTCCTCTCACAGCAGGCCGCTGAATGACGTCATCATTCAGCGGCCAGCTGTGGCACAGATCGCGCGGACGTCGGACAGGTAAGACGTGTGTGTGTATGTCTCTGTGTGTGTCTGTGTGTATGTAGTGCGGTGCTTTGTGTGTGTGTGTGTGTGTGTATAAGTATGTGAGAGAGTGCTTGTGTGCTGTCTGTGTGTGATGATGGGCAGGCATTGCTGATAATGGGGAGGCATTGATGATGATGATGGGGAGAAGATGATAATGGGCAGGCATTGCTGATAATGGGGAGGCATTGATGATGATGATGGGGAGAAGATGATGATGGGCAGGCATTGATAATAATGGGGAGGCCATGATGATGATGGGGAGGCAATGATGATGATAATGGGGAGTCTTTCCACAGCGCCCTTTCCTGAGCTGTAACAGTGCAGAACGCAGTACAGCGCAGAGGAGAGCTCCATATTTTGTATGGAGCATTATATGGGGACCAGTATCCTGTATGGAGCATTATATGGGGACCAGTATCCTGTATGGAGCATTATTTGGGTCCAGTATCCTGTATGGAGCATTATATTGGGTCCAGTATTCTGTATGGAGCATTATATGGGGGGTGACATCCTGCATGGGGTATTATATGGGTGATGAGGGGGAGACTGTGGTGCCCATAATATTGTATGGAGGACTGTACTGTCCAGTCTGTACTGTGCGCTGTGAGGATTTGGCGGTTTTTGAGCTATTGTACAATTTACAATAGATATCACTCATGTAATGTAAGAAGAGAAGTATTTGGCATTGTACTGTACCCATATTTCTCTGCTGTATCTGTGCATCATGAATCGTGGTCTGTGTTAAAGGGGCCCACTGAGGCTCTTTCGCCCGGGGCCCATAAAAACCTGGAGCCGGCCCTGGCACCAACACTACATTTCCCACAATGCACCAGTAGCAGGGCCGGCGTCAGTCCGGCCCTCGGCTTGTAGCAAATTTGTTTTTTTGGCCCTCGGTGTGTTTGACTTTGATATCCCTGCTCTAAATGGTGGTGAAATTCTCTTTAAATTTATTGCAGGTTCGGCAGGAATAGAGGAAATTCAGCTGTTTAATGTATGGATTAGTGACCTTCTGTGGATGTGAAAAATATGGAACCAATTGAAGAACATTTACGCATTTATAGTTTGATTCTCCATGGGCCCAAAAGTCAAGAATCTAGGATGACAAATGTTTAAAAGAATGTTTTTTTAATTACAGTACATATTAAAAAGACTTTTAAATTGTGATTTATAAAGGTGCACTATGCTCAAAATTTTAATTTTTTTTCATTATTTAGTGTTTAACTAGTTAATATAGCAAATGAATCGTATATTGTCAGACTCACTCGATAAACACTATTATAACAAATATGTGAGAATTCTTCTAAAAACAAACTTTATTAGTATTCATTTAAAATAATAAAACTCAGACAACGAGACAAAAAGTGATGAACTTAAATACTTATGTACCGCCCCTTACAGGCCGACACCATTCATGTTATCGCTCACCCGTATGCGCAGTGAAGAGAATAAATGGAGTATATAATTAAATAGCCATATTGACGTTGCCCTTTTTGCCCTTTATCCTCCATTTTTTAGTATAGAGTCACCATTCAGAAAAAGTTTAATCACATAGAATGACTTTAGTCATATAGAATCATCCATTGGCAGTGAACTGACTGATCTCTTGCACATGTCAAACAACCTCTTAATCATATAGCACATTTTATCCATATATTTATCACAATGTACGTCTCTTCAGAAAAAGCTTGATCACAGAATAAAGTATAGTCACATATAATCATCCATTGGCAACAAGGTTACTGATCTTCCTCTGTGTTTGCTGCTACTGTCTCTTCATCTCATGTAAGTGTTTTAATACTTGATATGTGTATTGATTTCACCTGTTGGCATTCTTTTCACCCTCTTCATTGGTCATTTGAATGTTAAATACTTTTTAAACCTTCTCACCAGCCACCCCTGAGGAAGCATTTGTGCAATCCGCTTTGGGTGTTTGGTGGTTGAGCTTAGCAAAACTAACTGTCCACATTTGTTACCCTTCACCTCTCTGTGGGTTACACTAACTTTTCATGGTATTGAAATTTTCACACATGTATATGGTTATATACTCTTGAATATGGATTCATACTTACTTTTACTCCATATTTATCTGTGATCCATATATTATACATTGTATTAATGTAGTTCCCACAGGTGCTCACCCGCTAATTTTAATCCTTGTCTATATCACCAGATTTATCTATGTATTGTTGTTTTTATCAATTGTACTTAAGTTTATTCAATTTTAACTATGGGTATGACTAATTTTGACCTGGTGCACAGTCCATTTTTGTTTTTTCCTATTTCTATAGAGCATTTTGTAACACCTACACTTCTTAGGATTGCAGGCCCAGCTCACTTGCAGTATCATGGTAACTTCTTTGGATCATACTGCTCTGTTCCACTCAGCTTTCCTGCCGTGATACCTCTGCCTACAGTGCACCAGGTACTCCACTGTGGCTGTATTCAGGCCTGCTCTGCCCTAGGCTACCTACTCTGAAATATCTCAGTCATTGCACACCTTCTGCTATTAATGAAAAACAAAAAAAACTGGTGCAACAGATTGGCCATCTGTCTGAGCTTGTGCTAGTGGTTTGTACTTTTTCCACCAGCAAGTTGTCAACTCAGCCATAATGGCAGGGTCATGCTGCACTGTTAAGAGACAATAGAATCATAAAACTTTAATGCAACAGTATGGTTGTGGACTTTGCCATTATCAAACAGCTGGCAAATTTTTCAGCTTTGGTCTGGTTGTTATGTCATTTAGAATTGCTTTGGATCCATTTGGATGAAGCACATTAGGTGGGTTGTGCTGCAACAATGATGACAACAAAATATTTTTATTCACAACTTGTTTCAACACTGTACCAGCGTACAGTATGTATCAACTGAAAAAAAAACTTGAAAAAACTTTTTTTTTTTCACTTGAGAATCACACCAGTATGGCTTTCAAACTCTTTGTGAATAAAAAACATTTTTATCATCATCATTGTTGAAGAATCGGTTTACTCTAGCAGTGGAGCCTAACATGTTTTATCCAACTCGTTACAATATTTCCTGGAGGATTTAGCCACCAATCACAGGCCAGCAGCAGTTTTTCTTCATGTCTACATAGGAGTTGGTGAAGTTGCAGTGGAAGCCAGGTGATGTGCGAGGTGATTATGAGAAGTCTTATTGAAAGTCTGTGCTCTACTTGTAGTATGTTAGAATTATTCAATTAATGACAGTGTTTGTTTGCTTCTTGCAGGGGCTCCAATCTGCTTTCTTTGGATATTTAACTTGTATGTATACTTGTGGAGTGTTGCATGTGGGTCTGCAAATAAAAGTACATCAGCTGACCTAGATGGGTGCGCTGCAGGTGTGCTGTATTACTGTTTGAGATTTAATGTGGTTTCATTAATTCACGAGATTAATTTTAATGTGTTCTTTGACAGGTTGATTTGAATCCTTGAATTGCATGCAAGTAGCAACGATTTGGAAATAGGGCTATCCATGGAGATTGTCAAGGATTTTAAATTGGTGCTTTTGCAATTTTGCATTTCCTAGTATTATCATGGTTTAGTCAGATATTGTGACTTTGTTTGTCATCAGGCTTCATCTGTGGAACCATGGCCACCATTAGGGCATTACTGCCCTTACTGCTATATGGGGCCCGGAGAGCTGAAGATAAGAGGGGGGGCTAGGGCCCAGTTCGGGCCCAGATGGGGCACCCCCTTTGTGCTTCGGCTCACTGGTCACCAGGGTATAATGTACTGCACATCTTGGCAATGAGAGCTTTCCTGCCTGGTGCTGCACAACCATAAATTTAGAATGGCTGCGCAGCTCCAGGTCTCCCTCCTTCTTTGACTTACTAGTGATGGCGTGTACGTGCTGATGTCATTACGTACACTCTGGCATGTATGAGCGCCACTCATCCAAGAGGACATCAGAAGTGGAGCTGCGTCCTGGAAGGGAATCGTCTGAGAGGTAAGTATGAAAAACCTTTTTTCAGATAAAATGAATTATATGAGTGTGGGAAGCAAATGAGCACAAATTGAAACTGGGGGGGTGGGGTACAGTAAATGATGATGAATTGAGACTGAGCATGGGGACAGCAAATAGTGATGAATTGAGACTAGGGGCTGAGGACAGCAAACGGTGATGAATTGAGACTGGGGGTGGGACAGAAAATGGTAATAAATTGAGACTGGGGTGGAGGCAGCAAATAGTGATGAATTGAGACTTGAGGTGAGGAACACCAAATAGTAATAAATTAAGACTGTGGGGTGGGGGAAAGCAAATGGTGATGAATTGAGACTGGGGTGGGGTACTGAAAATGGTGATGAATTGAGACTGGCGGTGGGGACAGAAAAAATGATAAATTGAGATTGTGATTAATTAAGACTTGAGGGTGGGGACAGCAAAGTGTGATGAATTGAGATGGGGTGGGGAGAATAACTAATGATGAATTGAGACAGGCGGATGGGTATAGCAAATGGTGATAAATTGAAACTGGGGTTGAGGAACAGCAAATGGTGATGAATTGAGACTGGGGGTGGGGAAAGCAAATAATGATGAACTGAGATTGTGGTTGGTGACAGCAAATAATGATTAACTGAGACAGCAAACAGTGATTAATTGAGACTGGCGGTGGGGACGGCAAAGGGTGACGATTTGAGACTGGGGTGGAGGAGAAAAACTAATAATGAGTTGTGACTGGTGGATGGGATACAGCAAATGGGGATAAATTAAGACTGGAGGTTGAGTACAGTAAATAATGATTAATTGAAACTTGGGGATGAGGACAGCAAATGGTGATGAATTGAGACAGGGTAGGTACTGCAAACAATGATTAATTGAGACTGGGGTGGGATAGCAAAAGGTGATGAATTGAATATGGGGGTGGGGAGAAAAAATAATGAATTGAGACTTGGTCATCGGGTACAGCAAATGGGGATGAATTGAGACCTGGGGATGGGGTACAGCAAATGATTATGAATTGAGACTGGGGTATGGGGAAAAGCAAATGCTGATGACTTGAAGGTGTGGGAGAGCAAATGATGATGAATTTATGGGGGGTCCTGTTAAGGTGCAAAGAAGCACTATGTTGCTTTTTTCTTCATCTGACGAAGTGTAGAAGTTGGGGAAAAAGTGGGGAATGTGCTCTGGAAATGATCAGCTATGGATAACTTTGTTATTTTCTACAGAGATGAGTCTTTGCTGTGAGAAGTGATGGTGGTCCTCACTGGATGAAGAAGAAAAGCAAAGATGAGTGAGTTCAACTACAGAAGTCTCTGATGAGTCAATGTGATACATGTATTTTGACACTAACACTATATAGTATGTACAGAGCTCTTGTGTATAATATAACTGGTGATCACTGTATTACCTGTACACTATACACTATATTTAGAGCTCCTGTGGTAATATGTGCTTTGGTCATGGTGTGGCGGTATTTGTCCCTTGTATGTGGTATTATTCCACCATTATGTGGTGGTAATATGTGGTCTTGTCACAGTGTGACAGTATTTGTTCCTTGTATGTGGTATTATTCAGTCACTATGTGGTGGTAATATGTGATCTAGTCATGGTGTGGTGGTATTTGTCCCTGTATGTGGTATTATTCGGTCACTATGTGGTGGTAATATATGATTTGGTCATGATGTGGTGATATTTGTCCCTTGTATGTGGTATTATTGATTATTTTAAAAATGTATATGACACATTCCCTTAAAGAAAAAAATAATAAAAATATATCTAAAAAGAGTATTGGATATTTTATGACATTTTTAATAGGTTACAGTAGAGTAGAGCCTGGCCAAAAGAGTCTATCCTGTTGTGGACTGAGGTTTAAAAAGTATTTTGGCCAAAGTAAAAGCTGATGGCTATGTATGTGATATGGTGCTAGATGGAAACTGTTAATGTGTGATTGGTGAGGACATGGTGCATATGTTGACTTTTTCCAAGATTGGGTGATGGGGCTGTGAAAGGCTCAAGGGGTGGATGCGGAGATGGGGAAGAGGTGTAACTGAGATCAAGGCAGAGCTGTAGTGGAACCTGGGCAGAATCTCAAGGGGGCCTGAAAATGTTGCCAGTATGGAGCCCTGAAATTCCTGGAGGCAGCCCTGTGTGGAACTATTAAATAAAGCTAGGGTTTGGCCGGCGTCACACTAGAGAGGAATAGGGTCGAGTGAGAGGCGTTAAAACAACGCATTACACTCGGACCAATGTTTCTCTATGGGGCAACTCCCATCATCCGTATATTTCTCACCGGTACTTTACGGGGCGAGAAAATCGCAGCATGCTGTGATTGTCAGCCTATTACGCCAGCAGTACGCAAGTCTATGGGTGCGAGAAAAATACGGATTACACACAGACCACACTTGTGACTTGCGAGAAATACGCAAGACTTTTGCGGGTCACAGGAAATGGGGCAAGCCATTAATCAGGAAGCTTAGACATGCAAATTAGCTCAAAAAGTGCGCCGGACATCCCTGAAGAACGCCTCCACGGAGTCCTGCAGCATGTCTACATACATTAATGTAGAGATGCTCATCGTTTTGGTCCAGGAAAGGCCCGAAATTTGGGACCAAAGGGATACACATTACTCCAACCGGGCCAGAAAAGAGGCGGCATAGAGGCGCGTCTGTGGGCAGATGTTTCTGCAATTTCCTGAAAGCCCACCTGAGGAACAGCACCAAATGAGTAAGTTACCTAATTTTTGTCCAATCATCTTAAAGGCCAGAACTTAAGAACTTTCCCCAGTATCCACTAAAATAATTTTATGGGTATTTTGGGATGATTGATTTTAAGCGCTAAAGTTTTATTAAACTGACACCCTACTAGGCCCCATGACTATGTGAAATGTTTGTAAAAAGTTTGGTCAATTGGCAGCAATGTAATCATGAAATTATATGTCACATTGCAATTAAAGATGTCATGAGATGCTGGCGCAGCATCCGCGACCAGTACCGGCGGGAACGTCAGCAGAGGGCCAGAAGTGGGGCTGCAGCACCGACCAAGCGCAAATACATTTTGACTGTCTTGGTTTTTTGGCTCATATTCTGGATTTCAGACCGTAAGTACTTACATCACACCACATTACACATATGCTGTTTAGGGTCAGATCTCCAACTTTTTTTATTTAAATTTAATTTCCTAACAGAACTCAGTCCAACCTCACTGAGAGGGAGACATGGCCGGATTCTGAGGCCATTATAGACCCGGTCAGGGGAGGTGAAGAGGTGGCTGGCCCATCTTCTGAGCCTCCCAGCTGCAACCCCCAAGCTCCACCAGTACCAGGACCTGACCCACCAGCTACACCACTACCAGGACCTGTTTCAGTTCCTGCACCAGGACCTGACCCACCAGCTGCACCAGCATCGGCAGCCTTGACGAACCAGGCAACAGCAGCAGCTCTACTGTACGTCTGGGGGGCTCCCCCCAGCCTGCTGCCATATCCCGCCGTGGGAGACGAAGGCAAGAGAACCCTGCCTCTGATACCCTGAGGTATGTGGACACAGGGTTCCCCAATTACCTATCCAGGGCAGCCGTGGATGAGCGTGAAGAGGCTTATTCACGCAGCCTTGCCTGTTACCTACGTCCCGTACCCCGTGAGGTCAGGCTACGTGTGCTAGGAGCCATTCAGATCCTAATTGATGCATGCACACCCCACAATACCACATATGAGGTGTTTCAATTCCTTGAGAGGTGGCAGCTCTCACCCCATAACCTTCTTCGCCTTACCCCTCCACCCCGATGTGTAATGCTCAATTAGGATCTGAGGTACCTCCTGCACGTGCACCTACACCTCAACCCATTCCCCCCAAAACCAACCTTGCCAACAACAGGGTCAAATTGCAGCCTATAACCCACCTGCCTAATATGGCCACTTATACAGATCCAGTGTTGGAGGCTGGTCCCAACTTGGATTTGGACGACATGGTCATATTGGGGGTATGATTCACATGGCTACCATCATCCCCAGGAGTATAAGCTCCTTTATCCTTATGGCCATTTGGCCACACAACCACCTGACCCTGGCTACACGTTACCTCTGGGCCAAGAAAATCCACCCCAACAGGGTGATGGTCAAGGTGGTCACCCAAGCCAGCAACAAAAAGATGATGGGCTCCCGCCCTCACCTCCACAAACATACCACCAATTGTCATTTGTTATTTTTCTTATATATTATTATTTCTACAAATGTTGGTTATTTTTGTATTATTTATTTTTACACATGTTGTGTAAAGCATATTTGCACTAATCTAAATTTATACAACAACCATATGCTACAAATATGGTAGTTACTAGCCAAAGTGACAGTTGGCCAATATAAAAAGAATTTAAATGGCAAGTTTGGACTCTTCTTTCATTAATTCCTTATAGAACACAACCAACACATCTGTAATGAACATTAACAGAAGACACAAAGAAAATGTAAGGAAAAAAATATCTTTATATACACTGTGGTGTAGTGACCCATGCTTCAGCTAGGGGGCGCTCTGTATGCTTCTCAAGATATGCATGGAGGCGTGATTTGGATGGAAATACAGTCCCCGGCATTGTTGTAAATGGAAGGTATGTGTCGCAGAGCTCCTCTGCGCTTTAAGCCAAGGTAATGTTGTTCTGGTACTTGTAGTCCCATAAGTGTTGTGTTTATTTTCTAGGGTGGCTTACAGGGTTGGCTGGTGAGCTGGGCGGGACTGGCTAACCACACATACAGTCATGGCCAAAAGTTTTGAGAATGACACAAATATTATATTTTCACATGATCTGCTGCCCTATGGTTTTTATGTGTGTTTGACAGATGTTTTTATCACAGACAGAAATATAATTGCAAACATATGAGTAACAAAAGCTTATATTGACAGTTAGAATGAGTTAATGCAGCAAGTCAATATTTGCAGTGTTGACCCTTCTTCTTCAGGACCTCTGCAATTCTCCCTGGCATGCTCTCAATCAACTTCTGTACCAAATCCTGACTGATAGCAGTCCATTCTTGCACAATCAATGCTTTCATTTTGTCAGAATTTTTAGGTTTTTGTTTGTCCACCCGTCTCTTGATGATTGACCACAAGTTCTCAATGGGATTAAGATCTGGGGAGTTTCCAGACCATGGACCAAAAATCTCTATGTTTTGTTCCCTGAGCCATTTAGTTATCACCTTTGCTTTTTGGCAAGGTGCTCCATCATGCTGGAAAAGGCATTGTTGATCGCCAAACTGCTCTTGGAGGGTTGGGAGAAGATGCTCTTGGAGGACATTCTGGTACCATTCTTTATTCATGGCTGTGTTTTTAGGCAAGACTGTGAGAGAGCCGATTCCCTTGGCTGAGAAGCAACCCCACACATGAATGGTTTCAGGATGCTTAACAGTTGGCATGAGACAAGACTGGTGGTAGCGCTCACCTTGTCTTCTCCGAATGAGGCGTTTTCCTGATGTCCCAAACAATCGAAAAGGGGATTCATCAGAGAAAATAACTTTACCCCAGTGCTCAGCAGTCCACTGCCTGTACCTTTTGCAGAATATCAGTCTGTCCATGATGTTTTTTCTGGAGAGAAGTGGCTTCTTTGCTGCCCTCCTTGAGACCAGGCCTTGCTCCAAGAGTCTCCGCCTTGCAGTGCGTGCAGATGCACTCACACTTGCCTGCTGCCATTCCTGAGCAAGCTCTGCACTGCTGGTAGCTCGATCCCGCAGCTGAAACACTTTTAAGAGACGGTCCTGGCGCTTGCTGGTCTTTCTTGGGCGCCCTGGAGCCTTTTTGGCAACAATGGAACCTCTCTCCTTGAAGTTCTTGATGATGCAATATATTGTTGACTGAGGTGCAATCTTTCTAGCTGCGATACTCTTCCCTGTTAGGCCATTTTTGTGCATTGCAATGATGACTGCACGCGTTTCTTTAGAGATAACCATGGTTAACAGAAGAGAAACTATGCCAAGCACCAGCCTCCTTTTAATGTGTCCAGTGGTGTCATTCTTACTTAATCATGACAGATTGATCTCCAGCCATGTCCTCATCAACACCCACACCTGTGTTAATGGAGCAATCACTGAAAAGAGGTTAGCTGGTCCTTTTAAGGCAGGGCTGCAATGATGCTGAAATGTGTTTTGTGGGATAAAGTTCATTTTCTAGCCAAATATTGACTTTGCAAGTAATTGCTGTTAAGCTGATCACTCTTTATAACATTCTGGAGTATATGCAAATTGCCATTAGAAAAAGTGAAGCAGTAGACTTTGTAAAAATTTATATTTGTGTCATTCTCAAAACTTTTGTCCATGACTGTACACCG